>VZRV01002450.1:503500-556239 GCA_013398115.1 Falcunculus frontatus | reverse complement strand
CCCCCCCCCCCCCCCCCCATAAAAAGCAAGCAGGTTAACAAGAGACAAAAGGCAGATAAGGGAGTATAAGTGGATCAAGGGGAGCCTTGGGAAATCCTCAAACAGTATGTCTGAATGTGGCATTAAATGGTTCATTTGGTGGTAAGTGATTAAATGGGAGAGGACTTTCTTTATCATGGAAATTGGTCCTCTATACTCTTGGACCTATGCTAATGACTTGAAACTGAGAAAAAAGGATGACTGTGTTATAATGGTTTATAATACACCACTTCATGTTGGACTATGAGGAACATTTGCATGAATGCAGCCACACAAGGAATCTGAACAGCAATAGATTTTTGTTTGGTAGAATTATTCTCATTGGTGTCCAAAGTTCACAACCTAGAAAATGCTAGCTTTTTTATACACTAACTTAAAGCAAAATGTACCATTTTTAGTCATAACACTGAGAAAACAAAGGCCCTCCTATTTTACCGAGAAGTCTCCATTTCCAAGTCTAATTAAAATTACCCTGATGATGGGAAAAACTGTACTGCAATAACTGGGGTAAATGCGAACCTGTATTTAAACCATTCCTTCAGAGCCCTAATTTATATTTTGCAATGTAAGCTACGTAAACAGGGATATTCCTTCAAAGAGGGAAGGCCCACTAGCTCAGTACATCAGCTAAGACTTTCAAAGATCAGAGGTCTTGTTTCCAAATTCATTTGCTAATTCCCGTGCCACTTGAGTGACTTTAAATTAAGCTCTCACCATATTACCTTAAATGGCTTGATAAATTCATGCAAAATCTGTGAAGGAGGACTAAAATGCCTTTAAAAATCTCATTGGTGCAATACCAAAAATATTTCAAACTTTCAAGAGAAGAAAAGGCACTTTCATATTACGACCAGAACCTTGGATAGAACCAAAAAAAGCAACACATTCAAACCCTTAAAAAGTCAGAAAGCATCATTAAAGGGTCATTCCTTCCTGCCTTGACTTCCTTGTCACCAGCAGGAGAATAACAAATGGTTATGGTTTCATTTTACAGTGTAGCAAGGAGGATTTGAGAATCTGCAGGGCCTCATCTGCTGCTTCTTAAACAAACATCTAATGTAATTTTAAATTTCACTTCATCATTGTGATAGCTTCAAACAAACCTCTCCTGTGTGCCAATCCTCCCTCTCAAAGGCACACAGTCAGTGTTGCAAAATGGACAAAACCAGCCCAAAACAACCAGCTCCCAAGGACTGTGATTTGTGACATAAGCTACACTTGTAGGGGACACAGCTCCTCATTCTTCTTCATTTGCTTTAAAGCAGTGCCTTGTAGTTTGTGAGTACAAAGTGCTGAAGCTACGTATTGTCACAGTGGTAAAATATAAGGTTTGATGGGGCACAGGGCTGAGTCTATAAGGATATTTAGGTGTGTGAAAGTGCAAGAGAGAAATGATGAGGTCAATACCTTTGAAAGCATCAGAGGTGCGTTTTCTAGAAAGCCTTAGGCCCAAGTGAGGCTTCATTTTCAAAAGTACTCCATGCATTTTAGAGTCTAAGCGTTCCCAAAAGTTACTGTGACTTAGGCTCATACATCACTTGGGCACTTCTGAGGAGCACACCTTTAGTAAACGTACAAAAGCGCCTGTAGCAGCGAGGTACCTCTCTTTAAGTGCCAGGAGAGTGAGGCTGCTTGCCTGCTAGGCACTCTTTATAAATCCCCTGGGAATCTTCCTGCATTTTTATGTGTGTAAATAAATCTCACCTTGTCCTCTAGTGTCCTTTAAAAGCAACAGGACAACTCACACAAGGCCACTGTGTGTGTATCAATAAATCCCTGATAATCAAATCTCCCAGTGATTACTGATATGGAATTACCGCTCAGGCTGGAGCAGTGCCAGCTCAAACGCAGCCTACCAGCCTCAACAGCCCAATCTGACCTACAAGTGTTAAAGCAAAGGACACAGACACATCTGGGTGATGACCTGCAAAGATGAAAACAGCTCTGCTAATGGAGACGCCCTGGCCAGACGAGAGCTCTCCCAATTTCAGTGACTATATTCCTCTTGATGTTCAATGGATGACAGAAAATAAGGACATAAGCACTAAATGTCACTCGTGGTGCCCGAGGAGGTCTTCAGATTTTCTTTTCTGGGCACTAAGTTGAAGAAATAAAGGCATTGCAAGGACAGCATTTTTCTCATACAGGCATTTCCACCGCAGAAATGCCCCATGTTACTCAATTTTCCTGAGATTTCCATTCCTCCACAGCCACAATAAACTGACCAGAAACGTTGTCCCTCCTTATCTCAGAGTATAATTGTTTGAACAGAGGACTGTTGTCTCTACACTAAATCTTACTAGAAATAAAGGAATAAAGTTCTGAACACTGAAAATTAAATGCTGATATTCAACAAACTGGGAAAATTTTTTGCTTCCCACTTGCCAACTACATACAAGCAGGCCATGCCTGCTATTTCTTAGCAAATGAAGATTTACAGTCTCTGTATAGTTTAGAGAGAACAGAGTAGGTAGCAGCGGGGAGGGGATCTTCTCACGTGCCCCATCAGCTCTCCCTTAAAAGAAAAAGTGCCCAGTTAAGGCCTCCTTGGTCCCTGGGTCTTTTCGTGGGCTTTCTGATGCTTAAGTATGTGGCTTCAAGCAGTGAATGTGGAGGTCGAGAAAACTTCCCCGAGAGGAGCTGCAGTCTAAAATTACAGCATGATGTTTGCTCAGAACTGACAAAAGAAATGCCAGCCTCCTCTTCCTTTCCCTGGTACTCACCTAAACAAACAGATACACAAGTGAATGTGCTGGCAAAGCCAGTGGCCCAGGAAGTGCCATTCAGCCCTCAGAGGTTCCCCTCGGCTTACTGACACACAGTAGGAAGCAAGAAAGAGAGAATTATGGAGGCAGACAAATGGTTATTTAAAATAATCATCATGTTTTGTTATGGAATAGCCAGTGCTGGCTCCAGTTCTGGGGTGGAGGGGGAAGGATCTCTAAATTAAACTCACATGATCCGCTCTTGTTCATTTGCATGGTTATATAAACTGCCCACTGGCAGAAAGCTGGTCATTTGTAAATTAAAAGAATAAAATTTTGTCATCTTAGTACAAATACATTTTGCTGATGAAGACTATTTATGGTAAAGATAAATAAATAATCAAGTAGATAACATGGCGAGGCACGACTTCAACTAAACCCTTGTGGAATTTCACCTGTGGTTCCACTGGAGCTTCCACTGCCTTAACAACATAGCTGGGGCACATTGTCCTGCACAAAGGAGAATGAAAACAGAATGTAATGTGTAACTTCTTAATTACATGGTCTATCAGATGCAATGTTCTCCCAGCAGCAAAATGTCCATTGACTTTTACTAGGTATGGCTGGGCAGAGGCAATTTATAGCAGTAACTGCCCTAATTCATGGAGGGAAATGTCTTCCTTCACTGATTACTCAAAGTTTGGGTCTCGTCCATTCTTAATGAAGACAGTAGGAATTCTACTTTTGACATAAACTTGAGTAGAACAAACCCTCCAGAACAGCAAGCACTGGAAAAATGCTGATGTAGTCCTATACTGGTTTCAGACAACAGCAGGTCATATATTGGTGGGTGTTCTGGGCTGAGTTCAGCCTTAGAAGTACTACCCAAACCCTCACCATTTCCTAGCAACAAGGTTCAAACACTTCACGTCTCAAAAGCTATGAAATAAAGCAAAGAAAAAAGTCATAAAGTAGGAACTAAGTCTAAATGCTGAATGCTATTTTACACCTCATGTTGGGAGGCCATAGGTTACCCCTTTAACTGTGAGAGGAAGCATTTGGGGCACAGCATGTATAAACACAAATACCCCAAACACAGGCAGTGTGATGGCAAGTGGGAGTCTATTATGGAGAATTCGTGATTCCTTAACTCAGGCTCCATATGACCGCTGCAGGATATGCACTACAATCTGATCTCAGTGTTTGTCACTTGTCAAAAAATTGAGAACAAAGAGCCAATTAGCTGTGGTTTGTTTTCTTTTATTTTGCTGGAAATAAAAGCTGAGCTATCACACAAAAAGAATTCCTGGTGTGTGTACGAGGCAGGGAGAAGGAAAAAACCAATAAACAAACATTTTTACAAAAACTCAAATCATTGGACTTGCAAAATAAGGACAGCTGGGATGCATAATCAAGAGCATTAGAAAAATTTTATTTTATACGCAACTTTCCTATTCTGGCATTTGTTCTGTCAATATACAGTATAACCACCAACTTCTACTGCAAATCTGCAAAGATTTTAAAGGCAGCTTAGCTGCAGTGGGACTGGTTTTTGAGGCTGTCGGAAAGGCAGTGACTGTCACAGAGTGGCCAGGTGCTTTTAAACCAATAAGATAACACTGCTTTGCATTTGGTTAGAGATGATGATAATAGAGTGTTTCGTGACAATGGAATTAAATTGCTCCTCCCCACCCTGTTATGCAGTAGGTAAAGAGACAGTGGAGACATATCACCAGCATTTGAGTGCCTCTGCAATGAAATCCATCACAGATACCCAAGATACAGCACTGCAAGATAAAAAGGACCACCTGGCTTCCTAGTCTCATCTCCTGGGTAACCCAGTCCACTACGTTTCACTCCACTGAACAGTAAACCAAAAAAAACCCCTAAAAAACCTACTCAAACCAATTGCAAAGACAGGGAAAATCTGGAGGGGTGGAATAGAATTACTGAAATTGGAATGTAATTAGAACAGAGAAGTCAATATCCATGTACTACAAACATGACAAGAGACCTTTAGGGGACCACAAAGGAGTGGTCAAGGTTTTGGTTTGTGTCTCAGTTTAAGAGAACACTCAATACGGCGCCACAGCACTGGGCCAGCACTGACTGCTAACGAGAACTGATCATTCAGGAAGTACCAGCAACAATTCAAGCGAGATCCGCAGGAGTTCCTGCGAGGTTTCCAATTCAAGGATGGATCCAGTCCAAAACCTGATAGCATCAAATAAGATAATACATGACTAGTTTATTAGGACAGCCTGGTGTAACACAAATACATAAACATTGTTGCTTACGGTGAAGGAGCAGCATTAAGCAATTTGCTTAACACTCTGCACACAAAAAAGAAATTAATTTTCATCCTGATCTGAAATCTAGAAATATTAAGAACTATATTTGTGTATTAATGTCTTGTTTTGTGTAACGAATTGGCCAATACCTATAGTAACTACTGTAAGAACACAACTCTTCCCGTTCCTGCTGACAGCGATGGGATTATTTTATGACTGACATGTCCAGTGAGCCGTTTCATTCTTTTTTTAGGCTCTATATTGAATGAGGAAGATCTGCTGCTTTTTGTACTATCACAACTCTTTGTCTTTCAATGTGCTGTTCATGAACTACTGAAGCTTATTATGTTTAAATAATAAAATAATGCAAACCAAGAGAGTGATTCTGTACAAACACAGATTAAAGTTCTTTACCTAGAGCCGTGCTTAGGTCACTCCCAAGGGAGGTTGAAGAGAACAGTCTGTGTGCATAAGGGAAAACACATTTCATCGCTTAAGACAAATGCCTTTCACACTGCTGCCTTTTAAGCAGCAATGGGAATCAAGCAATGCTGATTTCTAAGAAAAAACAAAATCCAAATTTGGTTTCGAGTGCAAACAGAGATAATTAAAGTACTTGCTCTAACAGGAAGCTGCATTAGAAAACAACTTTGCACTTTTGAGGACGCACACTGTGTTTCTTGTTATGCCAATTTATTTTAATTAATCAGAAAAACATTTATTTGAGGTATTAGCAATGCTGGTGCTTAGCCTGTCATTCTGCCTCCCCGCTAAATACCCAGAATAGCAATTCCAAAGCAGAGCACATCTGGTGCAAGGAGGAATCTCTCCTGGCACACCGCTGAAAAAGAGCAGTACAAATTCAATGGGCCAAATCTTTGTCCTTCCACTCACCTGGATTAAAGCTGAACTGTGCTGGAGTTCATCACTGCACAGAAATATGATTTAACCCTTAGTGGAGTGTGAAGTGGTGCTCATGGCATTGCAGGAGCCCGTTCATGCTTGCCAGGGAGGAAGTGTGACAAACCACAGCACCTCCCAAAAGGCAACCTGTGACTTGAATTTAACCTTGGAGTGTCACACACGGTGGGAGTAGGCCCAGAGTCCCTCTGGGAGACAGAAGGAAAGCTGACAGTTGGAAGGACCAAACAAGCTGGACTGCACCCAGGTGATACTCCTGGAATACAGAGGGAAGATGAGATCTTCCATGACCATTAATGACTAAAAGGAAGAGGATGACTCAGTCTCACTTCATGCTTCTCTACTGCACCTCTCATTTCTGAAACCACCACTGAGTTTCAGAATATCTGCATCAGAAGATGCTCCTCTCCAACAGTATCTGGAAAATGGAAATGAAAAATACCATCTTCCATGTTCCTCTTTGCATACTTCATTCAAATAATGAGAACAACTGACCTGTCCTCACCAGCTCTTGTCTCCTACCTTGTCTACCCAACCCAAAAAGCATTGGGTAAACTTTCTCAAGAAAGAGGCAGACCCCCCAAAGCACATGTGAGTGACATGACTTCTTAAAAATTTCTGAAGTTTAAAAAGGTAATTAATTTCGATAATATCTGAATAGTTTACACTATTAAAATTATTATTAAAATCTATTTTAATAGCATATTTTGGATTTTTTTCCTTTTTGGTTTGTCTCTCTGTACCTGTCCCATATTCAAACCTTTTAAAATAAAATAAAGAGCACTAGAAACTTTATTTTACTCTTCTTTTAGTTGGATTGAAGTTAATGGGTAATTGGAAAATTCATGGGGCTGGGATATCAAAATAAATACCAAACATTTCTAGAGGCAGCAAAAGCAAATGAGGGATTTGCCCTGACACGTGCAGAAAAAAAACTGCTACCAGTATCACCAGTAATATCTCCTAACCGGTACTGCTTGTCTTACCAGAATCATTAACAGCCTGGTGAGAAAAAAAGTGGTTTTGACAGTTCCATGAGAACAAGAAAAAGATGAGGTGGATGCTCCCTAAGGATGAGTGTGGCACAGACAGGGAGTAGGCAGTAACCTGGCTCCATCTGAGCTTGCTGGGTGATGCCAGCCTGACCTTAGACCAGCTACAATCCAGCAGGCAGCGATTCCCACTGCACGACTCCACCAGCTCTCTGCCAGTGCCTGTCATGGGCAATGAGGCCAGCTTTTAGCATCCAAATGGTATGAAAGCTCTCAGGATAAATAAACCCAAAGACCAACTCAAACTGTGTGTGTGAAATGGCAGCAGCAAGCAACTCCTCCAGCCCAGGCAGTTTCAGCACTCAAGTGGTTCTGCGATACAGCATTTTGGGAGCTGCTGTACACTACAGACTGAGACCAAGAAGGAAAACATCCCAAACTCACAGTGTGACAGCCCACAGCATCACGAGGAAGAAAGCCAGCCTTTCCATGAGGCACTTAATAAAGAGACCTGAAAATAACTGAGCTTGCATATTTTGCTCACCTTAAACTCCTGCTAAAGTCATAGATATTGAGCCCTAAGTCCCATTCGATTGCCTGTTTACTCAGAGAAGCATTCTCCTGTTAACACGCGGAGAACTATCCCTTGTAACCTCCACAACTACCACATGCTGCTGTGACAGTGCCTACATTGTCACAGCAAAGTGCCTTGGGTACATTATAACCACTACCAGTAAGGGCAATTTATCATATAATAAAAATTACCATAGTTTAGCAGAAGAAGGAAAAAAATACGTTTGCTAAAACTAATGAAGAGAAAACCTTTCTTTAATTACAAATCAGTGAAGACTAAGCAACTAGAGAAGTGTAACCAAGGAGAAAAATTTGCCCCTAACCTTTCATCCTCTTTCACAACAATTTTTTTTTTCCTCTTCGATTTTTAACCTTTTCTGTCACCACCAGCACTAAAAGCTGCTTCTTTTTTCCCCTTTTGCTGGAAGAACAAACAAACAGTTGCCATTTCAGTCAAAGCAATGTTATTCTTTGGCTGGCTGGCACTGGTTTCAGCTCACAGGGCGGTCAGTTCCTCTGGCTCCAATCCAGAAAGCTGAATAAACCAGTCTGGCAGTAAGCACAACTCTGTTTGGGCTCAGAAATCAGTGCTTCAGACCTGTTTCCAACCTGAGCGCTTCCAATTTACAGCACTCCAACACCACAGGAAGTACACCAAGCCAATCTGAAACTCAAATATATTTGAAACAAAGCTTTCTTCCTTTTAGGTCTTCTTCTACACTCTTCTTCCTTCTCTCTTTAATGTTTGCAGGCTGGAATTTAGTGCTCTTTCTTTCTGCCAGAAGTGTGGCCTTTGCAACAAATAACTTCATCCAAGTGTGCCATTTCCTCCAAAATGCACAGCAGTGGCAGAAATCACAGACAGATCATTATCATCTTTTCTATGTTTCTCACTTCCCTCTTTTTGTACAGAGCATCACGAGAGTCAAGAAGAATTTTCCTGAAATTACAAACCTATGTTTTATAGACAGGCAGTTGCCAAGTACAGGACTTTGGACTCTCAGAGCGCAAAATGGAAAACACAAGAAAGCTTGTAATACAAGAGAAACTGTGGTTCAGCAAGTGCAAAGGCAAGCTGGAAGGATTATAAATGCAGGACTAGGCACTTTAGTCTCCCCTTATGCTCCGCCCTCTGGCAGAATAACACTAACAGCAGAATTCCACTTTACTGGGATAAGGGATGGTGCTTATGAGAAGGGCAGGAGATGTGAATGCAAAGGTTGAGAAACTGTATTGAGTGCTGTGTTTCAGTGCTCAGGTTATTATTTTCTCTTTCCTCCTCTCATTTTTCACACCATTAAAATTCCACCTCAGACACGGGACTCAAAGTGAACAAACAAACACGCATTGTTCGCTATCCAAACCCACCACGCTCACACGGCTGCTGCTGAAGCTGCAGTGACACTTGAGCCGGGGAGCACAAACCACTCGGGCAGCTCACAGGGGGAATGCCAGAGTGACAGATTAAGTACAGAACTAATCCACACGTTGTGTTTCTGCTGCACAGGTGTGTTCAGGGATTATCCTTCTGCCACACAAGTCACTTATGCCAATCTCTAAAGAGCCCTTCTCTTTCCTTCTGTTTCTTGGTTTATACGAAGTAAGTTTTCCATGGCTACTGTGCTAAAACCCTTCCAGGGAAATTATTCTGTAAAACTTCAAACATTATCATTACCTCTTGCACACAATAATTTATCAATCACTGTAGCATGCTACAATGCTTCATCCTACTCTCTCAGCATCCCAGCAGATGAGAGTTACCCACATTCTTTGAAAGAATCTTAAATATTACTTCATTGCCCTGCAAAGAACAATTTGGGAAAAAAAAAAAAAAAAAAGCTTCAAGATCACCTCTAAATTCTGCACACAAATATTATGCTAAGCCAAGATGGAGACAAGTAGTAAAAAAGATGCAAGAGCCCTGAGACATGTTTGAAGTTCTCAGATAAAAGTTAGCACATACAAACTCCCATTTAGAAACAGAAGTAATTTGAAGAAGTTCTACTTAATGGATGGCACAGCAAATATGGGTTCTGGTTTCCAACAAAAAGTGACAAGCAGTAAAATATTTAGGCAATCTCTTGAGGACTATGTAACATTTCATAAATTAAAGGGCTTTAGTCAGCTTTCCACGTGACAGCAACCAACCCACAGTTCAGTCAGAGGAGAAGTGTTTGTGTTTTATCCCAAGATGGATTGGAGGAACTTCTGGCGAGAACTGAAACTGATATAAACTGCTCAAGAGTTTTTACAGAAAAGAAATGAAGACAAAGCAAACTACTTTAAATTGAAGCTACCACAATATTCAGCAGAAGCCTAAATTCTCTGTTCAGAAATTCATGTGACTGAACACCGGGACTTAATTTTAAGGTGCCTTTAGAAATTCCACCACTATGTTTAAAAATCCTTTCGTTTTCATTCCAATTGTGTTAGTTGTCTCTGTGTAGCTTTTGGGAGAAAACATTGTATACTGGTTGTTACAGAAATGGGAGAGCAAGGGGATGTGAATCCCACCATGGTGGTATCGCAGAATGCCTGGGTGACCTCAGGCTAGTGAATTGTGACCTCTGTAAAATGGAGATAATCACGCTTATCTGATTCAAGGAGGTACCAGGAGACCTACTGTTTCCTAATTGTTTAGAGATATACACGGGAAAGGCACAATATATAGTTACATGGGTTAGGTTTCTGGAAATATCTACTGGTGACACAATAGATTTTACCCATCTGTGTAAAAGTGTCAAGTACTGCTATTATTTTGACCTCATTGATAAAGAAAGGATGGGTGGTCTGGTAGATTGAAGCACATTTTGGCTGGAAGCTATTACCCTTTGAGACGACCTCTTGTTTCAAGTTTCATTGGTGTATCAGAAGTTACAGGCAGCAACAGCAAGGGTTTCTGTAATTCATGCTACAAAAGCACTCAAATCTGTTTCATCTCTGACATGCTACTCCTCTGTACTAGTCCTAATGATATTTTTCCTAATCATGCATACGTTAATGGCAGGAAGCAATGTCAGTCCTTTCTGGTTTTTCCTGACCTGTCTTCGGGTACTCACTGTGTATGTGAACCTGTATCAAGCTCAGCTGTCTCTCACTATTAGAGAGGTGTAGAAAAACTGACTGCAATACTAAGAAGAGCAGCAAAAGTGATGGTAATTTAAGAGGAAGACTGATCTTAAAACAAGATACCTAAATTGAGGTAAAATGTAGATCCTTGTGATAGTTTCATGTAGCCATTCAGTTTTAGGGAGAGAAGTTGTTTAAGGTGATTTGGGCAGGATTTATGTAAACTGAGTAGCAAGGAAAAGAGATGATTTACATTAAAACATAGCACAAGAAACCCTCAAGTAGCAATAGTTTTACTGCTGAAATGTGACTCTGGAGAATTTTTACAAAATCTCCACTCTTGGCCGGGCAGGGTAAGGCAAGAAAGGGGCCAGTGTGAAAGCATTAGTTTTAACCTGGAGTAATCCATGCTGATTTCTATTTCACTAGAATAATTTTACACCAGAAATATCCATACAGAATGCAAATATTGGCACCTCTGTCTAAAGTGCTCATTTACTACAAAGTGCCCTTGTTTTACTCAGTGTGTTTGCAAGGATGAACCACTCTATCATTTATATCAGTAATGCAACTCCCACCCACATGTGCTTCAACCCCAGACTTGACTAATGCATGAATCTTTATGCTGTGCTCCTTATGAAATGCTGTGTCCTAGCACGTTGCCACGATACTGCCACTAGATTTATGGCTCTAACTAAATCATCCGATCATACCACTTCTGTGCTGTGCTTCTTCCATTACCACCTAATGTATCAAAAGCATCGATTTTACACTTGCCAGCTTTCCTGCTGGAGCACTCCAAGGTCCTGCAGCACTTTATTACGCCCCATGCCCACTCCCAGAGCTGTCATGCTAATGAGCCATGTGTCGCTACTTTAATTTTTCTGAAGCAGGTCACAAAGCTCAATTCTCCCCTCATGTGGGAGAACCTAGAGTCCAATTCCTGAGCCGTCATGGCTGGCTGATTTTGAATAGTGCATATGATGACACTGGCTCTCATCTTACTGGCCTGGCCACCACGACACCCCTTCCCTCCCAAATGCTGAAAGAAATACGTCCACTTATGGTTTCAGAATGCTTTTTCCTATTTGCAGCACATTGTACTTACCAAAAACCTAATATCCTGAGGTGTCCAAAATGCTGAAATTATAACCTGCTTAACCTCAATAATTCTGAGAAGCCAATTTTTATCTCTACAATAGAGGTCTTATTTAGACTGAAAGAAAATGAAAGACACTGGGATTAAGAGACTAAATTGGCAGGACACCTAGAAACACCCTGAAAACCTAGAGTAATTGAACACAACAGAAAAAGGCTCAGATCCTCCAGAAAGGACCACTATATTTTATGACCTGCAGGGATGAATCCCTTCCAACTCCAGGTATTTTGTGATTTTTATAAATTTATTGCCTTGCCAGGACATCATCAGTTAGGAAAAGAAAGAAAGACAAGAGGTTAGAGTAGCAATTTTAGGTTACCCTGAAAGGCATC
This sequence comes from Falcunculus frontatus, assembly GCA_013398115.1. Taxonomy (NCBI): domain Eukaryota; kingdom Metazoa; phylum Chordata; class Aves; order Passeriformes; genus Falcunculus; species Falcunculus frontatus. Next base: position 544,158 of record VZRV01002450.1, on the reverse strand, counting down.
TCCAACACACTTGCTACATTTTGTAGGGTTAATTTCTGACTAATGCTGAAGTCCTAAGATGTGAAAGAATAGGAACAATTAGAAGATCATTAACGAGGGCCAGTCCAGCCTTCTTATTTTCACCACTCTTAACTAATAAGGCTACTTGGTGTTCGAGATCCTTGATGAGCAAAAGGGGCAGATTTGGGTCTCAGTAGCTTTGTTTGTTTTAGAATTTTAAATGGCATGTGAGCTGGGGAGAAGTGCATCAACCATCATTCTATTAGCAATTGTTTTCCAAATGCATTTGTGTTTTAGTCACAGAAAGTAGTAGATTAAGACATGAGGTCTCTGCCATTTGGCAGAGATTTTACGGCATCATCATTCCTGGAAGTGTTCAGAAGGTACCTGCATGTGGTACCTGGGGACACGGTTTAGTGGAGAATATGATGGTGCTGGGTTATTGGTTGCACTCAGTGACCTGAGAGTCTTTTCCAGCCTAAATGATTCTCTGATACTATGACGTAACATGGAGTCACTGGTCTTTTGGCCCACCATTGCTGTCTTTAGTGAATGGATGCATATTTTCACGCTGCTTTGACATGTCAGTATTAGCTGACCTCTTGTAAACAGAAATAACGTACACTACATCTGAATTTTATCAGCTTATTATGATTTGAACCATTTTGTCTTTTTGCTACACTTTCTCTGCTTTATATGGAAACGGCCTAAACTACCAGGCTGCCATTAACAGACCTAATTATTACATGGAAAGAGAAAAAACATCTGTTAAACCTTTCCTGTCAAAAGTGAGGGCAGACTGTGAAGACGTATTACAATAAGGCTGCCTAAACTTTGTAGCATCACCATCCCTCACCTCCAGAGACAGAGCACGTGTTAAAAGCCAGCAGTAAAGCCCCGAGACACTGCGGATTTATCAGCTGAATGGACAGGGAACACAACAGTATTTTTCATTTTCAATCTGAAATGAAGAATCTGAAAAACTCCAAAACTTCCAAGGAGCAAACAATTATGGTTATCCCCCATTTCATTAATGTAAGAGTCAAGCACCAGCATTTAGGTCACTTGGCCAAGGTCACCAACTGTCACCACTCACCAGTCTTCTGACTGGTGCTGACTCCCATTGCCTGGTGCTGACTCCAAACTGACTCCCATTTCCACGCACTACTTACTACAAAATATTGACCTTGTAGTCGTAGATTTTGAGCTAATGCCAATCATGCATTTAAAGCACTATACCAGCTACTCCATCTCTTTTGGGGGCTTTTTTCTCAATTCACATGGCAGGACTTAAAAACACGTCTCTACTGACTATCCACAAAACTTTTAACCTTTCAAATTCTGGTGTTTTCCAAACTGCCATCAAAATGAATTTTTATGTGGGGTGTGCACACTGGGGCTTGTAGTCCTCAAAGGCTTAACCCAATTGACTCTTAAAGAGCTGTGACAGTCTTTCACACAAAGCTCTTCATATCAAAGGTTTCTTCGGTGCCATAACTGCCTGTGACATCAGCTTTACTGCCAAGCATGGGCACTAAGGGCTTGGTCCTGCTGTTAAGACACATGGCTAAGGACTGCCCTCCCTTGAACATATACCCTACTGCTTTGCACCCAGGTGCACATGGGAAGCAACTTCAAAGGATACACCATGGTTCATACACACACAGCAAGAAGCTGCACGATCCTCTCTTGTCATATTTCAAATATCATTTTTCAGAAAAATCACACTGGATCCACAGAAAACACTTCTTCCTTTGAATTACTGCCTCAAACATTTTTTAACCTGATCCTTTCCCTTCTCCTCAGAACCTCAAAAGCTTCCACCCTAATTACCTAAAGCTATCATTGCTTTAGCTGAAGAATTTGTTGGGGTCACATGATGGTTTGAAAGCTGTGGTTGAGATTAATAGTGTGTTACAATAAACACAGTGAATAATGCAAAGCACAGAAATGAAGGAGGAAGTGGGGGGGGATACATCTTCTGAGGCTATGCAGTTACTGGATGTTTAGTTTGAAAGAACACACAGGTCAGAGTGAGACTTCTGGCATCTTCTCCCTTGCAAATTAATCACCGGTTCACAGTGACCAGCAAGTTTCAGCTTATAAATAAAGTTCAAAGCCCCCAGGTCCCCATTTAAAAATGGAGACATATGGCTTGCAAACAGCTAATGGAACAAGCCTTCTCAAAGTTTGAGCTCATTCCCAACTGAGAGATCCATTTCACAGTAATAACACAACACAGCCATGAGTACATGAGCTTCAGACTTCCTTCCTGTATTTTATAATACCTTGAACTTCCACAGTAGCTTTTATCTGGTGAATGGAAAAAGTTCTGATGAACATCAGCTAAGACTTTTCAAAGTGTAGAAGACACTGCAGGAGCTGAGAACACACACAGACCCTCAGCCATACAGGCTTCAGCTGAGAGATGATACATATCCAGAAACAAAAAGTTAAATGTTGTGCACCCAGAAATCTGAAAAGATTTAGAAAAAAATATTAGCTTACTCTCTGAAACCTGATGTCTGCAAGTTTGGAGCCACAGGTCCCTTTTTCTCTACTTGTTCATCATAGTGTAAACCATGTCTAGCTCCAGTAAAATCATACAGATAAGGAAACATTTCAGAAGGATACCGAATCCTAAGGCTTGCTGTATCTCTCATCTGGAACTGAGAAAACTGAGGTTAAGTTTTGTATATGAGAAGCCTGTGGCAGAAACCAGAAGGCTGAATTCCTAGCACTCACTCCAATCTCTGGACAGCTCTGCCTTCAATGTTTTGTTCTTCTAAAGCTGCCCAGAAAGCATTTTTTCCACACAGAATCTACTGCTCTGGGGGCTTTGTTTCATGTTAGTCACAAATCTCTCAGTATAACCTGAGGTAGACGAAAACACTGGCAGTCCTGCAGTGAAAAAGCATCTAATGGGCCATAAATTAATGTTTCATTTCCTTTAATAGTGTAAAGATTAATTTCTTCTTCAGAGCAAGATTTTGTTGTACATTTGATAGTTACACTATAAAGAAAGAAACGGGGTTTTTTAACATCGAAAAGGATCAAAGCCAGAAGGCTGCTATTTTTGTTTGTGCTCTTGTAGCTTGACTCTTCAAACAGTTTTTTCTCCCCAATTTTGTAAAAAGGTAAAAAAAATCCATCTCAGATGAGACCTCGCACAGCTTGTCAAGTTTCAACCCACAGTGAATTTTTTCTGCAGATATAAACCTCTGAAAGTAGGGGTTTCTAATGGAAATGCTGACATAACCTTAACTATACCAATGCCGCCGTAATGCTCAGGTTACCAGGAATATTTCTGCTGCCAATTCCATTTAACAAGTCTGAATGCATATAATTTGTTCCAGTTGTCTTTCCTCGGAGTGGGGCTCCTTTGTGCACACTTTCCAATGTGGCTTGCATTAAAAGAAAGAAAAAAACCTCCTACTCCTATGTAAATTCATATACACACTGATACGGTTTTATCACAGCTAAAAAGCTATAAATCTGCTTTAACTGATTCAGTGTGTCCCCTGGCCTGGAAAGGTGACTTGTTTCATTGCTGCCCTTCACTGAATGTGACAATCATAACTATACTTTTTTTTCTTTCTGAGATATTTACTCCTTGCAAAAAAAAAACTCCCAAAAGCCCCCAACCTGACTCTCTGGGTATTCAAATTATCCTCTCCTGACCAAACGTCCCTCTGTCTGAGCCAAAAGGATTTGAGCTGGGTCAGGATTTGACCCTGGCTATGCTAGGAATCTAATCCAAATGCCTCCCACTGATACCAGCGATAAGAATCTAGTCCTATAGCAAATGATTTGCTTCTCACCTTCGGCTCATCCTGAAGCCAAACAATGGCCAGGTTAAACAAATATTCTCAGGATGCAAAGTGAATTCATGAGGCAAGAGCCTAAGGGACAGCAAGGTAAGTGGGCACTTCTAGAGTCTCATGTCTTCTGAAAGATCTGCAGCTCACACACTGACATCTCTCTGATCTTTCCTCCTAGAAGGAAGAGTGAAACAGGAGGAACAAAAACTCAACAGGACAGCTCCACTGTTCAGTGAATAAGAACAGGAATAATTCATGATCTGATCCCCCTCACAGCTGCCAGTTTACAGCTTCTTACTTGATCTTCAGGGTCTCAGAGGCAATAGCTGATGCTTGGAAACTCAAAACCTGAACCTTGTTGTCATCTTTACATCAGAGATAAATTCAGAGGAACGATGTGAGGACAAATTTTCAAATACATCAGTGAATTTTTGGAAGTTTCAGTGAGTTCCAGTAGATGTCAGCTGTGAAAATCAAGCAAAAATGGCCATCTCCACACTAACTTCTCAGGCTTCTGTGGACCCATAGTCAGACACAGCTCGATCCACAATGAGTGGAAAAAGAGAAATCTTCTCAGGATGACTCAAACCCTGGTGGCTTGAAATGTCTCTATCTAAATTGAAAGCTTACGCTTAATACATTTCTTGTTTAGTTTACTGACTAAAATTAAAAGAGAAGAATTTAGGTTACTGTTTCTCAGGCTGAATTCTACGAATGTTCCCAAATTAGAGGCTAAATTCATTGAAAAATTATGCGAAACTTGTTTTCAAAATGCTTTTTTCAAAGCACCTCACCTAATCATCACTACTGTTCTAAAAAAATACTCTTTTACTAAAGAATATTTTTAAAAGCATTGCTAACTAAACATCTTTTAAACTTTTCCTCTCCTTAGGATGTTTTTTACTAAATTTCTGTAGTGTTGGGGGGAAGGGAGGACGGGGAATGATGTTAAAAAAGTTTTAATAGGAAATGCAATAACAGAAAGAATATTTTAAACTTTTTAAAAGACACTTGGAAATTGATTGGATATATCTTCCAATTCCTGTCTCCCTTCCGTAATTATGAATTACCATTATGAGTAACACTGACTGCTAATGGGCTCTGCAAATCTCTGATAAAGGATGCAGAGATTAATTGCTATTCTTACTTAACACACTTGCTTGAGTAGTAAAAAAGAAGCAATAGAAAGCACTTTGCAAGGACAAAACACAGCAAGAGAATAGATCCTCTGTTCACAAGCTTTTTTGGAAAGAAAAATGAAAGCCTTCCATAAAAGAAAATTGAAATTAATTGGAATTTATTCTTAGTTCTAGATGAGAAAAATATCAGTTATTCAGATTACACTATCAAAGGTTCTTTTGCTCTCCTCAGTCAGATTCCTGAAAATTCTCCACTTCTGTGATGCCTTACATGATACTATTCCTTCTTCATTCATATTCAGTGCCTTTCAGCCTCCCTACTGCAGGTTTGATCCCTGTACTTTCCATCCTGGTGCTGTAAACACCTAACCCTGTGCTTGAACAGGACTCTTACAGGACAACTCCTGTGTCTGAATTTGGACCTGTGGATCAGAGGAGTGCTGCCTGATGCAAAGCAGGCTGATGCTACGTTCAGCCTTTCAGCTGGTCACACCGGGCTGCTGAATGAGTCTGAAACAGCAGTCGCTGTGAGGCAGACTCTGCAGCACCAACCACATCAAGGATACAAAAGAAATAAACACTGAGCACACACAGACAGATTAAAAACTTTCAGCAGAAAGTGCCCTGTGTTTCTAGAAGATGACTTCTTTCTAGATCCTGAGGAGACCCAACCATAGCAGCAGCAGTGGCAGATGATCTGGTCAGTTACTCACCGTAAATTGCCAGAAATGCACCATCTATATAAAATGAAACGATTTGACAAAAACCAGATAAGGCTATAGGAGTCCTCAGCAGCCTTTTTATGAAGGATTTATCTTCATAAATCTCAGCCAAATCGTTGAATAAAAAGGTGGAAAGTTCTTACTGAAGGATAGGAAGGGAAGGTAAATTACAAACAGTGATTGTCTTCAACAGCTCAAGGCTGCTTTTTAAAGGTTTAAAAAAACAACCCTGAGAGAAAATAGGTTACAAATCAGGTGGTCTAGATTGGTCCAATTTAGTAAGAAAGGAAAACGAAGACCTTAGGGGAACTTACTGCTTCAAATTGTCCAGCACTCCAAACAAGAAAAAGTGGCAAAAGCAGTACAAGAATCTTGATTAACTCCGTGACCATGGATTTTGCTGGTCAAGCAGCTCATTCATGCAGATCCCACTATGTGGAAGCAGCATGGTGTGGCTGCTGGGGGCAAATTGATCCTGGTGTGGTCTATTTTCCACTGAAATCACGGATCATAAAGAAATCGCACTCGTCTCCCAGGATCTAACCTCAGAATATTTATGTATGTACACGGTTTTCCCTCCTCGTCCACGGCCAATGCAACCTGTGCTGAGGTAAGGGCTGCATCATCCATGCTTTACACAACTTTTAACCCTCCTCTTGGAATTCAAAGTGTAATAATACTGCGAATCATGCCTGCCTTCCCCCTCTCCCTCTCTTTCCAGCAGCAGTGTCACGTTGGGTGACGGGCAACACGACCCTTACTCCTGCTTCTTTTGTGAAAAAAACCCTTAGTGGTAGAAAAGGTGCAAAACTGGTTAAGCAGTGGTTAGCAACGAGTTTTCGTAACAGGGATGTAATCTGAGGGAGAAAACAAAGAAACTGAGGTACATATATTCAGAAGTGGGTGATAAGACTCCAGCGTGAATTAGATCCTTCCTAAAGAGACTTCAGTAGATGTTACCTCCAGTGTCATCAAAGTAATTTCTAGGACCAGAGTCAGTTTTAGATATTCTTACCATTTTCTGATATCGCCTTACTTCTATTAGAATGAAATAAAATCCATGCCCTGGTCTCAGAAATTGCGTTTGAGAATACTAAAATGCTCCTAACCAGAGGTGATTTGGGATTTTGTGGCTCCCATGTGCAGAGGCTGTTTCAAGGGACTACATCCAGCCTTCCTGTCTGCTTGATACAATCAGCTTAGAGAAACACACCAGATCCCACAAAATGACAAAAGCACACTTCACATGGAATGCCTGCTCACTGATGGAAGAGCTGGAAGAAGTCACACATTTCGGCTTTGACTGTGAGGCAACACAGTCAGTGTTCTCAAAGGAATTTGGATGTCAGCTTTCCACAGATTTCATATATCTTTCCAAATCTGTTCTCTATCACTCTGTACAACAGACATTTCCCCACCTCAGCCCTGTGTTGGGCAGAGATGTACCTGCTAATGACCCCAGTGCCACAGCTGTGGATGCTAAGGGAAGTGGGCAGTGATGGTCAGGCTTATGTGCTCCTCCTGAACACCATTCCCTAAAGACGCCTGATTTTTTAAAATGTTTTTCTCATGTCATTTACTGGTTCAAATGGAAAAAAGCTGCCACTAACGAGCTAATCACCCACATCTACAGCCCTCCTTGGCTAGTGCTCAACCCTTCCCAGCTGGCCAATATCCTCCCTACAGCCCCACTCGCTCATGCTTCTTCTCCCATACCCTTGTCAGGGACTGCATGATCAGATCCAGTACAGCAGCTGTTAGTTTCTTAGAACAACCAGATGAAAGACTAGATGCCTTCAGACAGTTCTGGCTTCTCCTGAGTCCTATACATATATACCTACACACCAGTATACATAAGAAACCTGGAAAACTAATTAGCGTGCCTTAATGTCCACCAAGATACCCCAGGTCAGCCCACTTTTCAAATAGTGCTGAAATCCTCAAACCAGGAAATCTTAACGTTTCTGAATGGAAACATCCTGAGATGTTTTAGAGAGACGGGGCTGTTTAGTTTGCAGAAGCGAAGGTGTGTGACCTTTCAGTGCTTAAAGGGGGATTATAAGGAAGATGGGGAGACTTTTTACAAGGGCTTGTATTGATAGGACAAGGGGTAATGGTTTTTAACTAAAAGAGGAGAGATTTAAATTTCATATAAGGAAGGAATTGTTTATGAGAGTGATGAAGCACTGGCACAGTTTGCCCAGAGAAGCTGTGGATGTTCCATCCCTGGCAGTGTTCAAGGCCAGGTTGGATGGGGCTTGGAGCAACCTGTTCTAGTGGAAGGCGTCCCTGTCCATGGCAGGAGGGTGGAACAAGGTGATGATTAAGGTCCCTTCCAATCCAAAGCATTCTAGGATTCTTTGAAATGGAGACATTCACAACTTAGTTACTTTGGGTAATTTTAGGTAAAGCAAAAAGCCTTCTGGACTTGACATACATAAAAAAAAACCCGAAAAGGTCCAAGTCTGAAAAGTCTCTTTTTCCTTAAAATTATGTACCTGCTGATATTACAGGTACAATAAAAATTGGGGCTGTCAATGTTCTAAATTACTTAGAAATAAAGAAAAACAAATAATGGCTTGTAATGCATCTAACACAAAACTAAAAGCCCTAAAAGATGCCCATGTATTTGTACACAATTAGTTGGTTTCACCTTGCATTTGAAAGTTTAATTGGACATTTTTCTGGAAGTGTAAAAATAATAATACAGACAATATTACCTTTCTGGAATGAAAGGAACTTAGATAAAGAATAGCCTACTGTATCTTCAAAAAGTAGCATGTTTCTTAAGTAGCATGTGCATTATATTTGCAATTTACATGGGGATTTGTAACAGCGGTGCTGCTCCCTGGGTGTTACTTACTTTGGATGGGCTTCTCTAAGGCTGAGTTTACACAGCTGCGGTAGGAAAACCTAGCCACAATCAATTAAAAAGTGCAACACAAATCCTTTGGACAGCATTCTCAGGCTGTCCTGCTGTTGAGACAGCTACTATTCTCCGAGAATAAGTGCTCTAACTGTATTAAACTTAGTCCTAACCAAAATAAGCTTTTGCTAATTTTCACCATTTAAGGAACATAAAGACCTGCCTTTGTCATTTAAAGTTTAAGCTGACTAAGCCTCATAGAAACAGAACGTTTAAGAACTAAAGCAATTAAATCCATTTACAGAGGTCAGAAGAGTCTCTGGGTTTTAGACATGATGGGCTTGTATGGTCTGTGCTTCTCATTCATGTGAACTTTCAGATTATGGGTTGATAGGTGGCAAAATAAGTCACCTTTGTTTTCCTCTTGATAGCAGAGTGACGCTGAGCTGATCCTAGCAGGTCACCAGTGATCTGGCATTACCTGCACTTCTGATTACTGAACAACTAGAATAAGCAGGCAAATGAGACCCCAGACGCCCTGTCTTTGTGTGGGACATATTTATTAACAACCTACTGAATCCTGCACACAAAGAAGGCCTCAGGGAATGTAGTATGTCTACAAGCCAATGCAAAAAGCACTGAGGGAAAAAAAAAAAGAGACGATAAATAAGCAGGCCGCTGAAAAGCCTGAAGTCTAACTAACTCACCAGCACATCGATAATACAATAATGTGGTCAACCCACTGTGGACTCTGAACAATGCTATTTTTTTGTTTTTCAGCTAATTAGTAAAAGAAGAGATTAAGGTCTTTAATCTCACTTTCTCTTTCTTCCCTCTTTTTACCTGGAGGGTGTGCATGTATGTGTACATATGTATTTCCTAAATGAGCAAAGAGAAAGTACAGACATATACACTATGATGTGGAAAACATGAGGTGGAGTGCGAGTTTGGTTTTATTTCCAACACGAGGGTCATCAACATTATTTCAGATTTCCATGTTCTGTGATGTGTGCATGTGTGTGTGTGTTATAGGGTGGGAGGGGAAGGGGGAAGCTGAACAGAGGATATGAATTTTAATCAGTTTCCTAAGTGAATGCAACACTGTATTTCCCCCTACTCCCCTTAGGATGACAATTCAGAGGAGATAACCTTCTCCTTTGAAAAACCTTGAAGGGAAAGTTTGTTTTTACCATAACAAATGCAACAAAAGAAGAGGGAAGCTGGGAAAGGGGGAGGGCGGACAAATTAAATGTCAAACTTTCTCTCCTTACTTGAAGATAACAGCATACTAGGAAACCTTCTTAGAAGCTTAACATAAATGCAGTTAAGCTGTTGCCAGCTGCAGTAAACCTCTCTCTCACCTTTCTTTCTCTCTTTCAAGATATCTTTGAATGCCTTCTCCTTCATCATAAATCAGACCTGTGAGCAATTATCACTCAAGCTGGATGGCAGCGGCCTGAGTGGCCACTGCTATTCCACTGCTGTAATCTGCACGTCGTCAGGTTACACTACCCTTGATGAAATTTCACATTTCTTTGCCAATGAGCGTTACCTCTCCATTTATGACTCACTGTCTTTGCAGCAGAGAGCTGTGAATTTCATTCCTCTTCTTGTAATTTGCTTAAGCATCATGGACCATCCGGCGGTGCTGAGCACCCTCAACAACCCATTGCGGAGTCTCAGAGCATCTCGGTAGGATGTGGTTGTACTGCTGTTCCTCGAATACTTACCCTGAGGGCATCTCTCAGCGCCTTGGAGGGAGACTGGACACAGACACCCTCCTCTGGGATGGTGCTGATGCCACTGTCACAACTATCAAAGGAACTCCGCGTTTTCATCATTGCTCTTAGGTGACAGGTTCCTGACAGGTTCCGGCCCCGCCAGCGCCCGGGCTGCACCTTGCCGCCCTCACAGAGAAGGGGAAAGCACTTTGGCCAGTCTTTTAGCCAGGAGTTATTAAAATAAAAAAAGCCAAACCACCCCGAAATTCCACCCCCGCAAAAGGGAGCGGGCTCCAGCCTTCAACTCACGGCAAGTTTGTGAGTGCTGCCCGGGTACCACATGAGGTGGCGCGTCCCGCACAGGGGCCACCCAGCAGCGAGCACGGCACCCAGCGCGGACCTGCCTAGCGCTCCATCTTCCAACCTTTGCCGGGCCATTTTTAACCTTTTAAATACAACCCCCCAAACCATCCCAACGAGCACACCCGCTCCCCCAACCAACCTACATCCCCGCGCACAGCTGTCAAGACGGGCACGAAAAAGTAGGCACGAGAGAGAGAGAAAGAAAGAGAGAGCGAGAGAGCCACTCACCGTTGGCGGCGACACAGAGGTTTCCAGAGCCACTTTGAACTAAGAATGACTGAGGGACAAACTCTTCCTCAGAGTCCGAGCCCGCGGCCGCCCGGGCCGCGCCGTCGCCCAGCGACCGCCCCGGGCCCTCATTGGCCGGCGGCGAGGGGAGAGGGGAGGGGGACTGCGAGCGGGGGGTGGAGGAGGCGGACGAACAGGGCAAGGGGGGACCTGCGGGCCACAGACACACACACAGAGAAGGGAGGGGGGAAAAAAACACAGAAAGAAACAAAATGAACAAAAAAACCACGGCAAAACACGGACAGAGAGACAATAAAAGTCGAGCCGGGGCACGAGGGAAGGCTGCCCCCCCCCACCCCGCCGCCTGCCCCAGGGGGCAGCCCTGCCTGAGGGGCGGCCGACTGCACGTATCTGACCCCATTACCTGCTGCCCCTCGGGCTCTTACTGTCCTTTACAACTCCTATCCACCTCATATCCATCCTTTAAAACTCGCATCTGTCAGGGTTTTTTTGTGTTTTGTTTTGTTTTGAGATTTTGACATTGGCGAGAGCCCCTGGTGCGAGATGCGCTTTGTGCCACATGGGCGCTCACTGTCAATGAATCGTACTCATTGATGCGGCCGCGCTGCATCTTACTAAAGGGAAAGCTTTGCCCGACGTATTGTGAGGTGAATTATTTCAGATTCCGTGTGAAAAGTGTAAAGTCCTTTTGGGGATCGGTTTAACAATTCCCTTCCCTCTAGTTTATAAAGCAAACAGCGCAAGACCTCCACTATGCAGGCAAGAGGTGGAGGAGAGGTCCGGATACCTCTGTGTGGGGTAGAAGCACCTTAGCAAACCACCACACTGATACGGGGCAGAAGCACAGCTCAGACCGGCGTCGTTTCGTTGATTAAATGCTGAAAAATGCAGCAGATCGGGTTCTAAGATTATATTTTACATAGAGCTGTGCCTGACTGAGGAAGAGCTTCTACTGACTGCAAGGAAATTGAATCAGGTACGTGTAGGTTAAGTAGATTCAATTGGAAAAGCGTACTGTAAGCAGTTAATGGTTATCAGGGTCTTATTCCAATCAGATTTTTAAACAAAACTGGGAAGTCAGAAGCCCCAGACTGGTGAAAAAACTATCAGGCAAATGTGGAGGTCAGATATGTGCAGTACATCAATAAAAACAGGGGGAATATGAACACAGACATATAATACAGGACAATGCATTTAAACATGAGCTTTTCCCCTTGCTACATTTGATCTGAAAGTCATAATGATTAATCTCCCACATTTTCCCAAATACTGAAATGTTATCATGCAAAATCCATCAAAATAAAAGAACAGTCAGCACAAGAAAACCAGCAAACTTAAAAAATCACCCGTTTCTAAAAAACCACATTTTGAACATAGCATAGCTCACAACATAGATGTACAATATTTCTTACTAAACACAACATGAACGCTTTAGAAAAGGACACAAACCCAAAACAATAAAGTGGGTTTAACATTTAAATCCCCCAAAGCTGGTTCTGCTATGTTTCCTTTCACCTTGGTCATCATTTTTTCTCATCGTAAGCCCTTGGATGTCAACTCTTTGGCATATGCCAGTCTTATAAATTGCTAATTATAATCAGAGAAGAAATTGTGGCATCAGAGGCAAACCCTGGCATCCAAGGAGAATATAGGACTGTACCTGTGCTCAGAGACACTTGTCACCTGAAGGAGAAAAGCCAGCATTGGTTGAGAGCCTACACCCCCTCGTGTGAACAGCAGCCTGTGCAGCATGAAGACCAAGAGCCGAAATTGGGAGCCCTGTGTGTTTTGTTATGATCAGCAGTGGTGTTGTCTGGGTCTCCTTTCTGACAACCCTCCAGACAGAGAAGTTCCTCCTTTAGGAATGCAGCTTTTAAGGAATCTGCAGCCCGCTTCACACTCCCTGACCCTTTTTATGGTGCCAAGGCTGTAACCTTCCCATTGTGCTAACTACTGGTAGGAGCTGGAGAGAGACAGGAAGAAAAAGGAGCATGTGCAAGTGGATGAGCACTGCTTTCGTTGTTACAGTCCCTGACATGAAAACTGAGATTCAGCTCTAATTCTGATCTGCTTTTGAAGAAGCAAAATCTACTCTGTGTCATCCTCTTTGTGGCAATAGACCTTTGATGAGCCCTGACATGTAACAAAGTTTAAATCAGTACCTTGATTTGCTATGCTTTCATTACAAAACAGGGTGACATGTATTTTTAATCCCATGTAGTCAGATGCTGAATTCTAGTGTGATGATGACTGAGATGGAAAAGAAGTGTTAAATCAATATCTTCCTATAGACCCATAGAGTTTTTAAGTGTACTTTTTAAGGAGAGGACACATTTTTCCAGCCATTGAGAAAGGCAATTTAGATTTAAAAAATATTTCAAGCCTTTCATTCATTTACACAAACACCAGTGAAAATGCATAAAAAGGAGGTTAATGGTGTGATTAGCTGACAAACAAAAAACGTATGGTAAATTACAGTAGAGCCCCAATGCTCTCCCTGTGTTTTGTTCAGACAGCACGCTTGACATAACTACACATGAATTCTGCAGTCTGGACATAAAAAGCAGAAGCAGAATGAGCTGAATTTGGAATTGTAACCCTAAAAGCAAAATGTCAGTGCTTTTGTCAGTCCACATAAGAAAGTTTCTGCCATTTCCACATCGTTGCAAGCTGTTGGGGGTTTTTTTGGTAGGAGCTTTCCCCATCTCCCAGTATTGCAGTTCTGGCAAGGATAAAAGAAAAAAATGTAAATAGAAACATAACCAAAACCTTTTTAATGGCAACTTTGGATTTTAATCAACTCCACGATTGCAGAGCACACATGAGAAGATCCCGTGGGCTTTCACAGTCATTACGTGCACTTCCAGCAGTGCATGAGCTGACCTTTACATGGGAAGATTCCCTAGGAATTGTGCATACTAACCACCTTACTGAGGGCTGTGCTGCTATGAAGGGCACTGGCACATACCACCGTGCTCCCTGGAAAATAACCTTTTGGGCAGAAATGATGGGGTGGATTCAACAGGAGATTTTGCCAGCTGTTGGATGGAAGGTGTGCACTAGGCAGCTCTGCTGACGGCATTCAATTAAAATGCATGGGAAGCAAAGTGATACCTTCCTTTTTAACAAGTCAACAAGGCTGTAAGGCAAGCATGTGTTAAGTTGTGGATCCTTTAAGAGAATTGCCTCCTTTTTTTCTGGCTTGGACAGAAAACCAAGAATTAAATTTGACCTTTTCACAAAAATTAAACCAAGAGAGAGACGAAAGCTACAAGTTTGTTTCCTTCTCAGACAAGTATCTCGTTGAATTTACTGCAACTGCAGGTCCAAGTAAAACAAGCAGGATTTGGCCCATAAACTTTCATTCCAGCTGCCAGAGCAAAATTTCTAATTGATTAGAGCAAAATGAATTTGCAGCAGTACTGGGTTGCCATGGAACCTGAGCAAGTAGGACAAGTTACTTTGCAGTATGTGCTGTTTCTCCTTCAAATATACAAACCAGAAGGACTAGATAACACATTCATTATGCACACTCTTGCAATTTGGAACCTAACTCAAAGAAAAACAAAACGGATTCCAAGTATGGGCCCCTTGGCATCAATTTGTAACAATCTTTTATATCCACTCGCAGTGAACAGTCAAAATTATGTTCTTTGGACTTGAGGCAGGAATAATAGTCATTGAATGTCTCTGTATGAATGATGTGATACTTGCACATATTCAGAGGAAAACAGAACAGAACCTTCTATTTTATCTATGTGCCAGTATTTCAGATTAAAATTTAAAAAAAAAAATCAGGGGAAGATATGTTACAGTCTCTGGTAGATTTATGAAAGTACTTAGGAAACACAAACTTTGGAAACAGGTCAGTACAAAGAATCTGTTTCCCAACTTAACCAAGGAACTGCAATATTCAGGCAACTGCTTTAAATTTAGGGAAGAGAGAAGCAGAGCAGACCCTAAATAGTTAGGGGAAAGTAAGGCAAACAATAAACACGCCTTCATTTTATGCTGCACATTTGGCTGTAATATTTCAGAATTACTTTATCTCTCACAGGATTTGGCGTTCAGAGATCAAGAGCTGATTTAAAACGGGTGTATTCATGCTAGTGTGAATAGAAGGGCTGCCAGAAATACGGAACATTCACAGAGATACTTCTAAAGAAGGTCAGTAAATTGTTTCATGGACTATATTCAGTGGATTATACTCATATGTTTATAATTTGTCCCAAAAGAGGTGAAAAAGAGTAGCTATATACAAAGGCTGACTTCTCACAGAACTGAAAGGACAAGGCAACAGGATTAAATAGTGTTCAATATACCCAGAATGGTATTATCTATTATCAATAAATAAGTAGTATCAGCTTTTTTCACCTAGTAACTTCTTTTATCAGGCTTCATCCAAGAACTTTTAAGGGCTTTACAAGTATTGGGTATGTAAACTTTGAAATACTGTTATCAGATCTGTTGGGATCTGTTATCAGATTGGCTGATACAATGGTCGGAAGGCTGGAACACTTCTGCTATGAAGACAGGCTGAGAGAGTTGGAGTTGTGAAGCATGGGGAAAAGAAGACTCTGGGGAGATCTTCCAGCAGCCTTCCAGTACTTAAAGGAAATTTGTAAAAAAGAGGGGAGCGACTTTTTCCGCAGGCAGATAGTGATAGGACAAAAGGGAAGAGTCTTAAACTGCAAGAGGAGAGATTTAGATTAGATACTAGGAAGAAATTTTTCCCTGTGAGGGTGGTGAGGCACTGGCAGAGGTTGCCCAGAGAAGCTGTGGACGCTCCATCTCTGGAAGTGTTCGAGGCCAGGCTGGACAGAGTGTTGAGCAACCTGTTCTAGTGGAAGGTGTCCCTGCCCAGGGCAGGACGTGTGGAACTAGATGATCTCTAAGATCCCTTATAGCCCAAACTATTCTGGGGAGCAGACTTACACTTCTGACAGAAAAGGAAACTGAGGCACGGACATGTGTAATAATTTTATTCAAAATTCTGTCATTTCCCGTACCTGTACTTTGTATCTCTAGCCACCGAAACAGTCTAAAAGGCTGTTTGTCACACTCAAAATACTTTAAATTAGCAGAATTCCCACCATAAAGGAACAACAGGCATGGGCAGAAGTACTGTGATTGCAATTACCTCAGTACAACAACTGCAGTAGTTCTCACATAAGAACGTTTGCATTAAGTCATATCACTGACAATGCCTTTGTACCACCTTAAAATAGGAAAGTCTCTAACCAAGGTTAGAACTCATGCACCAGTGATGTTAAACACCACTACAAACAGAAGACATCATGGTACAGCTCTGGCCTTTAAAACGAGGCTTTGCTTTGTGGGTTCACAGGAAGGCTGTGTAAATGGTAGCAGAGTGTATTCTGTAGTGTGCGGGCTGAGTTTATTATCCTGTCAAAGGAAAGAGAGTGTAAACAGATGAACTTCTTTTTATGTCTTCCCCTCACTTTACACAGGAGTTCTAAGTGATTTGTACTGACATTGACATGAAATCTTATTGATCAATATTAATTTGTAGCTAGTCTTGTGCTGGAGAAAACAATGATGTGCCTAAATAACCCTTAGGTACCTCTGTCTGATAAAGGAAATAAATTAATAATTAAGTCTAAAACTCAGGCAGTTTCATCTCATAGCGTATCTGATTGATTAAAACCCCACAAGCATGAAGCAGTCCTGCAGAGCTGAGATCCTGTGTGAGAGCTATCCTTGAGAAGTGGCAAGCAGGGTGGGCACCAGGACATCCCTGGATTGCTGACACATGGGATGAAGTAGAAAGGACAGGGCCTTGCCTGCACAGCAGTGCTCGGTTCCCTGAAGAATATAAAAGGCAGTGATTTGCTCCATAGTATTTCAGGGCATCAGAGATCCTGCTGGATTGAGGAGGGGAGTGGGACAATAACTGCCAGTTTGCTTTTCAAGGTGAAGGGAAATGTATATGAAGATGAGCCCTGATTATCACATTCTAGAAGTCTGGTTTAGCGTCTAGGAGCCTCACTCCTTCAGAGATGGAGAAAGAAGGAATTTACCAAAGGGACAAACAGCATTCATGTCTTTTCTCATGGCAGCATATCAAACCTTTCCAGTGGACAGCATAATACACCTCTGGAAAAAGAGCAAGCTGAACTGGCTGTCTTGCAAAATGTGTCAGTGAAATCAGAGGAGTAAGGAATTGTTGCGCAGATTTATTGCTGCTCTTTAACAATAGGTGGTCACAACATTCTTAGTTCAACAGGCAATATATATCTTGTGTTTAGAATTGATTAAAAAAGCAGTCTTGGAAAACTACTCTTAGTTATTTATATTTCCTGAATTTCCACCTGCACTTATGTTTATTTTACTTAATTTAATTTTATGTATTTGATTTATAGCTTTAAAGCCAGAGGGGAAAATGAATGAAACAAAGGGGACAAATGAATATCATCGTAACAAGAAAAACCTGGGCAGCTGCCATGTCACTAAAATTAAGAAATGAGAACTTGTGTCTAGAAAATGGGAAATAATCACATGCTCTGTATGAAGACTGGCATATTGGGGAAAAAAGGGCCATGTGAGGTTAAGAAGGAATGAATAAATTCACCTGGGCTGAAGTGGAGTATGAAGAACACATGTTACATGGACTTCATCTGCCTTGTGGGTGATTTGTGCTACTCTTCCAAATTGTGTTTTTTTCCCTCCACTATGCTGTGAAGATAAGCAATGATTTTCTTTAGCCATTTACCAGGACAGTGCATTTTCTATTGAGGAAGCCAAAAAGTCAATGTCAGCAGGGGCTTGGAAACATTGTTGTTTGTACAGAGCAGACCTTGGGTAGACCCTCCTCTGGGTGACAAACGTCTAGATTGGCAGCAGCTCTGTGAGGAATGAAATGCTGGGATATATAAACACATCACAGCTGAATGCCTGTTACCTGCCTCTGTCCCAGCACAGATTATGGAGCAAGTGTTTGGATCTTATGCAATTGTTCCCCAAATGAAGCAGAAGGTAGAAAGGGACAAGAAACAATGCAACCTCAGATCTCCTTTCCCGAGCTCGTGAGGTTACTAACCTGACCCAAAACAGCAGAAAACAATTATCCTTTGAGCAAGATGGAGAGGAGCAGGGAGAAAATCGTTCCCTTCTGAAGTGCAGTTCCTCCAGGGCTTGGGGTGCTCTGGAGCAGCACAGCCACACTTATAATTTTTTGCCAACAGAAGAAAATAATACGGCAGATTTTCAGAAAATTACACGGGCAATTGCCTGAGCCAGATACTCAGCTTGCTCATTTGTAGGCACAACAGTAGAAACAGATTGTGGAAGTTAGCTACATGATTTTCTACAACATCCATCTACAAGGCTCGAATTGTGCTGCTATTTAAAAGCACAAACAGGTAATGTAATTTCCAAATATGTGGGAGATTTCTTGTATCTTTTTCAAAATCAAAGAAGTATCCTTACTTATCCTTTCAAGAAAGAAAGACTTTCTTCTGATAGAGATGGTATAAACAATCCTAATCACCACAGAATATTTATATCATGTCTTGTGAAATATTTATGCAAGTAATTCACATCATCTAAAGTTTTAAGGCAAATGCAAGCGCCTAGTTATGGCTCAGCATTACAAAAGCTTCTGCAGCTTTACTCAAACCCAACTTGTAAAAGAATAATGTAATCAGTAAGCAGTCTGATGAGCTGCCTGTGAAGTGGCCTCTCTCAGTCTGACACTAATGCTTTATCTGATCCAAACACCCAATATAAAGTATAAAGTTCTCTGCAAATGATTACATGCAAATCTCCTAAAAGGTCCATTTTCCTGTATTTGATCACCAAACTGTAGGCTTTATAGAAATCACTTTCTCTAAACTTAGTGCTAACAGATTGGTTTGCACTAACTTTGCAGAATTCTTCCTGATAGGCTTGGTCAAGGCAAAGAACTTGGTCGTGCTCCTGTTACCCCAGCAGGAAAGAGTTATTATACATGGGCCACCGCAAGGCTTTTTCACCTGCCTCAGCAAATAAAATTTACACAAATGTCTTGCAGGGTGGTTGGCATTAATTTTCTAAAATTAACTTTAAAGTAATGCCAGAGGAGAGAAAATTATGAAGCGCTACAAACCAACCAAAATCACATGACGTTAGAGCCCACCTACCAGGCAGAAAAACTAATTCATCCTATAGTCAAAGCACCAAAAAATCCACAGGTTCAGCTCATGATCAGTGAGACATTCTGCAACTGTCCTGGCCAATGGGGATGGGTTCTAAGACACATACATAAAACAGTACATGAGGAGGCAAACTATGCTGTTAAGGAAGAAAATGTGTATTTACACCTGTTAACTAGACAATCACAAATAAGCATCTCTTGAAAGGAGTGAATGTTGCAGTTGTCAAGAGAAATCCAGGACTTGCTT
Source organism: Falcunculus frontatus (assembly GCA_013398115.1). Lineage (NCBI taxonomy): Eukaryota > Metazoa > Chordata > Aves > Passeriformes > Falcunculus > Falcunculus frontatus. The sequence goes on along the minus strand of VZRV01002450.1, from coordinate 524,875 downwards.
GGGGAAACAGAAGGATAATGTGACATTGTGCAGCATAGTCACTATAGTGTCTCCCTAAATACAACCTCTTATCTTCCAGAGGCCACTCTTTCTGTCCCCTGATTGAGTTGGAATGTCTCATTTCTCTTCACCGACTATACAGGAAGCCTTGGTGAGCCTTAGTTGTGCATAAGTGAAAGTGTCATGAACCCTGGGTTTAATGTCTAGAATATGCCTGAAGGGAAGACAATCTCACTGAGATGCTTTTGACAGTGACAGTTTGGCTTGCTCCATAATACAAATCCATAATTGCCCCATCATATATGCAGACTTGACACTTCCCTCCCAAGGTCATAGACAAAGGTGCTGTACAGTAGCAATGGAATTGGAGATTGAACACACAGGCAGCTGGAGATAAAAGTTTCAGTGAAGGAGAACTCTGATGCAAGGATATTTTATGCTTCTCTTGGGAAAAAACATAGTCTTCCTGAGTAAGTACAGTCCAAAGAAAACACATAGCTGCAGGTCTCGGGAGTCTGGCAAAGGGGTAATAAAGGCAAACTGCAGTGAGACCTCTACCTGTCTATGCATAAATGTTCTGGGGAGGAAATTTGGGGTGACAGGAATGTTGCCTGAATAAAGAGATTGTATCTGTTTCGATTACTGTTAAGATTACTGTTGACTTTGGATTTCTGCACTGCAGAAAACTAACTAACTTGCTCAGCCTCTTACATTTAATGGGGTGGTTTCTGCCCAATCTCAGTCTTTATCCCCACAAGGATTGGATGCTTGCATCCTTAAAATTGTATGGGAGCTGTTTTTCAGTCACTGTTAATTCCTATATTCTATCCAAGTTCCCTTATTTCTGGTGGACTTTTTTTGTAGTGCATGATTTCAAAGAAAGCAAGCAGCCTCCCTGCAACATCTGAGAGTCATGGTTCAGATAATTTTCTTTCTTCAGCTGAGAAAGAGATCAAGGCAATTTGTGCTAAAAGACTCTTCTTAGATCAACTTTTAAAGAGATCTGATCAAGAAGAAAGGTTATTTTTCCTCATGCTGTCTGTGAGCTAGCCCTGGGGCTCTGGACTTGAAGACAGTGCAAAGTGTGAGGCTCCCGCAGAAGGGGAAGCAGGATGACTGCTCCAGGATGATGCTGAGACTCGGTCCATGTGCTGCAGACACCAGCAGCAGAGCACGGTGCTGTGCTCAAGAGGCTGCAGCCCTGCTAACACTTGTGCTCAGTGCTGTTAGCAGGTAGCACAGCCTGCAGCACCTCAGCGGCTGTACCCAGGTTGATAGTGGGTATAATTCCTTTCTGGATTACTCTGAGACTAAGTCCCCACTCTGTAACCTGGGGAAGAACTCTTCAGACCTGTCTGATCCTTATGTGTCAGACTCTCATTTGGCATCCACCTCATGCTCCCCCAGGAATTAATTTGAATCTTGCACACACCTTGTGCCTGGCACAGCTCATTAAAAACCAGACATATCCTGCCTCTTCCAGCAGTTTCAATCAGTTTTGTCTATTTATTCTGCAGGCTTTTCAAGACATGGACTCCTTCTCCTTGTGTGCACGTGAAGCATGCAAAACTGCTGGACTTTGATCTTGTGTTTAGCCACTAGGTGTTCTTGCAATTGAAGCTGTAAGAGTAGAGAAGTTGTTTGTGCTCAAGTAGCTGTAATTACTGTGGAAGAGAGCAGTTCACAATGTTCTGTAGGCAGGGAGAGGCTGACAGTGTCCCTTCACTACAATCTGCAGGTAGGACAAGTGCTGTGTTTCCAGGGAGGTCCAAGTGGAGATCACACACTTACTGAGAAAGCTGATGGGAAAACGTGCGCTCCTCACTGCTCTGTTCCAAAATTTCACCTTACAAACTTGCACTTCAGCAATGTTTTCCCAGAAAACTTTCTGAATTTTTGCTGACGCAAATGTATCTGTATCTGAGGCTATGGATCTGTAGGGGATGTTCTTCTCTCCTGGGAAAGATTGCCATTTTATGGTGTTGCCCAAGAAGGTAATGCAGGAATATGACAATATTGAGCCAGGAAAAAATGGTGTTTGACCAAAAGTTATTATTTGCTTTACATTTGTTTCAGTCTTGAAACAACTCGGAAACTAAACACTAACAGCTGCCCACAAGAAGAAATGGATCAAGAAAAATTTTCAGATTATTTCATGACATTTCAAGTCCCGAAATATGGGAACAATCCTTTTTCCTCCAAAATAATTTATGTATTTCAGCAGACAACAAAACAACTTGCAATGCAATAGCAAAACTTCAGAAAGTTTGAGACACCGTTGATGTTACTCTTATTTTCTTTTCTCCAAAGCATTTGGAGAATGCTTTTTTCCAAAGCATTCTTTAAAGCTGCAATTTAAATACCTCAATCATAGCTTTACTGACTTTTGCCCTATAAGAAACTTTACTCTGACTTTTGTTCAGTTCCCTGCTCAGTGAAAAAGATGAAATTTTTCAAGTGACTATAAAAAGATTGGACCCAAATGACGGATTTTCTGGATAGAGGGAAGGTAATGATAATTCAAAACACATTGCAGGCACATCAGAATTATTTTTAAATTCCAGTAGTTCAGAGAAGAGTGGATATAAGCAGTAAAGCTAAATACAGAGAAAAGAATACCTGGTCTCATTCACTGAATGGTCTCTCTATCTCTCATTTCTCCCAGCCTCTGTCTGTTTTTCAGAGTGATAGTTAAAGGAATTGATAGCTAAAGGAATTAATTCATATTCAAGAAGAAAGCTCTTTTAAAAAGATGAGGGCAGTATTAGAAAATAATTCAGTGCTTGGAAATAAGGCACCTGAGCCCATGTGAAAATGCTGATTTTGCCAGAACAGAACACACTACTGGTGCACCTCATTTACTTATCCCTTCCCCATCACTGGCAAATTGCAGCCATGCATTGCTCCCATAAAACAGTTAACTACACCCAATGGTATAGGGGGAAATCTCTTTCTGATACTGTGTAGTAACCAAAGCTAGGCAAGGAAGCAAGATGGCTAAGACCTTATTTTTCCCTTACTGTTGAAACAGTATGTGCTATGTGTATTCCAAATCACTGGTAATTATTTCCCTCAGTCTATTTGCCTCAAAACCAACATGTGACAGGTAGCTTTGCATGCTTGTGATGAAATATCTGCTGCTTTTCTAAGTGTAATTGTTTTAATCATGGTAAAATGCCAATGGGAGAAGAGAATCCTTGTGTTCTGGGTGACAAACAGCTCTTATTGGTTATTTTGTCCGTCTCTGAGGTGGTTATTCACTCACTATACCATAGAATCCCTGCTAAAACAAGTCTAACTTTAAATTTCCGATCAATTAGTCTGGCCAGCCTGATCCAGAGTTTTGGAGGTCTAACAATGCCTGCTCTCAGATGTGCTTCTATTATACTGCACTGAACACTCCTCAGTAGGCTGGTGAGCAGACTATATAACATCACGGTCTCTTTTATCTCTAATTTTGATGATTACCTGCCTGACCTCTTTGGCAGGCTTGACCTTCTGTACACTATTCAATAGTTTATACAGCTATTTTCTTTCTTATGATTCTTTTTGAACTAAAGACCCTGATCTGCAAGCAACATGCAGACCCAGCTGCCTTTCATCATCCACATGTGTGTCAACCAAATGCCTCAGAGTGGAGAAGCTCTGACTAAACGGGGCTTGAAGCACTTCTGCAGACATTACAGCAGTTCCACCACCCTTTACGAGCCACTCTGGCCTCAGTTTTGTCCTAATTTTTACCTTTTGTCTATCTGTGCATGCATTCATATGAGCTTTGTTTTCCCCATACTCTTTTAAATTTTGGATGCACAGAAAAGAGGCTTTTTTTTCTGTTGGACAATTTTTCAAGTGATGCTTTTCATTTACAAAAAGACAACACAAGAACAAACATAAAAAAAAAAAACCCTTGAAAAGTCTAGAAGTATAAAAAGATTTTCAAAATGTATGACTTTTTGATTTTGTATATGATCAGTTGCCTTGGGTTCATAAAGTGTAAAAATCAAAGGAGAGAGCAAAATGAATGTAAATGATTCTGGGGAGATTCCGAAGTCCTGGATTGTCAGTAAACTTGATCACTTCTAGGGCCTAGTTGTGTAGGCTTTTGTGTTCACTAAGTGTCTTGCTACTTAACCTGATGGTTCCCTGACTTTTAACATTAAAAAGAGTGTTGTCGGAGAGAGAAGCCTTCTGTTGCACAACCTTGCTGAGATAAAAAGCCCCCTTAAATTCTCAAAAGGCCAAAAAGTAACTAATACCACCCAAACTGAGTGGAGCCTAGAATCAAGGCTTCCCACTCTTTGGGGGAAGGTTCCGATTCCTAAATTATTTTAGAAGAGATCAGTGTTATTATCACACACTCATTGTCAGAAGATGGCCTGGAAGACTGACACTCAAACGTTTCCTATTAGTTGCACTGGAAGACTTAAAGAAATTCATGTAGGAAAACACATAGGAGACACTCAAGCTTCCTGTGCCCTGTCCGGGTTGGAAGGGATTCCATATGATAGGTTGATTAGAACTTCCTCTGCTTATCTTCAAGGCCATCTATCTTCTTCCACTTCCACTTCCTCAGACAAAAAGCAAAATTTGGATAGCTTTTAGTGTATAGACTGGATTTCTCCCGAACTGGTTGGGACCAGACTTCCCAAATTTCACTCGGTTCATTGGACTCCTACATTGTGTGATTAAGTATGCATAAAAGCCGCAATTTGCAGACCTTAGAGGAAAGAACGAAATTTCACCTTTCCTTTCTGAAACTGCAATGCTGAAATCATCAGGTGAGAGGCCTTGACACAGAGCACATCAGGGGTTTTTGTTATTTTGGAGTTGAGGTTTTTTCATAGATGCAGAGAACCCTGAGGTCATGGTGAAGACAGTAAGTGGATTTTGGTGTGTTTATTTCTCTAATCAAACAAACAAAGGTATGCCTAAGAGGCAATGCTTGAAATTTTTAACAGACATAGTCATAAACATAGATTATTTCCAAATATATCTTAAACTATCAAGAGTTACCTGCAGACAGACTTTGTACAGAAAGGATGAGTTGTATTTTTAGTGTTCTTGGCTGAAAAAAGCTGCTGTCTATCCCTGTGCCTTTGGGCATAAACTAACCCACCACACGCCCATGGGAAAACAACACGCATTTGGAGATGCTTTAAGAAAAACAAAAGCTCATTGCTCCCTGTCACAGCTCAGTTTATACAGAAGCTACAGTAAAATTCATTTACGTTTGGGATTGTAGCCATGGACAGGTAAAGGTGCTGTTGACAAACTGTTCTGCATCTGAAGGTTCCTGAAGGCATTCCTTACCTAAGGCTATTTCAAAGGCATGTTGGATCTGTCTGCTGATCCACAATATGTGTGCTGTCTTCTAGTTTTTCTTTTTTATCTTTTCCTTTCCCTTTATGTTTTCTTATATGCTGAAGCTGATGCAAAGATAAATGTGAAAAGGCATGACATTTCCTTTTTGTTAGATGCTCGTGACTTTTATTATGCGTGTCCCCAAAGGTAGCTTAACCAGCACCTGGTGCTATTTCAGTGTTTCTGCCTTCCAGTCAATGAAAGAAGAGTGTCTGGAATTGGGGAACTATAAAGCTACTTCAAAATCAAAATGGTCATTCTGGTGTGAATATTAAAAGTTCTCTCTCACACACATGCACACACCCAGACAAAAGGGTTCAGATAGCCATTATTCTGTGCCATTTACCCTGAAAAAATATGTACACTCATACAAGATCTGTTATAAATTCTTAGCAATTTCTTTAAACTTGCACTTAGCTGCAAAGTCTGCTGCTTCTGTTTCAGATCTGAAGAAAGCTTGTCTACTTTTTCCAAGTATATCACTTCTAATAAAAGATTCTACCTGTGCCTGTGTTTTCTTGACTGAGTCGTAAGATTATCACACCTATGAAAATATGCCACTAGGCTGATATTTCAAGGTCTGAAATGGCATACAGATGTTTGCTGGCTTATTTTGAGAAATAGCTTTCTACTACAACATGGGTTTTATGACTGTATTGGTAACATAATAATTTAAAGCTCTTCTGGTAGTAGAGCACCAAACAGGTTTCTCTACATCATTCTAGTTTTGGTGGGGAATACTGATATCCAGTAATACAAAGATGTGAAAACGTGATGTGAATTACATGAAATAAACTTATTATTTAAAACATAAGGAAATCTAACACAGGTCTCAAGCAGCACAGATAAAAATAAAAGGCCAGCAATCTGAATGTATCCAGATCTATACTTTGTATGTAGATTTAATTTCTGAGCTTTGCTGTACGCTGTCACTGATGCCATCCACATGAGCATGTAAACATAGACAACAGGAGCAAAGGCTGTCTGGACTACTTGGAGTAAATGAGGAGCTCAAGTCTGAAAACACAAATTGCACAGTGTCACAAAAAGTTAAATCTGCTGTGAGCAGAGTGGGGAAGATCAGGAACTAAAAGAGAAAACTTAGAGGATGTGGGGAAGAGACAAAAAGACATGAGGGTTTTGTATGGCATTGCAAAGTAAGACATACAGAAAGAGAACTGATGAAATAATGATGATGAACTTGGCCATTGGACCCACAGGACGAGAAAGCATAGCTGTGCAAATGATTTTCCATCTGGTTTACTCAATAAAACATATGCATGTTCAGAAAATGTTTCATGGGAAAAACCCTTCAGCTGCTGTAACTTGTGAGTTAAGTCAGGTAGAAGAACTGAGATTGGTCTATGGCTCAAAATCTCCACAGCAACAGGCATATCTGCTGCTTTTGTTAATGCTAGGTAGAAAATGGAAGAGGTAACATTTTATGTAGGGAAAGCAGTTGTGTCTGATTATACACAAATGCTAGTTTAAAGCTCAAGCAAGCATGGACTTTCTGTAACTGTGAAAACAGCTCTTTAAGTCATTAACTTCTGCATTTCCTCAAGAAATAGGTATATTTAAAATAATTTCAAAATTCCATGGCCAGCCATCGTAAAAATTCTTGCTCTTTTTTTTTTTAAGTAAACAGAATTCAAGGTCTGCTTTTGTTGTGGGCAAAGGTCAGTTGGAGGAACAGACGTTTTATGATCCATTCTTCTTTCTTACTTGCTGTTGCTGGGATGCTGTGGAGTCAGCCAAGAGATGGATTCATGAATGTCTTCTTTACACTTCCCATTTTATCCTTCCCAATGGTAAAAGGTGGTTGTTAAACCATGTAATGGAAAACTGGACCAATGGAACTGGAATTATAGTTTTTGGAATGGTGCTTTTCAAACCATTCAATTTTCCCAATCTCATTTTTGCATTAATTCAGCAGTCTCTTTTACCACAGCCAGTGCTAAAATTCATATAGCAATGATACATCCAGCAAATTGCACATTGCTGTGTAGGCAGGAATTGCTCCCTTCAGATCCCTGGCAAGTGATAAGCACATGCCCTTGAGCCTGAGGTTTTTTTGAAAATCCCTGTTGCATTATGCAAATCTCTAGAACTGATTAGAACAGTTTCTGAATAATAGCATCTTCTTCTGCCACCTGTTCACCAAGGCCTTAGGAATCACTGGAAGAAACTAAAAATCCAAAGTCAATTTCCAAATCCGTCCAGCAGCACAATATATCTGACAAACTGATTGACAGAAGCAAGTTTGCTTCTTAGAGGAGAAAAACAGATGAGCAATAAAGCTACCAGGCCAAAGTATTCCAGCATGTCAGATAAGAGCAAGCCACTTCCCTTGGTTCCCACCACAGGGCTCTACTCACTTGATCATCCCATTTGCTTAAGAAACTTAATAGTATTTTAAAAAGTGGCATCAAGACCGAAAAGAAAGAAAATTAAACCAATCTGCCCCTCCCACCTTGGTGTTTAATAGAAATCTGCAATGAATAGATGTGTTTTGTGAAAGGTATGTTTTAGTAAAACCTGCCTTCATCTCAAAAGGGACTAGAAATAGAGTGCACTGAACATTAATAATGCCAGCTTATCAGTTACGCGGTAAAGTCCTATTTATAAATCTATGAATGCTAATTAACTGTCTTGCAATAGCAAGCAGAATTGTATATTATTCCCATAATTAGTTTATTATTCCCAAAATGAAAGCATGGAAAGTGTTAAAGAAGATACCACATTTATTTCTAGCCAGGTGTTTTGTATACCCAAACTCTTCCTATCCAAATTTTTTCCCATTATTTTTCCTTTTCATAAAAGACTCATATGAGCTCTTTCAACAGCTATTTTAGTTTTTTCTTAAAAGTCTGCAACTTGACAGTAGAATCATAACATCATAGAATGGTTTGGGTTGGAAGGGACCTTCAAGATCATCCAGTTCCATCCCCTCTGCCATGGGCAGGGACACTTTCCACTAGACCAGGCTGCTCAGGAACCCATTCAACCTGGCCTTGAACACTTCCCAGTTGTGATGGGGCATCCACAGCTTCTCTGGGCAACCTGTGCCAGTGCCTCACCACCCTCACAGTGAGGAATTGCTTCCTAATATGTTGTCTAAAGCTGCCCTCTGTCAGTTTAAGCCATTACCCCTTGTCCTGTCACTCCATGTCCTTGTTAAAAGTCCCTCTCCAGTTCTTTTGAAGCCCCTTTAGGCACTGGAAGGTGCTCTAAGGTCTCCTGGAGCCTTCTCTTCTCCTTGCTGAACAACCACAACTCTCTCATCCTGTCTCTATAGCAGAGGTGGTCCAACCCTCTGAGCATCTTCCTGGCCTCCTCTGCACCTGCTCCAACAGGTCCATGTACTTCTTATGTTTAGGGGCCCAGAGCTGGATGCAGCACGGCAGCTGGGGTCTCAGGAGAGTGGAGCCATAGTACAGTGAGCATCTGAGATTGTCCCAGAGTCTGAACTTACCAGAAATCAAGCAGAAGCCACTATGAATAATAAAGTGGAATGAGTATATTTATGACTGATCTCTGAAGAGAGATAATATCTGATAACTGTGTTACAAAAACCATGGTCTTTATGAAAAGACTTGTACGTAGAAAAGTCCACTATAGGAAATCCATATGTATTTATAAACCACATGACAAAAATGTGTAGCTACAATGTCAGATTGATGGAGCAGGCTTAGAAATTGTCTGTGAGACTCTCAGGAGATGGAGACACACAGCTGAATTCAAATAGGTCAGCTCTGGAAATGAAGAAGCTGTATAGATGCAAATGGGCTGCTTCCTCACAGCCACCCTTCCATGGTGTGTCCCTGACCTTAAAAAGCCTCTTTAGGATTGCCGAAGACTAAAGAGACTTGCCAGCACAGACTAGAGCCATCACAAAACCCCGAGGCACTGCTGCATGGTGCATACAAGCCCTCAGGTTTGTCAGGTCTCTCGAGGAGTACAAACCAGGCTGAAATTCAGATCTTCCAAGGTACCTACATACTTTCCTGAATAAAGGCTTGGGAAGGAGGCACATTTCTGCAATTCTTAGTTTGAAGTCCAGCACTGACAAGTGTGAGCATCTGAGCAAAATGTGTATCACGCCTTGACAGAGCTGATTACCAAAGGTCGTTTTCCACATGGACTATTCTTTTTGATTTTAACTGAATTACTAATAGCATAAGGCACTATTTAATGAGACTCAGGGAAAGAGGAGTTGGAAACCAAAGTATCTCAGTTCCTGTTGGATGTGTTCATGCAGAGGTGCATTTATTTTGTGAACAACTCCACTGAAATCAGTGTGTATCCCTGGAGAATAACTCTTTGATCAGTTGGATTAAGAGAAAAAAAACCAGGCTTCTTTGGATGAGAAAAGTTGTGTAAAGTATAGTATTATTTTTACACCTTTTCTTATAAATTCATTAAACTCCTCATCATTCTTCAGGGGAGATGAAGCACAGCAATGCTGAACACAACTGTAGGTTGCAGTCACCTGTGTCGTTCTGTCAGATAGATGGCTTTTACATAGTGTATCCTGGACAGCCAAAATATCGAGAGGGTAATTTGTCTCTAAATTATGGCTGTTAGTAATGAATCCTCTTTTACTCTGGACTTGTGTGACCTTTATAAAGAAGCAGTTTAAATTAAAAAAAAAAAAAGAAAAAGGGGAAGAAATGAGCCATTTCTTCACATACATACACACGTCTTAAACTTGTAGTAACAACTATGAAAAGAATAAAAAACCCTACTGCTGATTCAAAATATAACCCACAAGATGTACACTAGCTGACTTCTCCTGTATTTGAGGATAAAATAATTTCTAGTAGTGGCAGTGGGAAGCCTGTGACCTCTCCAAGGCTTGCCAAAATCAGGTCATCTCTGTGATAAACTGCTCAGTCCTGCATTTCCATCTCAAACAGTTTCCTGATGAAGTGTGAAGGAAAATGTCCGGCCTCTGTAGATATGGTGTTTCTTAAAACCTTGATGAAAATCAAATGTCTCTCTCCCTTTATTAGGGATGTTAAACAGAAGCAGCTGTGCAAGGGACATGCAGTCTGTCAGCGTGACCTTCGGAACTGGTACCTGCTCACTGGTAATTGCACAGCCATAGCTGCTTATCATATAGAAAGTGCATCCAACACCTTGTAGGAAATACCTTTGAGGAAACAGAGTCATAATGAAATGCTGTCCTGCTTTATTTTTGTGGGCGAATTCTAGCATTTACAGAAATAAACTACTTCCATGACAGATAAAAAGCAGACATAGTTTTTGTGCAGGCTGTTTGGGCTGAGACATCTCTGCCTGTTTGGAAACCACTCCAAAGCTGTCCCAAATATAAGGAGAAGGGCAACCTTTTAACATAGGTTTTTAAAAAAAACATCTAGGAGAATAAGTAGAAGGATTTGTGGTGAAACCATCCATATGTTTGGGCTGCCTCGTTTTTTTGATGGTAGGCAATTTGGGTTTGGGTGGGAAGGTTAAGTAGGGAAACCCTTTTTTTGCAATATTTATGTTTTCTCATCTGAAAATCTGAGAGATTATCTAAAGAACAGTGGCGACTTCTCTTTCAGATACAGCAATCTCTTCCGTCTCAGATTCGTTATATGTGATTTTAAGCTCCATCTAATTGAGACTGCCTTATCTATGTTATTCTTAGAAACCAGAAGTTAATCCGTAAGAGCTACAAGTTTATCTTTTCCCTTTCTAGCCACATCCCAACTCGAAAAAGCCCATGCCATCACCCTGCTTTGCCTCATTTATCAAAATAATACAGCAACTAATCCTTCTGGAAGGACAAAATGTGACACATGCAGGGCAGGACACCCACATTCCCCAGGCTCTTTTGGGGAGTCAGGGAGGCTGTGTGCCCATACAGTTATTCCTAGAAAGTTTGGTTGGCTGTTTGGGACAATTGAATGTGAATAAAATGTGATGGGGAAGGTAACAGCCTGGTAGGACCTGAACCCACTCCTGATCCCCATCTGCAAGTCTGTGTCTAGGGAGGATGACCAGAAATTGTCACCGCTCCATGGGACCCAAAAGGTTAAGATGGTGTCTCCTAGTCCATCACTACCTCATGTCAAAACCTGTCCTATTTTGTGTATTAAGGTGAATCACCACTTTTCAGAGCTGCCAGCTCAGCACCAGCTTCCAGACCTGTGTTTGCTGCATAGAAAGTACCCATCCTGCTTCTGTTCCAAAACCCAGCATATTCCAACCCGAGCCAAATGTCCACAAGGCAAATGACTATATTAGGTGTAAAGGTTCCCTTAGAGAATGGAGACCTGTGTTTATTTGCAGAATAGGTGAGGTCTGCTATTAGGATTAAATGAGGGAATGGGATGGTTGCAGGAAGATGTTTAAATAGTATTGGTTCAGTGAGTGCAGATTCCCAGTAAGCATTGTAACAGAGATGGATAAAGAGTGCTGAGAACATAACTGCTTTTCCAGGTTTAGGCACAAGTTTAACAATTGCTTTCTTAAGCTTTTATTTGGGTTTCTTATTATAAATATGGAGCAAAAAAGTTTCCTACTTTCTCGAAGAGAATGCTCACTTCTGAAGTTTCTCCTGACTTTCGTACCAAACAGTTCACAGGGATGTGAATACAACACACCTAGTGCATCCAAAATTTAGATCAAGTCTCCAAGTCTGAAAGGACCAATTCAGATATCTCAAACCAATTTATTCCTAACACTCAGGGTTTTCCAATTCAATTATGTCACAGAGCATGATGTTTTAATCTTCAGCAAAACCTATCAAAACATACAGTGGTGGCCCATTGAAGGAGTGGGTTCTTGTAGAGCAGTGGCAGTGTTATGGACGCTGCTCTGTTGGCACAGGGGAGAATATGTGAACTTAAGCGTAAGCCAAGTCCTGAAGCACAAAAAGTGTTTTAAGATCAGTGAATTGGACAATGTTGTTGATCCCTGCAGCAAAGAGGGAAGGTTTGAAAGAGCAACAACTGTATGAACGGCCCAAACATGAATACTTAGTCGATGGTTCAGAGAGTGAGAGGCATTAGGAATGGAAAAGACCTACAGGGTGAACCACGATTATTCTGCTTCAGTGCCCTGTCCTGTGTTTCAAACTGAACACAGACTTCTCTGACCCACATGTGGATTTTAATATGTGTATTGTACAATCAGCTTGATTTAGGGTCCTGAGTCAGTCTCTTGTAGAAAGAATATTAAACTGCAAAGCATGAACAGGAATTTAAATAACAAGAAGGGGGTTTTGGTTTGTTTGTTGTTTGTTTCCCCTTCCTCTTTCCTTTTTTTTTTCTTTTTAATAGATTCTGAACACCAGCATGCATTAAACTGTCTGCAAGGCCAAACAAATATTCCTCTCCAGAAGGGAAACATTTTCTTTCCACAGTATTTGAAACAAGTACGTACAATGTAGGGATTCACACCAAACAAAAATCTGCTAAACAAAACTGGCTGTTTTACCAGCTGAATGCAAAGTGCAAATCCTTCCCCCAGGACATGATTTTTAGTGGTAGAAAGCGAGGTACGAAGAAAAAAAGGTGAGATCTTACAAGAACAGGAAATTGCTCCAAGTCATCCTTCTGGAATCAGGGATAGAGAGGAGGGAGGAATGAATTGCAGAAGTATGTGAAGACAATTTCTGAAAAATTTCAGCTTGTGGCCATGTGTGGCACTCATAAGCTCAATATGTGGCTATATTATACGTGCTGATTTACACAGCCTGCAAGAGAACTTAGGTCTAAAACATGGCAAGAGAACAATGCCTATCCCAGCATATTCTTTATGGCATTTCAAGGCAACATACTTGCCCAGCTAAAGAGTCACAAGAGCCATTGCTATATGTGAAACGGTGCTGGCAATTTATTCACAAGAGGTCCAGTGTTGTTTCTGCTGCCTTTCAAAAAGCCCATGAAGCTTGTTGTCATTTTGATTCTGGAGACTAACCTCTGATCAAAGTTTCCCTCAGCTTTTCTCCTTTTTGACAAGTCCCCTTTCTTCCGGCTCAGTTGCTTTATGTAAAAGTTTGCAGCAGCCCGCCGGAAGGCAAGCCACAGCCTCCTTGCCTGGCAGCAGTTCAACACTCTCAGAAGTGAAGGTGCCAGGTAGCAGCAGAAGTACAATGGTGGAGAGTTGGCCTAAATGAATGACCATCCAGCTACACACTTGAAACAGAAAGAAATTAAATAAAATCCAAAGCCAGAACACAGAAAGTTTAGGCATGGAGGGTGGTAAAACACTGGCACAAGTTGCCCAGAGAGGTGGTGGATTCAGCATCGGGTTGGATGCGGCTCTGAGCAACCTGATTGAGTTGATGAGCTTTAAAGGTTCCTTCCAATGCAACCCATTCTGTGATTCTGTGATTTCCACGTTTCTCTAGATCCTGAATGTGTAATGACAGCTGCATTCTTCCTGCTGACTCTGCTCTCTTTCCTTCTTAGCCTGGTTTAAACCTGCATTGCTTCCTAAAATGACTGGCTTTGCTAGTGGGTCCTGAGGCTGAGAACTCTCCCTGTCATTCAGACAATCTGAGGATAAATATGTCAATAAATACAGTGATGGAGCCTTTGCAATAAGACCTTGTCTGCCCGTGCACCAAGCCCATCAGAAGTGGTTCTGTCAAGGACTCTTTTCCTGTGGTTTAATGGCTGGCCTCAGCACTACTGTACATGGCTGCAGGACTTTAAGGTTTACAACAGACATGCAAGGGGCTGGCAAAGAGCTGGGGTTATGTGAGCTTATGCAGCAACCCAGTGTAATGTATTTACTATCTCTGAACCTCTTTAGATTTTCTTCTGATGGGAGCCCTTTGAGTAGGAAAGAGACTTGAAAAATATACTAATTAGAAACTTGCTAAACAACCTAACAGATGACAACTGTCTCCAACATTGAAAACTAGAGGGGAAAAAGACCATTTGCATCCTGTTTACCTCTTCCGAAGAGGTGTGACACTATGGTCATATATTATCATGTATTTTACTCTGATAGACTTTAAATTACTCAAGCGATAAGGTCTATAGACCATGCAATGTGCTGTACAGTTTTTGCAGTATTTTTTGAATGCAGATTTATATTCTAGATAGACTGATATGAAAAGTGATGTAGCTGAGGGGGTAAAACGCTACCTACTTTTTTCAAGATGGCCCTTGGTGAGATGGAGCTGTAATTCTCATTAACAAAAGCAACAGAATGCTTTACACAAAGTACTTAATATTACCATTGAAGTAAGCATCTATCTGAATGCTGCTGAAATGTGTAAGAGAAGATGTTTCTCACCACAGTTAATTTCTATCAAAGGTTGATCAGATTGCTAGAGAAGTTTACTTTGCCTTGAAAATCATCTGTGTAAAAAGTCAAGCTTCAGGTGACCAGCAGAAGAGATTACATCAAAAGTATTAAAAAATGGGAATAAAGTCTTGCCAAGTATTTTTTTCTATATGCTGATGATATTTCAGTAATATTCACATTTCTGCCATACTGGCCATCCAGTACAGATTACTGCAGAAAGTTGCTGTTCTTTAAAACTTTGTTGAGAATCTAAAAATGACTTTAATATAATTCAGGCTTCAAACCCTTTCTGCGAACTTGCTCTAATTATGGTGACCAAGTGCTGCAGGCTAATGCCACCCCTGAAGTAGGCAGTTATATCCGAGGGGCAATCAGCCCAAAAATAACAAATCCAAGTTACCCAGTGTCTTCAGGCAAGCTGCATAACATTCCATCCATACAAAAGTGGTCTTCCAACTTTCTAATTTCAGGTATTTGAGACTCAGCCTGAACTCATGCCAGTGATTATTTACATCACTTTCCAACCTGCAGCACTCTGTGTCTGTTATCTGAGTTACTGTCACTACCTCTCTGAACAGCACCAAGACCCATATGGCTTGATTTACTGCCTCATGGAATTAAATAGCAGCACAACATCTACCAAATCACTCTTTTTCAGAAAGAGCCTCATGATTCTCATGAACTCTGTATCCAGACCAACTGATCCAGACTTCCCTCCCTCTTAGGCAGTTTTCCCATTACTGAATATACTTGGCATAAACTGAGCCTTTTTCCTCATCAGATCTCTGAACTGATTGCTGTGCAGCCTAACCCCTGGAAGATGTCCTGTGTACTTAGTGAATTTTTCATGAATCCCACATTAAATCTGCAGGCTTTGAGGTGCACTAAGGGAACTGACATAGTTACCCTTCCAGATCAGCACCACTGTTATCTTTCCTAAGAAAGCACAGAAGCACCTTTGTTTTCAAAATAGGTGTGGGCAAAGGAAAGACCATGGTCCTCACATGTCACTCAGCTGCCACATCATCATTCTTCCCAAGTGCATCCCTTAGGCCATTTATTAGCATTGCTAATACCAAGCACCTCATTTTTATGCCGCTAGCAGCAATTGTGAAAGCCATACTGAACTTCCTAATCCATTTATCTATTAATTTATTATCTAATTAAGGCTCACAATGACAGTGCTATTTGTTTAAAAATGCCCTCAAACTAAACCAATACAAAACACACATGCATTCAAATCAATTTAAATGGTACTCGCTAATGTTTTCCTTAATCAGTTGGTAACTGTTCCATTACCGTTTAAAGAAAGGCAAAATTAATTTTAACTTCACCATAATCGTGCGACCTACTTACATGGTGCCAAACGGATACAAATGGATGTTACTGTCATGTCATAAGGGCATGGAATCGTACCAGCCATGAATTTTGCAAGAGCCATCCTAGGAATAAGGCTTTTTTGCATAAAAGAGCCCTAGAACAGTAGTTTAAATGCTGTCTCTGAAAGGCAGGCAGGCAAAAATGGAGATTTCTGAGGAGTTTATTAAAGTTTACATCATACTTCATGCTGTATCTTTGTGATTTTTTTCTTCCAAGGGCTGTGCCTTTTGCACAACAGCAGCAGAATCTATAGCCACATGCCTAATGCTTCATGTTCACTGCGGGGAAAAAGTGAACCCGTCTCCCTGTGTTGTTTAAACAAAGCCTGAGCACATTCTTTAGCTACTGATCTGTGTCAAGGACCCTTTGCACTGTGTCATCCAGGCACAGAAAAATCCAACACAGTACCTTAATGCCATTTGTTTTGGCCACTGACTTCTAAAAGCAGTTGTCCCTCTTCTTTGGATGCAAAAAGTGCAGGCACTGCACATCTAAACCACATGCAGATGTTACACCACCATCTAACTTCCTGATACTGTGAAAGATTAAACCTGATGTTAATTGCTTAGTATGGCAAAGGATTTCTGGGGCACAGCTGGGAGAGAGTTCTGCTCCCTTCCCTCTTTCCCTGATGCCAGAGTTGCGGTAGTAACAGCACAGATTATCACGCTGGAGAGGGTTGCTCCATTTGGTTATTTAGAAACATTTTAAGAGCATCTTTCAAAGCCCACAGTAATGCATACTGACACCAAGGTCTGAAACACAAATCCCCGTGGATTCAGTCTATCCTGTTCAAGCCTGGAAATGGATGGCAAACATTCATTCATTCTCCAGTGTTGTGTTTGAACATGATTAAACTGCTGCTTTTCCCCTTCTGCATGAAGCATCACTTTCCCTTCTGCTCATTATTTATAGTACCACATAAGATATTTTTAAGATGAGGAGAGGCAGAAAAAGCCAGATTGAAGATACATATAGTTGTAGTTTCTGTAACTAAGAATGACTGAATAACATTTCTCAACCTATTTACTTCTTGCAAGTTCTTTTTTTCTTTTCTCTTTTTAAGACCAAACAGGTAGCCAAAAGAAAAAAGAAATTTAATAAACAGGGTATTTATACACACTACAATTCGACCTCTTGTATTGGCAGAGTTTTAGAACTCCAGCTCTGCAGTGACTGAAATGACACAGCCATACCTGGAATGGCAATCACTCACTATGCCTGAATTTTTTGCAAATCTTTTAAAAAGGGAAGAAATACACCTGAAGAGAATTCTTTTCCTTTGCAAGGGAAAACAAGGGAGCAGCAGAGAGCTCTCAGGATCTGATCTAGATCCCTTTGAAGTCCAGAGAAGACTGTATCGGTGAGCTTCAAACCCTCCCTGCCTTCCAGCACTAGTGTCAGCCCACAGGCTTGCAAGCTGGTTTTCAAGCGACAGCTAAGCCACCTGAAGAGTTGCTCTGCCTTATCGGTTCAGTGAGGATTTTTTTGATTGGGTTTACTGGATGATGTCTTCCTGAGTGACAGCGATGGTCGGAGTACCGGATGTGCGTTCAATAAAGCGCATTCCACTCCCAGAGCTTATTTCTTTCCTTTTGTGCTTTATTTACCCTAGCTGACATTATGACACTTAATTAGTCTTAAAATTTGAAATGTTTTCTGGATTAGAGATTTCTGTTTAATAAAGCCTGGGAGGAAGTGCTAGGTCTGATTAGTGATGCCTGACTCAAAGGAAAACAAACTCCCAGAACAGCCTCCTGACAACTAATCTCCAATCCTGAATAATGTTAGACCAGGAAAGGAAACTACTACTGCAAAGCATTGGGACCTATCCCTGTCAAATACCTTCAGTGAGCAGAATGAACAGTGGCCACATAAGAAACCTCTTACTCATGTGATGACTGGTGCCTCGTGTGAACAGCCTGAAGGTGAAGCTGCACCGTATAGTTTTGGTAGCAGAAGAGGCTCTGCCAAAGCATGGCCGACCTCTTCCTGGCTTCTGCTTCTGCATCAGAGAATCACAGAATGGTTTGGGTTGGAAGTCACCTTAAAGGTTCCAAACCCTGCTGCCATTGCCAGGGACCCCTTCCATAGGCCAGGTTGCTCAAAGCCCCATCCAATGTGGCCTTGAGCACTTTCGGGGATGGGGCACCCACAGCTTCTCTGGGCAACCTGTGCCAGTGCCTCAACTCCCACATGATAAGGAGTTTCTGGTTCACTGGTTGCTGGTTGCAGCAGAGATGCTTTCTGTGGAATAGGGATATTCCCTGCATTACTGAAATAGGTCAGCTCCGAATCATAAAAAATAAAAAAAAAAAAATTAAAAAAAAAAATCATTTAACCATTACCTGTCCCTTAGGATCTTTTCTACCAAGCAGAACTCATAAGCAGCATTGCTGCTGTCAGCAAAGAGCTCTTTGCTAAAGCTCCTCACCGGAGGAAGAGGAGGAATTGCTGCTGGCCTGGAAGACTGGGACTGGCAGCACCACAGTGAGCAGAGGGGGCAGGACACAGTGCAAGGGTAGCGGTTCATGAGGAGGATGGGGGCTGGAAGCTTGACTGAAAGGGTGGCCAGAGAAAAATGATGACAGAGAGCTCATGCTAGAAATTGAATGGTCTCTCCATGAAAGGATGAGTCTTCAGAAAGTCAGACATCAGGACCAGATCTTTTTGGGGAACTCAGAATTGGACCCTGTGGGTGCTATTACAACTCAGTCATGCCGTGGCACAATCAGCAGCGCTGGCCTATCTGCCTGTCAGTCACAGCCAAACTGCCCCAGGCAAGAGGGTGCAGGCAGCCATCCTCTCCCCCGCAAAGCCACAACATTCCCTTGGATCATGCTGCTCCGGCCACATTCTCACACTCCATGGGGAGGCTCCTTCAGCGAACCCAAGTCAAATGTGTGTCTGTCCTGGACTTCTCTGCTGGCAGAATAAAGTCAGCACCCATGCCAGTATCCTGCACACCCAAAAGGAGACTCTGGCTGTGCCTGTGGCTGTGCTTGCAGATTTGCTCTCAGTGTAGCACACAGGTTTACTCCTGAGGGCAGCCTCAGGGATCAGAAGTGCTTCGTGTCCAGCTCTGAATATAATTTTGCTGAAATTTAGCAGTAGTAGAATGCAAACTGCCTTGGAAAAGAGAAAAGTGGAAGGCTGTGATCTGCTCTCCTATGTAGTAAAGTTAAACAAGTTTACACCACTGTTTCAGTGTAATAATAATATAATAATTTTTAATTTAATTTAATAATGTGCTTGGGGAGAGGATTGGTTGTAAACAAATAATTGCAGTGGCACATCCTGTCTATATTATGACCATTCTGAATATCTGTCAATGCACAACACCACATCTATTGATACACAGTTATCACAGCTATATCAATATCTTCCTATATCAATATATGGAGTGGAGGGAGAGTGAGAGAATCCTAATATTGATGTGGGATAATTGCTGACAAAGAAATCACTGACATTTCTATGGAGTTTCTCTACTGCAGATGATTCCAGGAATGTGCTATAGGAAAAGGAAAGATCTCCTGTTGTTCAGTTTTCGATTTTCAATTAATTTTATAGTATAAATGATGCTGTGCTCTAGAGAAGCTGACATAAAACCAGGTTGTTATGGAAAATCCCTGCAAAATGTTTGCTAGTATTGTTAATTCTTTTTTAAAACAACTATCTCCCTATGCAATTATATTTCAAGAAGCAAAAGGTTATCTCTGTTGTAAAGACACATAATGGAGAAAACACTCAAACTGTTGCAATGTCATCGCTGGAATTTATCCTCCAGCATAACTGTGTTCTCAATTACAGCAGAAAAAATGTATTAAATATCAGTTAGATAGGAACATCATCCAGCAGCTGTATACTTCTGAAAAGCTTTTAGATTCCAAGGAAAGAAGATTTTTTTTCACCTACATTATGCTCTGTTTAGGAAAATAAAATAGAAACCAAATAGAAACGGCTAAGAAAGAATAGGAGAAATCTCCAAGCTATAGCCCAGAAGGAGAAACCAGGATTTCTATTTACTAGAATTATTATTGGTATTGTTATGTTGTCATCCACAGTGCACCAAAACCCTTTTGCTGGGAACATGTGCAAGTCACCCGTCACCCATGATTCACTTGCCTCATCTCTAAAGTGGAAATAAATGTCCTTTCCACAGCTGGGTCTTGTAAAGTTGCATTTTCAGGATTGGAATGCCAGTATAAACGGGTTTCTTATTCAGGGCTTTATAAACTGTAATGAAAAAAGGCTGAGTAATCACCGACAGTGTTGATGTCTTATCTGAGTTTCGCCCTGAGATCCCTCTAGTCACAGGAAAGTGACAAATTATTTTTCCTGTGTTTCTAATAGAGTCAAAATGAGCATGGTTCTTTGTAATAGTCAGTTCCTTAACAAGCTCATAAACTTTCATTATGTCTTGCTCTGCAGAAATATTTGTGCTGCAGAGCCAGACATCAAAGATATAATGTAGCTCTGGACACTGGGACTACTTCACTGACTGCTGCTTGTAGGTTATCTGTAAGAGAGCAACATACTGTTTTGTTTTTATGAGATTCTGTAAAAGGAAGGCTGGTACTTAGAAAAAAATGAAATGCTGCAAGCAATATATTGGCTGGATTAACTTCACCTCTAGAACATATAATTTGAAGGAATCTCTACCAAGTTTCAGTATAAACACGTTGTGACTGTGCTTACATGGAAAGGAAAAGAGGGCTCAAGCTCCAGTTCACATGAATTTCCTTTTTAATGTTGCTGGGCTTGCAGTGGTCATGGTTTGACCCTGCTGCATCAGTCTCTGTGTCTGAGGCCAAATCCATCCTCCTTCATCCATGCAGCTTTCCAGGAGAAGTTTTCTTCCTTCTTTCTTGATGCCCAGTGCATGCCCACATGTTTCTGATTAAATTGGATCAGGCCCATCACAACTGCTGGTAGGCAGCATTGTTCTGAAAGTTGGTAGGCACTGCTCGGTTAACAAAAGGCAAATGTACATACACCATCCCTAGTGGAATTTTCACCAAACTGCTTGATTGCCCTTGTGCCAAGAATAGAGCACGGAACTCAGTTTTGCTTAGTGAAGAATCTGAGGAAAAATAAAAAAGCTGCTGGCTATTGCCTTTTGTCAGGATGCATCCAGAAATGCTGTTCTACTAAACGACTGGGTGTGTCTCCTTCAGATGGAAAGAAAATGGATTAATAAATATCTCATCTCACATCCCACAAACACTACAGATGGTCACTGACCAGCAGTGCAAGGTGGGGACTTGGAAGTGACAGAGACAGGCATTACCTTGGAGCAGATAATCATCAACAAATGGAACGGAAGGAAGGAAGGAAGGAAGGAAGGAAGGAAGGAAGGAA
>VZRV01002450.1:219699-502988 GCA_013398115.1 Falcunculus frontatus | reverse complement strand
AAGGAAGGAAGGAAGGAAGGAAGGAAGGAAGGAAGGAAGGAAGGAAGGAAGGAAGGAAGGAAGGAAGGAAGGAGAAAGAAAAAGAAAGAAGGAAAGAGAGAAAGAGAGAAAAAAAGAAAAAGAAAAGAAAGAAAAAGACAATGAAAGAAAACCACAATTGATATAATTCTGTGAGGATAGGCTGATTTGAAAAATTGTGAGAGATTAATAAGCAGTAGGTCTGTGCTTTGATAATCAATCTCCATTATCGAGTTTTAATCCATGCATACAGTATTTATTTTTTGTTTTGGTACATTTTGAGAGGGCAGAGGGAAAGAGAAGATTATGGGATCTTCAGCACAGAACGAGAAAAAGTGTTAATGGGAGAGATTACTGCTGTATAATCCTTAGCAAATGGCATAAAAGCATTAGATACCTGTACTGCTACCATGTGTGCCTGCAGAGATATGTCATTGCCAGGAATTTAGTTGCTCTTTCTGTGGCCTTTGTAGCAGTAAGAAAAATTCAAACTGAGGCTGTTATTCTGTTAAGGTTTCCTTGTAAATCCATTGGATTTTGCTCACAGGACCATAAAAATTGCCATGCTGGGTCAGATCAATGGTCCATATAATCCAGTAGTCTTTCTCCAACAGTGACTAATACTATATGTTTTGGTAAATCACAGGAAAATGTAAGAAACCTTTCATGACCAATTATGGGAAAACTTTCCCATAGAAAGAAGGCTTATCCTAACTTCTGGCAAAAAATAAAGCTTTTTTTGCTTAGAGGCTGAAGGGTTTCTATTAGCTCCTGTCCAACATGACTCTGGTTATATTTGCTATTAATATAAATATCCATTTCTTTTTCAGATTTGGTTAAGTTTAACTTAACATGACTGTGTCGCAGTGAATTTTACAGGTTAAATTATCTTTAGAAGTCTGCCTTTTATCACTTCAAAACTTACTGCCCTTCTGTTGCAATGGATGGCTCTTGTTTTGATTTTATGAGTGGGAGTAAATAAGGCTGCCAATTTACCGTCTCTGTAGTACTCAGGATGTAATATACTTCCATGAAACACCTTTTTATTCACCTTTTCTTCAAAGTAACTGTTCCTCTCTCTCTCACCTTTGCATTCTTCCTGATATTTTCTGTGCTGTGCGAGACTTCTTCCACTCTGAAATCTATCTATCTCTCTAAATATAAAATGAGTTGTTTATTTAGATCTGTTATTTTCTTCTCTATTATTATGCTCTGTTTAATTTAAAAACTACGATGACTTTGGCATTGAAATCTGATTTCTGAAGGTCTGATATGGAATTCCCTGAACCAGTCACTGCTTTCTTACTGAGCTTCTGCCACCATAGCCATGTGACATTAGGCTATTTGTGGTATTATTCTTAAAATCCAGTTTTAATATTCTAGAAATTTTCATAAACACAATTCTGCACTGAGTCCATGGTTTTGCTGAACTGTTATTCATAGGGACCAACCAATTCTCTCCTAAAACCCTTCAGAATCTATCAATGTGCTGGAGCCTCCAACCTGTGTATTCTCACCTCTGATTTTTCTCATCTGTGTTTTCCCAGACAACGGTTCAGTTGTTCCTTTCCTTTGGAAGGTGGCCCTGGATTGCCTCCTTAGACTCTTCTGGCCCTGTCACTGCTTTTATGTCATCTGCCAATGTTGCCCCTTCCCTCTTCACTGTTTTTTCAAGTCAGAAAAGGGTGTATTAAATATATTCCAATCACACATCTTTTCCTTAATCTCTTCTGCTAAAGACCTTTATTTGAAGTCCGTGTTAAATACAATCAACTGCCTTTTTATCCACTGTTGCAGTCAAGTTCAAAGTAGTGGACCAGACTAGCAGAGAGAAAAAGCATGTTTACATCAGCTCCATTGTGTACATATGGTACATGTGGCTTCTTTGTAATCTCATACTGTTATAATATTATTTTTCATTTTAGCAAACTCTTCACTGGCCCATCATCCAGAGATCCCAGCTTCTTTTGAAAGAAGCAAACAGAAGATGCTCAGCCCTCTACTGCCTAAGCTTGAGTTAGTATCCTTCCTTTCTGTGACCAGCACCAGTGCTGTTCCCAGCAGCAGCCAGAGAATGAGCACCTCTGAACCAGGAGAGGCATCCAATGCACCTGATCTCAGCAGTCGTGTTTCAGCAGCAGGGTACTTTCTGTAATGATGAGAACAGAAATACTGTAGAACCTCTGAAGTGCAAGCTGTTGCCTGAGGCACTTGTTTTGGTGGCATTCATAACCCTCTAGAGATACTAGTGTCTTTCTGCTGAATGCCAGGACTGCCTAGAGGACCAGCTTGGAACTAATGGCTCTGTTCTGCCTGACTAAAACTGCCTGACATGAATCCTTTTCTAAGTGACCTGAGAATCTTTAACATAATGCTTTTTTTATGGTCTTCTCTGGCATTCAAATTCAACTCTGTTGCTGTTTCTAAGTGCGTGAGGAGCTGCAGAGCTCAGCAGACTGACAATAGGCTATGGAAACTGCTAAGAAAGAAACCTTTATTTTACTGGGAGGTTGACAAGTGCTGGCACATGTTGCCCAGACAGTTTATGGAGTCTCCATCCTTGGAGACATTCAAAGTCATCTGGTCACAGTCCCAGGCAACTGGCATTAGGTGGTCCAGCTTGCGCAGGGGGCTTGGACCAGGTGATCTGCTGAGGTCCTTTCCAGCTTCTACCACTTCATCATTCCATGATTTTGAAGTAAACTCGGTTTGGGGTGGCCTAAGGATATTGCACTGGTTTGTGGACTAGTTTATCAACCCCACAATAGAAACACAGATGTTAAGGACCTGCCAGCTCAACTTCAGATCCCAAAGCCTCATTGGCATAGCTCGTTTGAGCTACGAGGGTCTGCACTTATCCTCTCAGAAATGATGTCCAGCTTGCTGTGGAAGAACAAAGATTTTAAAAGTACCATGCTTTACAGTATGCAACATACAGTCAGTCAGAGAATTTCACTCCAGGAATCTCTGTTGGATGCTTTACCGGGGAAGGTTTGGGACCCACTTCCTTTAAAAAACAGTACTTGACTGATGGTGGTATTTGTTATATAAATATATATGTAGATATATAAATATATACATATATAAATAAGGTGACTAGACATTCTCATACCAGCTGAATCTGTATCTATATAAATATTTTAAAGACATTTGCTTTCACTTCTCTTAAAAAAAAAAAAAATTAGTAAGGTATTTCATTGACAATGAATATTAAGTTCCAGCAGTTAAAAATGTAGCAAGGAAATTGTGTTACGTGATGGGATGACAAAAACCCTAAGCTGTATCTCTCAAGAGAAATCAATGCACTGTGTCATTTAATGTCATAAAAAAAACCTCCCAACAAGATGTACTCAGAGT
Organism: Falcunculus frontatus; assembly: GCA_013398115.1. Classification (NCBI taxonomy): domain Eukaryota; kingdom Metazoa; phylum Chordata; class Aves; order Passeriformes; genus Falcunculus; species Falcunculus frontatus. Next base: position 499,613 of record VZRV01002450.1, on the reverse strand, counting down.
AGTATTAGCAGAAAAGTGAGCTTCTAATGGCCTTTATTGATTAAGTCAGAAAGAGCAGACAACTCTGAGGGTATTGCTGTTGTACAAAACAATTGGAGTACCACCACCATATGGTATTTTCAAGTAGATTTAGTGAGGATGCCCCAAACTCAGTATCTGTGGAACTGCCTTTGGAGCAACTGCAGCCCTTTGCTCCAGTGAGAGTGATTTGATGAACCTGAAAGAAGATTTCCCATCACCTTTTCTGAGATAGTCCTCCCCTGTTCCCCAGATTTGCATTTGCTAAGTGCAAACCCTCCTTTGTCCCTCTTAAAGATTTTCTGAACCATCCTGTTCCCCTCCTGAGCATCTGTCAGAAGTTTGCATGAGGGAATGAGCACTAGAGTCCCTTTGAGAGAGAGCAGCCCTAATGACATAAAGAAAAAATTACTGCTTTGGGGAATGAATCCACAGTGACAGTAGGACTCTCTAGGAAAGGACACGCAGACGAGTTATGGAGGCCTAATAGCATGCCATCACCTGTGCTGCTGTACCTCAACAGGGTGGGTGTAGGTCCCATGCACCTGGAGGGAACAATGTTGCATGATGCAGAGGTGCATTCCACACCTGCTGGTGCTGAGAAGCACAGATATGCGCTCGTGATCTCCATATCCCTGGAAATCTGCTCCTGTCCTGAGGCACAGTTCCCAATTGTGAGATGGAAAATATAGCTTTGCTATTCTCTCCTCATGCTGAATTCTTCTGTTTTGCAGAGAGGGAGCTCAGAACATGCTGGCCCAGCTGCACAGCCGTAACTCATCGAAGTACAGCAATTCAGTGAGGTTTGACTGCGTGCCCATGTCCTCCAAAAAACCTTATGATAGCACAGAGCGTGTCGGCGGCCTCTTGACTCGCTGCTCGGCTGCATTATTGAGATGAGAGCTGCTGAGAGCCATGGCCAACAGCATTAAGGGCCCTGCAGAGCATCTGAATGCCAGCCACACAATGCTGTAAATGGGCCAGGACGGATGTTTTGGATAGGGGCCAGATCACCATAAACACCAGCCAAGGAAGATGGTTTGTGACTCACCCCTTGGTAAATGCACATTTATTTGGTGCACAATTAATATACCTAAAGTAAACAGAGAGACAAACAGACAGACTCCAGAGTGGTGTGAAGAGGTGACAATAAATAGGGATGATAAAGAGCCTAAAAAAATTTCTGCAGTCAGCCATAAAAATTCCCACTCCCCACTGGCTATTTCACAGAGAATTGTTTTTCTCTTGCCAACAGTAAATAATGGAGGCAGGTTGTAGCTGGGTGAAGGGCACGGAAGCAGTGCTGGGGCTGATGAGAAAGGGTTGGGTGCTGAGCATACGTGGGTTGTGCTGACTGGAAGCCGGGAGCATCACTGCTCCTCTGCTGTTAAAAACACTGGAATCACCCCAAGCCATTGAGCCCTTGCCAAGTAATTCTCTGCTCTGTGGACAGACTCTGCTTCTTGTTCCTGTTTGCTGATCTGATGCAATTCCTAGTGCTTAGTGGTTTAACAGAACTTTCTGTGAGACTCTTGATTTGTCGCTGATAAATCACTGGTGAAATCTAAAGTTCAGTTACAAAGTGAGGGCTCAGCCACAGCTGTATAAAAGGCTTTCCCCTGGCTTAGAAATACACTGGTGAAGATACTCAGTATGATAACCACTGCAAAACCACTGCACTGCTCAGCCTTTGTTTCAGGCTTTTGTTCTTAAAGCACAATTATTGTTCCTGGCTAACGATGGAAAAGATCTGTACATCATTCCTACCACGCCCAACCAGTCTTGTCCCATCCTCTACCAACTCTCAGCTCCATTATGCACACAGGAAAGCAGTTAAACTCAGCAATGAGATTCTCCCTTTTAACAGGAACATTTTGTATTTTCAACACTGCCTGTGCCATTTCCTCCTTTGCATAGCATAGATGAGTGGATGGATGCTGGATAGCTGGCTGTCTTAGGATGTTTCAGGGGTTCTTTGTATTTTTTATTCAAGCAATGCCCCAAAAGCAGTAATTTTTCATCCTTTTCTGTTCAAAATCTTGGCTAGTCCCCTCATGTCACTGGGCAGTATGTTTTAGATATGATGATGGCTAGTGATAGGACAGGGGGGAATGACTTTAAACTGATAGAGGGGAAGTTTAGATTAGACTTTAGAAAGAAATGCTTTACTGTGAAGGGGGTGAGGCACTGGCACAGGTTTCCCAGAGAAGCTGTGGCTGCCCTGTCCCTGCAAGTGTTCAAGGCCAGGTTGGATGGAGCTCTGAGCAATCTGGGCTAGTGCAAGGTGTCCCTGCCCATGGCAGGGGGTTTGGAATTGGTTGGTCTTTAAGGTCCCTTTCAACCCAAACCATTTTGTGATTCTGTGATTCCATGACTTCTTTTCCTTGCAGGTGTGGGCTGAGGAGAAACCCCATGAAAAATTATTAAGCATTCAAAATAATTATGGATTTGTGTTTGAGGCAGGATCTTCACCTATTTGCATTTCAGCTGGTCAAGTGGCAGATGCACAAACAACAACTCTGCAAGCAATATTTTGATCTGCATTAGACACGCAACTAGGATGTTTGGGGCCACACTACAAATCTTTTTATTCCCCATATCTGCAGTGCTTATCATACAGGCTTTTGAAATCTGTCTTAGAGATCTCAGTGCACATCATACCCAAATCTCTAACCCAATACATTTCCCAGTGCACCACTTGAAAAGGAGGTTCTGGCCTTTGATCCCAATATGCACAAAAACCAGTAAGAGATCTGCAGGGCAAAGAACTGCCTGATTATTCCTTTGTGTGTATCTGTTATTTCCCAATAATAGATACAGTGCTGCTGCTCTGGATGCTGACCCCCATTATAGTGACACAATGCAGCAGCTCCACTGACTTTCTCATTTGTGTCATCCAGAAAGGTGCTGCAGCATGAGCCACTGCCCTGCCACGTGTTTGCCTTTCATTTCCATGCATTTCTTGCTTGATATCAAAATGGGAGTAACACCAGCACAGCTCAGCCTGCACCTCTTCTTGGCATGATTTATGTGCATCATGCAGCAGCTCTACTAGAGATTGTTCTCACTTGTACTGTGCTCCAGCATATTTTCTCCTCAAACTAACTCGATACCTTTAAATAGAAGGAACACCTGAGCAGAGGAATGAAACCAAGAGTCGAAACAGGGGAAAAACAAGTGCCTGGGCACCGTGGCATTAAAAGTGAATCTCACAGTAACCCCGTTTCCACTGTGTTCTTTGTAAAGGGTACAGACATTACATCTGTGTAATCTCATTGCACTGACATCAGTATACATGGGTTTTGACTAAAAAATGGAAATGTATGGATGTTGTTTATGGCTTCTGTGATGGTGCTGGGAATCTGGTTGGGTTGAACTTTGGTTTGAAATAGGACATAAATCTGAATACAAACTTTAGCCAGGTTTGTGCTAAAAATTGAAGAGATGTGCTGGTTTGTCTTCCTTCCAAACTCTGTCTTAACTTAATAGGCTGCCTGTTGTTATAGGAAAGTGGTATTCTAATTGCAATTAGTGGTTTAGGGGGATTTTAATTGCAATGTAGTGGAGAGCACTGCCTCTAGATTACAGTTTCATTAATGTGGCGTTACCTGAATGACAAAAAGTGATAGGTGGCTTCTTCTGATTTAGGAAAATTTGCCTCTGAAGAAATAAAATTAAATTACAATAGGTCATTCCTAAACAAACAAACAAAAACCAAAGGAGGAGAACTACCTGTTAAGCTGACTTGTCTTGCCTAAAATAGGAAAACAAATTCAGGCAGGCAATATGCAATATGCAATATTTCGAGCAGGTGAACACTGACGAGATAAAAGCAACTGAGGTAGTATAAAATGGTGTGAATAGTTCGAGACTGAAAATGAGACAAACACCTCTACGCATCTGAAGAATGAAGTAGCTGTTTCCAGTAAAAGAGATCACAGTGAAGCACCAATCTGGCTTCAAGATGAAAAGTTTATCTCTGCCTATAGTGGGAGTTGGGATTTGATGAGGGAGTAGGATCTTGGGAATGACAGGGCATGGTTTTCAAAGATTTGGACAATTTACTTTCTGCAGTGTCAGCTTCAAGATAATTTTCAAAGAGAAAAGAAAGAAGGGAATAATGGAGGGGAGAAAAGGGAAGGAAGGAAGGAAGGAAGGAAGGAAGGAAGGAAGGAAGGAGGGAAGGAGGGAAGGAAGGAAGGAAGGATTAGAAGGAAACAAGAAATTAAAAGAAAAGAAAAGAACAAGCAAAAGAAAATGAAAGAAAAATGTCAGAGAGCAGAGAAGAAAGACAAGACAAGAAAAGACAAGACAAGAAAAGAAAGAAAAGAAAAGAAAAGAAAAGAAAAGAAAAGAAAAGAAAAGAAAAGAAAAGAAAAGAAAAGAAAAGAAAAGAAAAGAAAAGAAAAGAAAAGAAAAGAAAAGAAAAGAAAAGAAAAGAAAAGAAAAGAAAAGTGTAATAACATTTTAAACCAAAACCAGCTACACCTAAAGCCCAGATGACTTCAGAGAAGCTGATTTACTAAAGCTTTCTAACGTTTCACATAATCAATTGCATCTCACCATTGCTTGACTATTGTTTAACATACAAGAGCAATATAGTTCCAGACCTTGCTTGGGGCAGGTAATGATGGTGTGTTTGTGTGGGATGGAGTAGTAATTCATTTCAGACATGGAGGTAATTCATTGCAGACATTCTTTAAGAGGCTGGGGGGACAAAATAAAATGACAGATGATTTTACAATAGTTCAGTATTATTTTTTTTTAGCTGTTGACCCTGGAACTGGTAATAGCAGGAAATGGAAAGATTAGCATAAAGAATGGTCATTGATACTTGGGTCTGATAGTAATTTTTGCTGAGCTCTATACTTATTTTGAAAGGAATGAAGCATTAAAAACAGCCAAGGTTTTCTTTCTTGCACATATACAGTCTTACAGCTCTTATGGAAAGTGTAAAATGGGTGAAAAGGAATTATGCCAAAGAGTTTCACAGGAATAACTCCAAACTCACATAAAACATGACAGAGAATTAGGTTTTTTTCTGTTCTAAATTGAGTAAGACTTCTCAGAAACCTATAGATAATCTGTCTTTTTCCATTAAATTCTTTATTTTTCCATATGAGAAGAAAGGATTGATTTTGTTTACAGTCTGTTTAGTAATAAAAACTGGTTCTGCATATAAATGAAAAGAGTGGATATTCATACCCAGAAAACAGTCTAAATAATGATATAGAAAAAAGATTGTTCTAGGGAAGTCAGAGATGGGATTTACAGGAGGATACAAGGAACCTACCTAAAACATGCTAAGAATCAAGATGTCTCTTTAAGATGCACCCTCAGAAATTTTTTACTGGATGGACAAGTGACCATTAAAGGTTATTGTGGGAATCATGATTTATTAAGTTAGGTTCAGCTCTTCAGTGCAACGCTGTCTATCCAGGCAAAAGTAAGTCCACCAGAATTATTCTGTATCAAGGAAGAACAGAAGTGGTTTAGGCTCATTCAGACTTGATCTGCTCAATTCAGCCAGCAGCTTTATCTTCCACCTCAGCACACACTCCTGCTGCTTAAACTCTGGTCTGACAATTTAACTTGTCCCTTTCCCAAATGCCCTTCTGAACTTACGGGGCAACTTTAGTGATTCCACAAGTAAGCCACAGACCTTTTACACAGCTCTGTGGGTTAAATATACAAAACAGGTGATGTGAATAGAAATATATCCTATATGACCTTGTTTTAATGCCCTTTTCCTAATTGCATGAGCCTGATGTGAAAAACAGTCAAGGAAGGATGAATACACCTTAATTTGGAGGAAATATCATCTATGGATGACACAAGCTGGGTAAGTGTTAACAGTTGCACTGAACAGTTAACAAAATTGATGTGATTTATAGTAATAGACAACTACTTGTGTGGCTTTGAGACTTTAGTGCTTTACATTCCTAAAGGAGTCCAGGTGAGGAAATCCTGGATAAGGAAATGGGAACTCCTGAAAATGGTCATTCTTCTAGTCTTGCTGTCAAGTCTAGGCAACTCCTGCAGCAGTCTCACCATAATGTGAAAAATAAAGCAGTCAGATGTTATACGACTGCCTTAATTGTAGTAATCGTGCATTTTTCAGCACAAAAGAGGAGGATACTGCTGCTTCTACATTAAAGGGACTGTGAGTTTTATGAGTCATAAAAGGGAAGGAAACACAGGAACATTATTTCACTGGCTGTAAAAAAAAAAAAAGAGAGAGAAAAAAGAAAGAAAAATGTGATGTGAAGACTTTCGGGGCTTATCCTGAAAAACATAGAAGCTGGAGGCGTTCAGTAGCTCTGTGGACCTGGCTTTTTGTCAGGGAGTAGCATTGATGACAAAATACTTTGAGCTGAGGCTTCATCCCAACATCCCTAGAAGTGAGGAACAGAGGCATTACTGCACCAGGGCTAACCAGGACACCACTTAGGAAAGGACCCTCTGCTGCAGCCAAGGCATATTACATCTCCCAACAAATGTACAAAAGCGTGTGTTCTCAGGAAATTTATTCCCTTTCTCATGTGCTGTTCTCTTTAAAGCCTGTTTCTACAAACACTTGCTGCTTGACTTCCTTCCTGACACCACAAGGAGTCCCATTTAATTAACCTGGCAGCCTACGGTGGTGAAAATAGATTGCGGCTTGTGAGCGTGGAGATTGACAGTCTCTGCAAGCTGCCTTGGTTTGCTTAGCTACAGAAGTTATTGTTTCACAATTATTTTGATCCTATGATTCCAGGCTGTACATCCAGTGGCTTGGCTTCAGCTGCAACAGTAGCTGAGGATGGGGAGGGAGGGGGAAGGGGACCGTGTGTGACATGGAGCATCAGCAGTTCACTCCCCCACCTCTGTGTTATATTGGGTAGTGAATTGCCTCTGGCTAATCACAAGCCTTCTTAACATTTTCCTCTGAGAAAACAGATGATCAAATGCAAGAAAGCCTACTCATTAAAACAAGTGCTGGCAAGGTTTTGTTCTTTTCAGACCCATCCCTGTGTTTGAGTGCCTAGAGAACCAACCACTATTAGCTGAATAGCATCTGTTTACCATCAGCTTTGTCTGAAACCTCTCTTTTTTTTCCAAGTTAATAAAAGTGGAGTTTGAAAACTGGTTCTGATTAGGCAGGTCAAATAATGAAAATACTCTCTAAGGCCAGAATATACCTGAGGATCCCACTGCAGAGCAAAACAGCGCATAGAAATCACCAGAAGAACGGCAGATCAAGGCAGATGGAAGTGGCTTACTGGGTGCTGCTGGGTTTGGAGGTGCTGCCATGGTGCTGCAAATGGAGGTGTAAAAATTGTGGGTAAGATTCAGCCATCTGAATTTCTGCATTAGGTCCCCAGGCAGTAGCCTTAGACTCTGGGGAGGGCAGACATAAAGGAAGACAAAAAAGCCCTCCCTTTTTATTTTTAAGGAAATACTGTGTGATGCACAAGAGTGATGGAGGCCACAGCAAAAATTTCTTTTCTGCATTTCTTTCTGCCTACTTCACAGTTAGTTGCTATACACCACTTCCACTAGAGTATTTTCTTTCTCACTATTAAGAAAAATTGCCTATTACCAAAGTAGCTATCAGGAAGAAGAAGAAAGTGTCTTTTCCATCACAATACAGTCAGGTTCCATTGTAATTGGCAGCGTGGTGGGTATGTCACTCCCACCAGGTCCCTTGGCCAACTGATTGAGTCTGCTCTTTGTGTGAGATGCTCCTATTTGTGTTGATTCATGTGACTTTCTCTTTCTTTTTCAGTCTCTTTTTATGGGTTGTCTTTTCTTTCCCTTGTAGGAGATGAACAGCCGGGGGGAGGAGAGGCAGTTGTCGTCTCCATTTACTGGAGTTAGTACTGCTGCAGCGAACGTGATTCCTTCTTATGTGTTTGTGCACTTCTGTGGGTGCTGCAGGGTGAAACTTTAAATTCTAGTTATAAAAATAAAACAGGAAGCACAAGGTAAGCAGGTGAGGCAGAGTTGTTAAACACTAGTATTTGGATGGCGGGATGGGTGTCCATGTTACACGAGCTTGGCAGAGATGTAGACAACTTGCAGTTCCTGCTTTGGGGGACAGGGGCAGCATCCAGAATTTCGGATGTCTGGATTCTGAGCAAAACTATCTTGAGACAATCTAAACCTATAACAAGAGAGCCAAAGAGGGACTTTTAACAAGGGCGTGTAGTGATGGAAAAAAGGCTTTAAACTGACAGTGGGTACAGTTAGGTTGGATATTAGGAAGAAATTCTTCACTGTGAGGGTGATGAGGCACTGGAACAGGTTGCCCAGAGAAGCTGTGTATGTCCCACCCCGTAAGTGTTCAAGACTGGTTTGGATGGGACTTTGAAAAACCTGCTCTAGAGAAAGGTATCATGGCCGGGGGTTGGAACTGGATGATCTTTCAGGTGCCTTCCAACCCAAACCATTCTATGATTCTATGACCTATTCCAGCTCACACCCCACTGTGACTGGCCTGTCTTGCTGTTACACTCTGAGGGATATCTATATCCTAGTCCATACAGCTGTTGACTGGCCCATATCTTGGCTTCTTGTGCTCGTCTGGCACAGTCAGCTCGGCCACCCCAAAGAAGATCTGAAGCCATGCACGGCTCACCAAGAGCCGTCCCACAAATTTGCACCTCCTGGCCATGCCTGCCACATTACCAGCCGAGTCTTGTCATGATTTTGTCTCACTCTTACTGCTTTAAGGGCTTAAAAAGTCTGAGCAGCACTGCTAGGGATTGTGTTTGAATCTTCACATGGATGACCAAGAGTATGAATCTCTCCCTGCTCAATACATCTGGGATAGCTCAAGGTACACTACTACAGAGTTGTCAAGCACTGGAACAGGCTGATCAGAGAAGCTGTGGAACCACCACCCCGGAAGTTCAAAAGGTGTGCAGTTATGGTGCTTAGGGACACGGTTTAGTGGTGGGCTTGACAGTGCTGGATTTATGGTTGGACTCAATGATCTTAGAGGTCTTTTCCAGTCTAAATAATTCTATGATTCTAAGAGTGTTCTGTTCTCTTCACTCCCAGATTCAGATCAGATCCACAGACTGTCCCTTTTAAGTTAAGTAGCCTGGAATTGTTTCTCCTTCCAGAAAGCTGCTTTCAAAGACATATTTGAAAGGAAAGCTCCTTTCTCAGTGTCTAATATAGTGCAGGTTTCTCCCCTGAGTTTGTCTGTGAGGGACCTGGGGTCCTACAATCTTTTATCGACATCTGGCCAGAGTCAGAATTTGTAAATGCCATGACTAGACCAAAACATGTCTTCAAGAAGTCATAAGATGTCTGTGCCAAGATTTACAGGGAAAGCTAATCCTCAGATTAAAGTATAAAACCTGGGTTTAATCCATGACTGGCATAGACTTAAAAACTCTGTAACACTTTCTCTATACCTCCAAAACACACACACAGAGGTTATTCCACTTTATGAGCGTGGAATATTTGAGACCTATTGCAAGCTACAGAAAAATGCAGAAGTTTATCTGACAGAAAAATGCAAGCGGCACCGTCACATATCTTTTGGGATTTAAATGCATTTCTTTTTAAGTATTTTTCATTTGCATCCATAGAGAAATTGAGAATCACCAGGAAGGATTAGCTTGTTGTAATACACAAGGTGAGATGTGTAGTGGCTGCAAGGCTGGATAATGTAATTTAGATTTTGTAGTGGAAGTGCAAGCATGAGATGGGCAAGCATGAGATGGGCAAATCAAGTCCAATAAAAATTGTATAATAATATCAGAGAAGAGAACCGTAGGGCTCATGAAATCTAAGGGCTTTCTTTGAAAATAATAATGTTAGTCAGTTCATTAAGGAAACAGAAGTGAATATGAGTATTTGATGTAATACATTAAATAGGATTGGAAAGAGTAAAATAACCACAAGCTAAGAGCAAAGATCCTTCAGCACACTGCATGCACAGATTTCACTTTAGCCATCTCTCGCTCGTGTCCAACACAAAGTAGGTTACAAAAATTAACCCTTCTTGCAAAGAGACGCTTCTACATGCAGAGGCATAGAAGCTGGTGGCATTGCTCTGGTCCATGTCTATACTCGTGTCTAGGTCATCAGCTCTATGTATGTCCTTTGTTGAATAGAATTTTTTCTTTTTTTTTTTAAATTAAAACTGCCATTCACCAGAGTAAAGAGACAAATTCGCAAGAGAAAAAGACCAAACATGTCACAGAATGGGAAAATACGCTTATTTTAATTCCAGGGAGGTGTCATAACCCCACAGAAAAATTAGCCCCACAGAGGGCTAATTTCAAGACCTATAGAAGTCCATGGGAGAAAATGAGCCTTCACTGCAATGGGTATGAAATCTTATAGGGCCCCTCTCCAGCAGCTTCAAATGTATTTAACGTATTTTTCTAATGTACCAACAAAACTAATAAGCTTATCTCACATGGAAAAATAAAAGGCATAAACACTGTTATATCCGTGAGTAAAAATGCTCTCAATCTGCTGTGGTCAGTTGCCAGCCCCTGCACCCCATGCTGGCAAAAAAAGAGCTGCTGGAGAGAAATGCCTTATGCATGGAGGGAAACTGTTCTGAAGGGTCTGCACCTCCCTCTCCACAAAGTGAAAATCGTTGTAGGAGGCTTTAATTATCCCGTGGCAAATTAAATGGCAAAACCAGCGTGAGCCTCTAAGTCTCAGCTGTAGAGCAGAGTTTCTGGTGGAGTTTTTGTTGTTTTGTTTTTATGTTCTGGCTTAATGCACAGAGCATCGTTACCAGACACTTGGGTTATGCCTGTGCATTGCAGGCCGGGTCAGGAATTACATGGATGTGATCGATATTTCAGCACCTGAAGAGGTCCTACAGGAAAGCTGGGGAGGAACTTTTTTACAAAGGCATGTAGTGACAGGACAAGGGGAATTGCTTTAAACTGACAGAAGGTAAATTTAGGTTAGATATTAGAAAGAAATTCTTTGCATGAGACAATGAGAGGCACTGGCACGGGTCACCTAGAGAAACTGTGGATGCCCCATCCCTGGAGGTGTTTAAGGCCAGTTTGGAAGGGGCTTTGAACAACCTGGTCTAATGAGTATCCCTGCCCCTGGCAGCAGCACTGGAATGAGGTGATCTTTAAGTTGCTTTCCAACACAAACCATTCTGTGATTCTACGATTCTGTGATTTATTTCACCTTGAAAGAATGGGAAAAGTGGTGTCTTTTCCTAGGCAAAAACCAACCAACCAAACAAGTAAAGGAGAGATAAGTTCCTGAAAACTACAAAAATTAAGCTCTATTATTATCCTCTATCCCCTCTCTGCAGCCTTGGTTTGAGACTGGCCAAGGAGTAAAACGTCATGCAGCAAAGAGATAGAGTAGTAATGGTGAAGCCGGGAATTTACCAAAGCCCACGCATGCAATTTGCTTCTCTTTATTGTTCACAAAATCTGCACAGAGTCAAATCAAATGGATAAGCAAGTATCTGATCATAGGAAACAAAGCATCAGCAGTCTGGCTCTGTGCTTGGCAGTGAGGTTGTCTTCTCTTCAAGGCTTTGCAGTTCCTTGAGCTGTGAGCTACCTGCGGTGCCTGAACCGCTAATGCACACTGTCAAGGATTGAGTAAATACCGTGTCTGCGAGACTTAACTTTCTGTAATAATAGAACACGATCCAAACAGTGAGCTTCAAAACTAACAGAAACGGAAAGCTTTGCATGTATATGTCAAGGCACAATTGCATATCTGTCTTTAGCTGTAAATATAAATACTGTGTGATGCCCTGGCAGCGTGAGCTGAACAGCAGAAGCACAGCATTACCAAGCAGGGTCCTGCTCTGAGCCTCTTGGCATCAGTAAGAAGCGGAATTAGGCCCTGCTATGTAAGAACAAGAAAATAAAATACTGGTCTGGTCAGTTTGGCTTCACTAATGCTGAGATTATATACATTATATATATTTATAATATTATGATATATATTATATTATATTATTTCGAATATGAAATAACTTTGAAAGGTCCAACTGGGATTCAGACAATCTGACATGGAGAAGAGCTGGGCACATATGTGATCCTAGCCATGGAGCCAGATCTCCACTTGATGTATATGAATATATACCTTTTCCAACCAACTTTAAAAAAAAAGTGTGTGTGCTTGCATGTGTACACATAAGTACCTGTTTCTCCAACCGAGGGAATTAGAGATTTTAAAAATTATTCAGTATTTTATATCCAACATTGGCCTTAGCTCATTACATTTAGGGTAGGCAGAAGACTTTCTCTCTTACCTTCCCATAATTTTCCTAATGGTCCAGGATTAAAAGGAGTAATTTCTCTGCTTCTGCTGAGTACCTTATAACTAGTACCATGTTGATATTTACCAGCAGTAACACAAGGAGTAATTTTTGGCAGCTAATGCATCCCTCCTCTATGTCTCTGTCACTCTCCTCCTGCTCCAGGCTGGCTCCCTATGCTTGAGATGAGACAGTGCTGTAAACTTAGCAGTTGTGTTGAAAATCTTGGTCTAGGCAAATTTCTTGAAACTTTGGCATTTCCCTCAGTTGCCTGACTTTGTAGGGGTTTTTAACTGGTTTAGAGAAGAAAGCCATAAAATACATGCGTGGCAAGCTCAAAAACAAAAGGTAAAGAGAAAGAAGAAATCTGTATTCTCATTATGTTCAAGTCTCATTATTACAAAGTGAATTTCATTATTTTTTACAAGTTACTTAAAATCTCTGCATGCTGGTCTTTGGCAATGCAGACAATAGACATTTTAACCACTTGTTTGTGGAATGAAAGCAACGTTCTCACCAGAATTTTCAAGCTGTGGGTGGCAAAATTTCCTCTGTTTGAGGAGTTATGAGCTTCTAAGCTATTTCCAATCTGTACAATAGGCAATAAAGTAAATCCAATAATGCCTACTGCTATCTTCAGTGCTCTGATCCTTTTCCTTTGCAGTGCATAATTTAACATAAAGCTCTATCTAGTACATTATGTGATCTGGCATGCCAGGAAACTGTGTTGTAGGATGGCAGTTACATCATATAGTGAAGACTGAGAGAAGCATACTTTTTTTCTCCCGCATGGTTAGTAGGACTATTTGATCCATTTTTCTGCAGTGCTTCAAGAAGTTTTCTTCTGCAGAATGAGCCTGAAGTTTGTCTTCTCAAGAGCCAAGGGCTGAGCTCCTTAAGATGCCATATGTGCTGTCTAGGGAGGAGGGAGACAAATGACCTCAGTAGCTCTTGTCACCCTGCTCTGGTCAGCTGGCATTGACTCTTGGAAATAAAGCCCAGAACAAAAATGATGCGATGTCCCTTTTCTTTCCAGTGGCCAAATTATTCTTCAAAGACAGAGGACCAGATTTTCCAATGGTACAAACTGTTCATGACTCACTAGAAGTGTAGCCACAGACACCAGCATCAGATGAGGACGTGGCCACCTGTTCTTCTGTCCTTGGTATTCACCCTGTGTTGGTCACTGGTGAGGCTGCACCTCAAATCCTATGTTCAGTTTTGGGCCCCTCACTACAGGAAAGACATTGAAGTGTGTCCAGAGAAGGGCAACAGAGCTCTGGAAGGATGTAGAGCACAGGTCTGATGAAGAGCTGCTGAGGGAGCTGGGGGTGTTCAGCCTGGAGAAGAGAAGGTTTAGGACGACCTTATCACTCCCTATGACAGCATGAAAGGAGGCTGTCCCCAGGTGGGGGTTGGTCTTTTCTCACAAGTAACATCTCACAGGACAAGGGGAAATGTCTTCAAATTGTACCAGGGGAGGTTTAGATTGGAGATGAGGAGAAATTTCTTCATGGAAAGGGTTGTCAAGCTTTGGAACCAGCTGCCCAGGAAAGTGATGGAGTGACCATCCAGGTATTTAAAAGACATGTAGATGTGGCACTTTGGGGATATAGTTTAGTGGTGGACTTGGCAGTGCTGCATTAGTGGTTGGACCTGATGATCTTAGAAGTCGCCTTTCTCCCCTTTCCATCCTTAAATGGGAATTTCACTAAGATTTCTTTATCTTGGGGTAAAATTCTCTGCTACATAGTGACTGCTCAGAGTATATTGTTCACAGAATTTGGGAAATGCTACCTCTAACAGGGGTGTCAGCTGCAGGATGGATTGTTGGGTCACATAGCTATTAAATACCCAGTGACTAAGTGATGATTTCTGGCTTTTCACCCAATTTCTCTTGTGCTGTTGCAACAATCAAGCCCAAATGACAAATATCCATTTAAAGTCTGATTTTGGTGTTGGCAGAGCAGATCTCCATTTAAATGGGAACCAAAATGGAAGCATCTTCTTGATCATGAATCTGTAGAAACAAAGAGAAAGCCATGGGCTCACAGTACTGGTATCCATCTTTGTACTGCTGAGTACTTGATTGCTTGCTCAGTGCACAGGTGGTGAACTCTGAATTTTGGCTGGAAAGGATAAAAAGGCCAAGGATGTGAGGGAGAAGGAGAAAAACAACCAGAAACCCTCCACAAGAAGGTGGGTCAAAATACGAGGACAGAATGCAAATTTGTGGGAAATTCTCCCTGTTGTGGTTTTCCTGGTCTAAAGAGGAGATGTATATATTTTATGTTACTGTGTGCTGTATGTTTCTGCCCTCCCCTGCAACTTGCTGCAACCTTTCCACCATGAGACATTCTCAATTGTATGTGTATGTGTATATATATATATACGCACACATACGTGCACATGAATATATATATGTGTGTGTGTGTATATATATATATACGCACACATACGTGCACATGAATATATATATGTGTGTGTGCGTATATATATATATACACACACACAAGCATTGATCTATGGATTCTGAGGTAATTTAGGAAGTGCAATAAATATTCCTAAGTGGAATATAAATTAATTCTTCTGACTCAGAAAAGTTAGCAACATATGGTTTGTAAAAGTCTGCGCATTGTTAAGGAAACTAAGTTCTCTGTGCCAAACCTCCCACATATCTTCCATGTGGAAACAGGGAAGAAAATGTAGTGACCCAAAGACCCTAAAACAGTTCTCTGAGGTTAATGAAAAGCTTCTCTTAATATTCATACAGAACTTTTAAGATCTAATATATTTATATACTAAATATATACCTATTGTGTTATACATTGATATATCATATAGATACGCCGTAATATATAAATATATTAAATAGATAATAAGTATTTATATACTTTATATATGTATTTAAAACAAGATCTATTTTTTTATTTTTTCCTGCACTTGTTGGCATCAACAGGATTGCCTGGGCTCAGCTGGTTTGATGTTGGCACCTATTGACATGCACCTTTTAAAGAAAGGTGATTGAATAGCTTTATAAATAAAATGCTGGGCCGGCATCATTGAAATATGATATGTGAACAAGAAAAGTAAACAAAGCCCCCGAGTAGGTAGGATCAAATCAGACAGCATATTGTCTCTGTTTTCAAGTGTTTTGAAAAGGACAAACCAACCAGGATGCTGGGATAAGGCTTTGATCCTCTCTTTGTAACAGTGCTGTGCTTTTAAGTCTTTTTTTGAGTGGCAAACCACTCATGAGTTAAGAAAACAGCACAGTGCAGTCCAGCATGGAAAAAACTCCACACCCCACAACAAAATATAAATGATTCACTGTTGTAGAGAAAGGCTGTGGTATTACAGGGTAAAGTTGATGGGAGAGTGATATATATAAATATGAATACATATATATATATAAAATATAAACATGAAGATTTTTTTCAGTAGTAACAATGGTGCTAACAAAAAGAAGCACCTCTGCATGTGTTTCGTGAGGCTAGAAAGGAGTGTAAAATGCTCTGCAGAGACCTGCATGTTTTAGTTAGAAATGCCAGAATACAGCCCAGGAAATCTGGCCTCATGGAATAAAGACGAGTTAGATGAGAAGAGCTCCTGAGCCACACACACACACCAGACAAAGGAAAGCACATTCCAGCAGTGTTTTTCAAGGACCTTGAAAGGCTGATGAGTAAACAAAGAAAATATGGTGAAGGACAGCCGTGGCTCTTTCACCTTCATGTTAGACTTGACTGAAAGAGAAGAAAAAGCTCTAATGTAGAAGGATATCTAAGAACTCATCCCCATGGTGTCTGATGAGTTTTGTCAGGATAATTGTGCTTGTGCAGCATCTCCTGCGGTAGGCAAGCGCCTGCACACAGACCTTGCAATGCAGATAGGGAACCAAGGCAGTGCTGCTAACAGGCTTCAGTGAGGGACAGCCGTGAAGCTATTGGCAGAATCACAGAATGGTTTGTTTTGGAAGGCACCTTAAAGAACAACCAGTTCCAACACCCCTGCCATGGACAGGGACACCATCCACTAGACCAAGTTGTTCCAAGCCTCATCCAACCTGGTCTTGAGCACCTCCAGGGATGGGGTTTCCACAACTGCTCTGGGAAAGCTCTGCTTCACTGCACACTGAGTAAATAATTTCTTCCTAATATATAATCTAAATCTCTCCTCCTCTAGTTTAAAGTCATTCCCCCTTTCCTATCACTACCTGCCCATCTAAAAATATGGGAATTATTGGAAGTACTGGAAAGTGTTCTAAGGTCTCTCTGGAGCCTTTTCTTCTTCAGGCTGAAAAATCCTGTCTCTTTCAAGAAGAACCAGAAATAAATGTCACTAGTCCCGGGTTTTCATTTTAAAACCGTGTATTTTTCCCCCTTCCACAGATAACTGTAGATGCTACATTTTTGTAAGGTGTTTAATCACATCAGTGGCTAAAGACAAAGAACCCCACCCTAAAACCAGCAGCTAGGCTGAGGTGAGCTTCATGGGCTTTTAACACTCTATGACCTGGACTGATCTTTGCTGTTCCCAGAAATACTGTGAGCTGGAGCATCAGGAAAGATGCTTATTTGCAGAATCCTTATTTGCCACAAGGTTTTTAATGATATGGGAATTTTTAGAACTTTATCTCTGTGGTGCAATACATTAGGGACTTCTCTGTCAGCCCAGCAATGTACTGAATGCAAACCTTCTAATCAGAAGTGGATCATAGTTAATTGACGTGATGAACAGGAATAAAAGAATCTTGCTACTTTTTGGTTTGTTTAATGATATTTTCTTGGAAGCCTGGATTGTGTAACTAGAGAGCAAACTCTCTGGGCTGTGGACTGCGAGTGTATCAGGCTCAGCACAGCAGGATCCTGATAATTGCTTGAGGGCTTGAGGTGTTACTGAAGGAAAAGCCATCAGTGAAGTGCCAAACACAACAATTAACATTTGAATTATTTACAGACTACAGGTGGGCTATCCATATGTGTCTGTCCATATACTCATAATCTGCTTGGTATAGCATTCTGAAACAGAGTTCTTTGTAGAGTGGAAATGCTGCATCCATGGAATAGCTTCCCATGTCAGCTGAAATGGGGATTCAAATTTGAAATGGAATTAATGCACAAGGAAATTAGAGTCACATGCACAAGGCATTTAGAGTCGCATCACCACTGTTAGGGCAGAAAATTATACACCTTCTCCCTGCAATGAGAGTGGAGACGATCCCTCTATCCCACAGGCTGAAAACATTGAACCAGCAACTCCAGTTTCCAGCCTCTGACTTTTGAACAAGAAAATAAAACTGCAACTGAAAGAGGAAAAGCAAGAATGTAAGGAAGGTCCAACAAATCTGTAACCAGTGTGTTGCCATTTCTAAACCCCTAATAAACAAGTAGAGTGGAAAAAACCCGATAGCAGCTCAGGATAACTGTGCAGTGAAAAGCATTCAGCTACTTACATTTCAAGGGCTGTTGATCTGGGGGAGCAGCACAAGAGGTAATCTCACCCTAACTGATAGTCTATTGATATCAAAATCTTCTGAGCATTAAAAGTATAGAGAGAAGCAAGGTCTATATGTCTGTGTTTGCAACCAATCACCATAGTAACCCCACAAATCCCCTAACACTGCCTTGGAACCATCCAGGTCTTCAAAAAAATCTGCGAACACAACCATCACTTCCCAGCCCAGCTCACAGAGCTCTGCATCATTAACCATCAGGTAATGACCAAATCTTAACTGCTTAATTCCCCTGAAGTACGGGAAGGTTGTTTCAAACAGCTAAATACAGTGCTTAGAAACAACAGCCCCACTGAAATGGCTTGTTAATGAATGATTTATTAGGCAGCAGCTTTTGCTGGGATCATTTCTTAATTAACAGCCACTAACTAGTTGATGTCTGGAAAAAAAAAAAAGAAAAGCCTAAATATATTGATTTTTATTTTTTCCCGAGATTTTAGAAGTCTGTTGATGTACCAGTTCTCCTTCCATACTGGAGCCATCCCAACACCAGTTGGCCTGAACAATGTGAGACGTGATCTGTGTTGCTTTCTCCTTCCCCATTTTCATGGAGGCACAGTGCTGCTAAAAGGCTTCAGTGTTCAGTCCCTCCACTATCCTGCTGCCATCCCTCTGCCACAGTTTGCCACAAGGACCTGTCTTGCACGCCCATCACCCAGCCTGCCTCACTGTGTGTGGGCACAAAGAAAACTAGGTTATTTATTTTCTCTACTCTGAATTGCATTTTACCCTTTTTTTTTCCTCTGAAAATTATTTGTCGAAGAGCCAGAACAGGGAAATATCCCTGTGCAGGGATCACTAACAGCCACATTAATTTGCATGGGAAAGCCCATTTTAAAGCATTTTGGCGTTGTTTGCATGTGGCTTCTTGTACCAGCCCTGGAGAGATGCACAGGGAGACATCTGCTGCAAAAGGAGAAATTTAAGAGTTGCTTTTGCTTTATTGCTCTCCTTTTTCTATCACCGTGCAGGTCATGTCTGGTGGGAGCAGCTCTGCAGCCCCTCATCCACACCGTGTGCAGCTTTAGTGCATCTAGATCTGGATGCAAGTGATTTTTACAGGGTCATGCCATGATGCAGGAGCAAAGCAAGGAAATAACTGAGAATTCCTGATACATCTTTCATCATACAGCCAGATATAAATCCCCTTACTTCCTGAGAAAGGCAAAAGGGGATCTAAATTCCTCTTTGTACATTAGGAGAAGGAAATATACTGCACAAGAAGGGCTGTTGAACCACTGGGTGATGAGGAACAACATGACTAAAACGAGAGGCACCTTGCAATCCTCTGAAAGGAAGTGAAAGGATTTTGGAGCTGGGACAGCAATGTAGGATTTCCCTACCTGAAGGGCAGCCAGGTTTACTGTAGGCTGGGGAAACTGGAAACTGGAACTGGAGCAAAGTGTATCCTGAGGCAAGGAGGAAGGTTTGGATGTGTATGAGCCTGGGTTTTCAGAGGTGACTCAGCTCTGCAGCATCAGCAGAGAGCTGGGAACGAACGGTGTGTTTCTGCTCTCCTTCAGACCCAACCTAAATATGCTCAGCAGAAAACACTGATCTTGCTGTAACTGTGAAACTTTTTTACTTAAAATAATGCTTCTTTTCTTTTCTTGTCTTGGGGTGTGAAACCAGCTTCAGTTCTTGCCTGGACCTTGCTCCAGCACAACTGAAAAATGCCTGGCAGACTTACCAGTTTACATATGCTAATATGAGGAATTTTCAATATGCTCTAGATGAGGGAAGTTTTGTAACTAAAAAAAAAAATTCATTTTCAATGACTTAGGAAATTCACTTTCCTCTGTAATAATGAAAAAAGGCCATAAATAAATTCTACTTCACTGTTCTTATCTGTCATGTTGCATAGAGCTATGCAAATGCCAGGACATTCGAAGCACGGCATTAACTAACTCTGTGAAACCCGTACAGACCTGAAAGTATTTTTGCTCTATATTTCTTTGTCATACTCACAATGGTATTTGGATGGGGAGGGGTGTGAGTTTCTTGGCCGTGTCAAATAACTTAGAAAATGTAATTCTTAATAGTTTTGGAAGTGCCTTAAACTTTTCAAAGCCTCAGATGTTAGACAACTTCACAGTGAGTGCTTTTATCAAGCTTCAACTTACTCTGGCAGTAAGATAATGAACAATTTAGACAAAATGAATGAGAAAATTAAAATTAACAGTCCAGAAAACTCTAAATAATGAGGGAAGAGCCTCTGATGAGTTAGAAATATTCAAGCTTTTTAAAGGATTTTGAGTATTTGCCTGTATGTGTGTGTATAAAAATTCATAACCTTGTTCATAATAACCATTATTGCTCGATGATCTTGAGAGTAGACAGACCCTGTCTCACATACTGGCAATAATCTCTCTTCTGTTTATGGTTGCTCACTGGAATAACATTCATGAAGACACAGGAAAATTATTTGCATTAACTGAATGAATCCAACAATCTTTTGCATCTTTTGCAGAAGCAAATTTTTTACATTCCTTGTCATTTACGGACTCATGATGGAGTCTGAGCAGGTTGAAGGCAGGGTCATTAAATCCCTTCACAAATGATTGAATGCTTTGGAAGAGCCTCTTTAAAGTGACATAGGAGTGTCTAAGAGATGAATTGTTACCTATGCAACTACTTCTGGAGTTGGACAAAGTGTCTAGAACAAGCCGTGCTCAAGATTAGAATCAAAGTCAAGAACAATGTGTTTTCAGTGGAAAGGAAATAAAGAAACACTGAAATGACGTAGGGAAATGTCATCTCCATTCTCACTTAGCTTATTTCATCTGGACCTTACTGCAGAACACAAGAAATATCCAGCATTGTTTGTTCACGAGTTGTCTCTAGGAATGTCAGATGCAGAGGACAGCAGAATGTGGATATAATAAGCCTAGTTTACAGCTCCCCTATCAACTTAACAACATTATGAACCGGGATGGTGTCCAAGACTCAAATGCTCCTTGCAATTAAGCAATGAGAGATACCAGCTCCTATAGACAATGCCATGGCTTGAATCCCATTGTTCTGAAGCTTTGAAAATAGATTTCTGACTCTAAAAACCTCATGCACACCAAAGAACCCAAGAAAAGGTGATTATCAGGCAGACCTAGCAGATGTTTGTGAAAACGTTTAGTTGCAACCCCAGCACTGACTTGCCAACAATTGCTCAGAGCTTTAAGAATGCAGACGGAATCTGGACTAAGTCACAGTGGCTATGGAGGCAAATAATTCAAATGGGTGTTTTTATCTTATTTCAACAAAAGGTAGTTTAACCTCATGGAAGCTGAATGACTGCAGATCTGATACATGATTTTTCCTTCCACACCACCCCGGGTCTGCAAAACTAGCCTGAGTTTACAGACCCTCCCTTTTCTTCCCCCTAATCTGTGCTACTTGAGCCAGATCCTCAGCTAATTTGGCAGGACACAAGGTATCCCAAGAACTGTTGACTTAAAAATAAAAAAAATTCAGACTCGATTCTCTGCTTTTTTGCAACATGATATATCATTTATATTGGTACAAAGAGAGCTAAAATTGTAAAAGAATGCTCCTATATCAAACTGAACTTTTTATACGAACTCTGAACCTGATTTTTACTAATATGTAGCTTGTTAAAGTACAGGGTAATGAAAAGTTTGCTCCTATACGGTTCTATATGGTTTTTTTAGGTTCCAGCTGACAGCACCAGAAGAATCCTTCAGAAACAAGGCTGCTTCCTATTCAATGTTAACTTTACACTTGGGAAGCCTGATCATGTACCATTAAAGTCAATAGAATTTTTATCACTGACTGTAATGAGCAAACCATCAGACTATGTGCTTTCTTCTCCCCCCTCCACTCGGTTCCTAAGTTTCTCATTATCTTTATTCAAATGACTTTTCCCTGATTTTCTGTACTTCCTTTCCCTTCAAGTTTTGTGCCATCAATGCCCCACAAGCAAAACCAGCAGTTCAATAGGAACCGTTGTAATTCTGTCCTTTAAAAATGAAGCTAACATATTATTTTGCCATTTTTACAGCCAGAACTGGATAAGTTGTGGAGCTCTCAGCAGAGTCCCTTTGGAGGCTTGGTTTCCATTCAAATCAAATTGAATGGAGCATGAACATGAGTGAACTAAAAGCAATCAAACCCAATATAACACAGCTGGAGAGGCCAGCTTGGCAAAATTCTGAATATCCTATGCTCTTGATGATTAAATGAACCATAAAGGTTTTTGGCACCTTTTAACATAATGCTTTGAGGTCCTGATCTTGCAGAGGGCTTCAGCTATGCTTAATTTTAAGCTCTTGCTTATATCCAATGACATCAACAGGTTTTTGTTCCAGATTCATGCCATCTAACAAGAGACACTTCACTGAAACAGAGAAGAGATGAGCAGTGGTCCTCAGCCTCACTGGAGAAGTACAGGCAGCTCCTGGATGTTTTCTCTGTTTTGCATTAAAACTGTTGAAGTGCTTTACATGGTGTTAATACTTATAAAAAATGATGACAATAAAAGGACAAACCCAGATGATCTCAAACAACATCTCAGGGTCCTTAAACAGAACTTTCCTCCCTCTGCTGTTGTAAAAGCATTGGATCCCAAAGCACATACAGACACCAATATATCAAGAGCTCAGAAAGTTGCATCAGCATTACAGAATAAAACACTGCAGTGTCGGGTAGCTACATAGAAAGAGATTGTAAAAAATCTGGCACAAACATGGTCAAAATTTTTCGTAATTAAGGAAAAGAAATATTTTGGGACAGAAACAGAAAAACCAGAAACCCAAGTATGCACGCAATCTCATTTTCTGGCACGTTGTTCGTATCAGTGGAAGGAAATGATCTAATTAGTTTATGGACAGTGTTTGTCCCTAAAGACTACAGCCTGAAACCTGGGGGGAAAAAAGTCTATCTGAAGCAGCTCATGTTTTTCATACACTAAGTGAGTTCTGGTATCAGTGAAATAAGTTATGCAAAGTAAAAATAATGCTTGCCAAGGCTGATAGGTGCCCAAAATATACCTATGGCAGAGGAAATGAGGACAATCAGTTCCAAAGACTCTAAAACTAGGTTTTTTTCCAGGTTTGCATAGGGACTTGTATAGATGAAAAAGTAACCAGTCCCCTAAAGCCCTTTTTTTTTTGTGTTCAGCAAATGATAAGACATACATATTTTTGGATATATATTCTTGGGGAGACTCAGCAACTCAGTTCTGCACTTTTAAACAGCCTCCATGTGCTCAAAAAGGGCAGCCAGAGGCCACATTTTTCTAGTGCTGTTGGCACAAACAGACTTGAAGTTTGACAAGAACATGAGAATCCAGCATAAGGGATGGACTAGTCTCTGGCTGCTTCTGCCTCTTGCTCTCTTTCAAATTTCTCAATAGATTTATCTTTATCACTCAATTAATGTGCCTAAATCCTCGTTTCCTTATTTTTGCTCCTAAGGGCTTCCAACAGTTCTACGAATGGAGATGACTGATGACGTGACAACCACTGTGTTGCATTGTCTCTTAGCCTTGAAGGATAAGGTAACAGAACAATTTTCAAAGGAGTGGAGAAATATCAGAATTTTTTTTCTTTCTCGAGCTTTTCTTTTTGATTGCTCTAACTGGAACCTGAAAATCATTGAAGTGCAATTTGTGGACTGTCATGAATCATGGATGGTTCTTGTTCTGATTTTGGCTTTCTAGGATGCTCTGGAAGCTTGCTCTGTCTTAGGAACTGATGCGTATCCTTCTTTTGTGCTTTCTGCTCTCTTGTTCTGCCTATACCCTGATATTTTAGCAGAGAAATCAGTATTTCTAGGGTATGGAGGGCATGGGATTGTGCTAAACAGGTTTAGGCTGTAGGGTCAAAGCTAGCACCACGGAAATTACTGTGGAAATAAAATCGAATTTCACTAAACTCTTTAGAACTGAAATCAAAGATATTTGTGCATTCCCTGATAAAAATGAGGAGCTCATCTCTGACCTCTATATATGATAAGAATTTCCTTTATTCCATTTTCACTTGTGTTAGCATTTACAGAGTCTGACTTCAACAAAATACTTTCCTTGTTTTTCAGGCACTCTTATTCTAAATTGATAACGACTTCTTTCATCCTACCTTTCAAAGCCTTGATAAACACTTGCATATTTAGCTTCTCATTGATTCTTTGGGTATTATTAGACCAAATTTAACACTGAATAAAATAAAATGAACTCCAGAGCATCTAGTAAGTCAGCTTCCCAGCTTGGATAAGACGGCAGGAGTCCTGACTCCTCGGCTGTTATTCTAACCACTAAACCACATTCCCTTCTCTTGCCTTATGTCTTCTGGGAATCATCCATCAAGTAACTTTCCTGTATTTCCTTTTATTGCTTCCCAGGTAATGTTTATTGCTTTGAAAGTAACTAATCATTGGTTGGGCTGTGCTTAGATGCAATTAAAAGAATATTCTACACCCCCCTTTTAAAATGCAGAGCATCTCTGAGATTCCTCATCATCTGAGTTTTATAACTCTGTTTTATTACTTTCCAAATATACAATGCTCATAAAAAAGGTAATTGGATCTTTACAATAATGCCATTTCCTAATCTTCACCAATGAAGGAAAATTATCATCATGTAGCAGAATATTGTGTTTCAATTGTTTTGCGCTCTTATCCCATGTCAAAAGTTTGGAGGGCAAATGCAAGGTATAAATACTAAGCCATCACTGCTGAACAAAATGGTTGTTGGAGGTGATGATAATTTTGTTAAACAGGGAGCATCAAGGATGAAGGGATAAGGCAAAAATATAGAGACTGGATAGCTTGAAGTAATAGAGAAAAAATGCACAATAACAAGTGTTTAGTTTAAATGCTTATTAAATAGGAAAACTAAGAGACATGTTTTTGCCTCAGTTCTTAAAGTACATAAAATCACAGAATTAGTTAGGTTGAAAAAGACCTCTAGGATCATCAAGTCCAACCATTAACCCAGCACTGCCAAACCCATTGCTAAACCACGTCTTTAAGTACCATGTCTCCATGTCTTTTAAACGCTTCCAGGGACAGTGACTCCACCACTTCCCTGGACAGCCCGTTCCAATGTTTAACAATCCTTTTTTGGGGAGAAATTTTGCCTAATATCCAATCTCAATCTCCCGTGGCACAAATTGATGTCATTTCCTCCTGTCTTATCACTTGTTACCTGGGAGAAGAGACCAACCTGCATCTCACTGCAGCCTCCTTTTGGATAGTTGTGCATGGCCAGGCAGCTCTGTCTCATGGAGGCACATTAGAATCCTTTACTTGCTTCAGTGCTGGAGTAGGTCGAAAGTGGTTTCAGCAGTCACCAAACACAACAGGAAACACACCACATCAGGGGTGGTAGTGTGGTCCAAGAGTCAAAAGGTGTAAGAAGCAGAACAGCAATACGTTTACTAAAAAAAAAAAATTAGCAGTTCTGGTGTCAGGCTTCATCCTCAATTTCTCTTATTTTCAGAGGAGCTGAAAGTCAGATCAAGCATGTAGGGGCTCAAGCTGAGGCCATTTTCAGGAATATAAAGCCCTAATGAAGCCCCTGTTGCATTTCCCTATGTGTGAGGTGGGGACAATAACCTGTTTCTCTGGCAAGTGTTGCAATTCCTTTAGGACGAGGATTGTTCCTTAATGTGAAATGAGCAGCACTTTGCCCAGCAGGGCTCTGACTTTTCGTTGAATGGCTTGAATTTCCAGCGAGGCAAAAATACACAAACTGAAAGGATAACAGTACTTGGGTAGATTAATTTCAAGCTACTTTCAAATCTCCCTTATTCCTGTATTCCTGTTGTAAATGCAGAGATATCTTTTCTGTCTGGGATAGTTTTCAATTAAAAAAACCCCTCTGTTCTCCTGCATGGGAAGCAAGCCTTTAAATATGGCTCATCTGTGATCTGTTCCCATTGCCGTGGCTCTCAGCCCTGGGAACTGGCAGTGCGTTAAACATTAAAACATTAACGTTTCAGACACAGCTCTCTCTACCATGTTACACAGGACACTTCAGGCTTTGGATGACACAGAAATGAAAGACGAATGTGGGATTGAGAGGGATGTTCAAGGTCACCAATACTACCCCTCAAATATAAGAGGCATCATCCCAGGCAAGTGTGCTCAGGACAGTCTAAAATTTAGTTATTTTCTTGTCTAATCTTCTAATCTGGAAGGAATTCCAGAACTCATTCTCTAAACAGTTAGAAAATTTCTAGTTTCCTGTCTAAATTTATTTTTGGCATATTTGTAGTCATCTGTTCTTGTGCCAACATCATCTTTTAGCTTAAAGACCTCTGCTCCCTCCCTAGTATTTACCTGGCTGATATATTTAGAGTCTGCAATTGTATCATTTCCCTGCCCTCCTCCTCCAACTCTTCCTGTGAGGAATGAAACCCAGACAGGCTTTGCAGTAACCCCAAGCCTCCCTGTGCTGTAACCATCCAAATTGCCAATTTTTTGGTTGCAGTTTAAATTCTTCTTTCTTGAACATGTTCAAAAGAATATGGGTGGGAGGAGGGAAGAGGGGAAAAAAGTATGATAGTCAGAATTGCTGTGAAGAAACTGAAAGTCCAGAGAGAAAAAGAGATTTGAATAAGTTGGCACAAGAAATGACTAAAGCAAGAGGAGATTTTGAGTCTCCTGATGCCAAGACCACTACCTTCAAACACCTTTATTCATGGCATACCTCCATCATAGCAAAGGGTTATTAAGGTGTGAGACACTTGGTTCTCAAACCCAGCATCTCACCCTGTGATCTTCTAAGTCTCATCCAATTTGCTCGTGAAATGAAAATCTATCAGGAAGGGTCTGCTGTCTGTGCATATTAATATCAGCTAAAACTAGAGCCTTCATTATCATCTTCCTTGGTTTTCCCTTTTGCCAAAAAGGCAGTGTGAAGGTTACACTTAAGGTCAGCTGCCATCCACATTTATTGGTTTTTTCCCAGGTTTTGAGTTATTGATATTGAGCTTGTCCTGGAAATCAGTGCTCTTTGTGCATTTTGAAAAGATAACCTTATAGAGTAAAATTAATTTTTAAAAGAGAACTTCAGTGTCTTCCCACTGCCAATTCAAAGCTTTGTGAATCCTTGGGCAGCTGTTTTAATTTATTTTTACACAGTCTTTCCTCTAAAGCTGTCTTTAATGGTCAAAGCAGGTTTCATTCTTTCTTCTTATTTTTGTTTTTCTCATTTCTCCTGAAGATGAAACAAATGCCCACTGCACAGATATTCAGATAGTTGACCCACTTGGATTTGTTCCCTGCATATTACTAGACTGTCTTTTAGCTTGCTGGGCCCCAGGAATGAAAACAGCATCATGGGCTTGTGGTATCAGCAGGGCTGTGACCTCTGTCTGAATGCTGCTTCCCCGAGCCATCTCACTGGTGTTCTCTGTTTCTTGCCCATTCCTTAGAATTCACTTCAGGGACACAAGTATGTCCATGTACTTTGTTCTTCAGAACATCTACAAATTGACCAATGCTTTTCTTTTCATCCTCCTGCCTGTCCATTTTTCCTCCTGTGTGTGTTTGGTTGCTGTGCAGCTTCCCTCCTTTCCCTGCCCTAATGCTGTTATAGGATATTGCTGTTTGCTGAGAAATGAAAGATGATATTTAAAAGGATGCTAGTACTAGGTTGACTGCTGTTGAATTTCAGAGACGCTGGTACAAATACTGAATTGTATTACTTTCATGGTAACGCTCTCCCCAAAGGATTCTCCTCTTGCCTCATATGCTCAGTCCCCGGTCAGTTCAGATCTGATTGCTCATCTGTTAGATGTAATAATAGTATCGTGCTGTAGCTCTACAGTGCCTTTCATCTGATGTGTTTTGCAGAGTCTGGGCAGCTGTTGTAGAGAAACAGGTGGAAAGCTGAGTGCTGAGGCTCTTTCTAAAGTAATTTCAGTTGACATATATTTAGTGAACCCATCCTGCTGATAAAAAGGTACAGTGTGTATAATATAAGTGTATATATACACACAGCTAATTAAAATGACAGCACTGGCACCAGTGGCCAGCTGGGACAGATCTTTTTCCACAGCACCTTTTTTCATCAGCCCCCCACCTTCCCAGGCTGGTCACCAGCCCCAAAGCGTACCCACCATCACTGCTGTTTCAGAACATGATTTTTGTAGTCTCATGGTGGCTGAGGGCATCTGTCTGGACACAACTTGGGAATTTGGCTGTGTTTTATGAAGTTGCCATTTGTCTGCCTGCTCTGATGTATTGTCAGCAAACCAAGCCCAAGTCACAACTGGAAGGATCCTGTTTGCCCAGAAATAAGTTTCAAATGTGGCAACTGCAATAGCCATATTACTGGAAGTGTAAAAGAAGATGGAAACCAGAGCAAAAGAGATGTGATTTTGGAGGGTAAAATGTTAGCTCAGAGAAGTAGCTAGAAACTCTGGATGTAGATACATTTTGCTTTGCTTAGCACAGCTGAACTTGGGACCTCTGGGAACTGGGCCAAAACACATACACACACACACACACACATGATATAGCACAGTGTCCTACCGGGATATTATCTGAGACCTTTAAAGCAAAACTAACTGGTCTGGGCACTACTTGTGTCTGTTATTCTGCTGAATGGCTCTGCTGACACCAGAGTAAGCTCATGGGCACTGGGTAAAACAGCTCTCTAGCCCAGGACCAAAGCACCAAGCAGATCTTTCATTTTCTCAAACCCAAAAAAGCAAGTTTTTGTGACGGGAGACAGATCCTGAAGCCTGAAGAGCAAGAAGGGGAATTCAGTTGAAACTATGACAGCAGTGAGCAACTGCGTGAGGAAGAAGGTTGGCTTTTTTCAGTGCTGAGGCTGTACCAGCACAGTCCCCAGTATAGACACAATGGTCTTCATGGACTGTAATTTCCTCTTCCAGTAGAGGAATTGGCTAAATTGGACTGGTTTGTGATCTATTAGTAGGAACCGAATCTTGGAGAGCCACTGGCTGTTAGCATCCTGCACTGATGTGGGTGCAAGTGGCTGAGATATGCAGGCCAGAGGGAAAGAGCAAAAGAAAGTGAGAATGGTGATGACCTTGCCACATGCTGAATGACAAATTCGTGTTTTCTAAAAATAGTAACTCGCCTTTGTCACAACACAAAACTGCACTGCACACACAACTCACAACTAATCTGCACTGCAGCTTCAGATTTGCTTGTAAATCTCGTCTTGGTCACGCACCAAACCACTTGATTCCAACATGGCAATGCAATAAATTTGAAGTGATCTGCTCAGAAGTATATACGGGATGAAACCCAGAGCAGCATTACAGACCAATTTCTGATGCTGTCCATTTGTGCCTCTCATGTAATGCCTGTCATCCCATACCTTCCCACAGTTCCCTCTGAATCTCCAGAAAGAACAGACATTTCTTTTACCGTTTCTTCAAGAATTTAGGGTGAGGATCAGTTTTATGGCAGTGATAAAACACAAAAGATTTTCCCCTAGTATTCCCGAAGCCATGCATATATGATGACCATGGCAGCATGGGCACCAGGACACGAGGTATTTTACAGTAGTACTACTCTTATTCCAGCTCAACTGCTTCCAGTTGAAATACAGTTCTTCAGTGAAGACAGATGCCAAGAGCGAAAGACCCTTCTGTTGTGTGTGGGGGGGTGACCAGCGTGACTATATATTCATGCAAACAGATGGAACAGTTTATACTACAGTACTCATGCATATTTGGTTTGTATTTGAAGGAAGACTAACAGATGCAATGTGCTATTTTATTTTTTAGGAAATATATGATTAGATATGGTTAATTTGCAGAGGGTAATGAGCTACATGCCCTTATTAAAAAGTCGTATATTTATGTACATTTCTAGCTGAAACATCTTTCTCTTGAAAAAGGGAGCTCTCTGTTAAAAACAGAAAAGTTGACCTTTTCAAATTGGTACCTCAGTTGTGTACCTGCTCCTTCTTTACAGCTTCTTACAGATGTTTATTAAGAAATTGAGACAGGAGGATACTGGTGACTGATTTGTGATCCTCCAGAAATTTGTTCTCTGCACCCGGTTAGATTGTTTTCATATGTATATACCTCACATATTGCTTTCTCAACTGCCTGAAAGGAGGCTGTAGCAAGGTTGGAGTCAGCCTGTTCTTCCAGGCAGCAAGAGATAGTATTACAGGAAACAGTCTAAAGTGGCACCAGTGGGGCTTAGATTGGATATTAGGAAAAGCTTCTTGACCAACAGTGTTGTCAGGCATTGGAACAGGCTGCCCAGGGCAGTCAATGGTGGAGTTGCCATCCCTGGAGTGATTTAAAAGGTGTGTAGATGGGGCATTTGGGGACACGGTCTAGTGGTGGGCTTGGCAGTGCTCCATTAATGATGGGACTCAATGACCTTAGCGGGCTTTTCCAATCCAAACTATTCTATGATTCTATACCCAAATAATTTTATTTGGTTTTGAGCACAACTCCAGGAAAACTGCATTTCATTCTTACCATGTTGACATGGTCTTCAACATCTTAAACTTGACTGACCTTGATATTTCAATCATCATATAATGAGACATTAAGTGAAATATTGCTAGGTGGGCTGTTGCTCACTTGGGCATTAAGCAATTAGTAGCCACTTTGGAGTACTTTTTCTTTTTGCCTTTGTGAAAAAGACAATTGATATATGGATACTTTCCCCCTGAATTTAATAAATAACACCATGTCCTAAGGCCAGAAACCTTTTTTTTTAGTCCCATAAATTCGGTGGACCGACCATGCTAGGGGTGCATGCTGTCATTTCTTGAGTGTTTCAGAGGGCTGAAGTCAGTAGTGGCAGATCAATTCCTCTTCCCTGAAGATCTCAGTAACATTTTGGGTAGACTCAGGGGACTGGGTGTCAGAGTCCTGGGGTCTAGTCCCAGCCTTGCCAATGACAGAGAATGCAACATCAAGCAGATGTAATTAACACGGATGGAAATACGTCCCAAGGAACCACCTTGCCTTGTAGCTGCCCATGCACGCACACACTTTGCAGGCTTGCACATCATCAACTTGCAGACTTGTATGTTGCCATTTTACAGCAGTTTCATTAGGTTTACTTCTTTTAACTTTTAGCAACAGGGAGTAATTAGTCTAGGATGTGGATGCCTGTAGTGCTGAGGACGGTAACCAGTTGTTTCAGTGCTAACTATACAATGCTGATGAGAAAGACATCTTAGCACAAAAACCTGGGTCACCCTTTCCATTAAAGTACTCCGAGATTTTTAACATCCCTGCAGAGCAGATGAAATCAAAGTCTCCTTCAAAGCAATGACCCACAGTGCCACATAGCTGTGTTTTCCTGTCCTAGTGTGATGAAAAGCCAAGCAGACTCGGCTGATGAGTTCAGTCCAGTGGGAGTGTGAGTTTCCCAACATCTGGCCCAGGCTTTACTGATGTTGCTCAGCCACAGGAATAGCCCCCGCGCCACTTTATCAAGAGGAAGCAACGTGGCTTTTTTCATGTTGTGTACTATCAGATCAGGTCTATCTCAAATAAATCATATCAGCCTGCACTGTCATCTCCTTCCACTCACTTTTTTTTTGTAAAACTTCCATTGCCAAGCTTACATGCACTGAATTTTCACAATGGGTAGTTTGCCAAAAAAAAAAAGGGGGGGGGGGGGATAAGACTTGGCCTTTATTTGAGAGATAGCTTCCTTTGTAGGATTGGGAAAGGAGGAAGGATTGTGATAAACATCATTACTAGCAAGTAATTTTTCCTTTTCTGATGCAGCTCTGCAGTGAGTTTGTTATCTGCCTGCATGAAAGATCTTTTCAAGATGTTTCTAGTCCCCAAGGAAGTGAGAGACTAACAGAGTCTTCCAAATGATAATAAAAGAGGGATGTCAGGGGGGAGAAGATGTCTCTCTTGTTCCTCTAACACTTGACAAAGCACTTTGCCCCCCTTCCCAGCACTACTTTCCTAAGCAGTTTGGGAGGGAAATGAGCTTGCTTGCAGATATTTTTGTTCTTTAGCTAAAGAAACAAACGCATTCACTGAATATAGCTCTGCCAAGAAAATAAGAACATGGGCAGGACTTTGAATGGAGTCACTGATGGGAATGAAGGAGAGGAACAGTTTGCTGTTTGAATTGCTCATCAGGAAGAAATAAAGGTGAAGAAAGGGAGGGAGGAAATGGTGCTGTTTGAGTGAGGATGCTGAATGCAAAATCTGAGTGGAAGAAATAGTAAATGCTGAGAAGAAGCTGGATGAGTCTGAGTCATGCAACAGATTTTTTTCTTTTTCCCCGAAGCTGTGTAAAACAGACGCTGCAACAACCCACTGCAGAAACCTTTCATGCAATCGTTATGGGAAAAATGACCCCGGGGCAAGGTCATGTCTTCAACAGATGGACAAAACCAGCTCTTCTGTTCTCTCTCTTGCCCAAGTGGGCTGGGATCTAAATGGTTTTGAGTTGCATCTCAGAGATTTTATGGCACATCATGATAAAGGGAATTACTGCCTGCCTCCTAACTCCCTGCAGGGATACATAGAACCTCAAAAAAATCCTAATTCCTGCTCTTCTCATACCAACTTTCCTAGCACAGTGATATTTTCAAAATACTCCCTGCTAGTGACTTTCTAAATTCCCTGTAATTTACAACACTCTTACTTTAAAATACTAGAAATCAGAGTCACTAACCAGTTTTCAGACAGTATTTTTGCAAGGGAAGGTATGTCTGCGTATTTCCGAAAACATGCAAGTAAAGAATCTGATAATTTCATTTTTTTCCTAGTCTAGAATGCTATTCATATGCTTATCTAGACTTGAAAATGTATTAATATAATTATTCTTGGAAAATGATTTGGAATTATTAATTTCAAAGTAACTCTCTAGGTAGAATCAGAATGATCAGATACTTGTGCCAAAAGAAATCATGCTGAAATAATTATTTCATAAAAGCCGTATTAGTACATTTCCAATTGGAAAGGAACTGGTATAAACAGGAAGGAAGCAAATCCTATTGTCTCCCTCCTTCCTTACAGCCTTGTTTTACAGCCGAATAGGCAATAATGAGGCTGTAGATCTATGTCGTCTTCTTAGAATCCAAAAGGCTTTACAGAGTCTGTTGGATGAATTTCAACACCTTGTTCAAGTCCAAGGAGGAAATAAGCTCTTCCAGAAATTCACCAATCTTCCTTTTTCTTCTTTGAGTCTGGCTGTATCTCAAAGGAACCTTATGGACCATCTGTCCCTCCTATCCTCTCAACCCCCACATGCCACCATCGATAAGACATCAATCTGTGAAGCAGCTCTGGGAGAGATTTTTTTAGTAGTTTCTCCAGGAAAACATCCGAGTGATTCCTCTGCAGAACCTATCTGCTCTCTGTACCTGCTGGGGAAAAGGGGTATTGACCTCTCCCCACCTCTGATCCGGTCTGGACATTCTTCTCTTGAAGGACGCAAATGTATTGGCAAGAACTTTAGACAAAGCCAAGAATGAATTAACCAAATCCAATTCAGGGAGGACATTGATAAACAGTGCATGGCTCATGAGAGCATTAAAGGTTTGGAAAACATTACTTACAGTGAGAAACTCCAGAAGAAAAGAACTAAAAGAAGGTTAAGGACTCAGTTCATCACTGTCTATGGGGAAATGAATCTATTGGAGTACTGTTCAGGGGCAATAATAGATGTTTGGGTCTAGGATGTCTTTGGGAACCCTTCCTGAATATCTTCTCTTACTTTTTGTGCTTGTGTGGGACTAACCATAATCTGATGCAGACAATGCAAAATGCTGATGCCAATGACTGAGATAAAAATGATTGGGGGCTGCATTTGCTTCAGAGTCCAGACTGTGGCTCTTTCTAAAAGTCTTCAAAAAAATCTTCTGTTCTAAGGTGGTAAAATATCTCCCTAGGAAAAAGCACTATTACCTTCCAAAATATTTCTTTGTGAATTGATCTTAAGTCATGCAGCTTACAGAGAGAAGTTGTCTGAACTCTTCTGTTCAAGTTTGCCTCTAGATATTCACTAAAATGCTGAGAAGCGTTGTACTGAGTTCCAGTACTTATGGCCTCAATATTTACTCTTTTAGCCCCAGAAACCCTCTATCCGACGATCCAACAATTAACATATCTTTTTTTTTTTCTGTCAAAACTTTGATAATTTTTAACCAAATAACAGCTGGGTTTATCCATTTGCACTGAAGGGGTGAGACTGCCCATTGGTGTTCCTCCAGGTTTCTGCTTCAATTCACAAAAATCACAAGGTCTAACAGCTCACACACATGACCCCCACTGAAGAGAGCTATGAAAATATCCCATTCAGCCTTAGGACCTATGGAGTTTTTGTGAGTTGATCTCTGCTTTCTTCTTTCTCCATCCACAGAAGGAAAATGACTAAAGAAAGCAAATTTATCCTGATTTGAGAGCAGCCAGCATACCAGTGGAAGAGGTTCTGTGCAGATGGAATGGCAAGGACTCCCCTCAGGGGGAACCAGACTTGACGGACAGTCAACAGCCAAAAATATTCAGGTGGGGTTGAGGGAGACTGTGCCTTGACAGGGGATGAGAAGAGCACATTCCCCCTGCTGCTGTGTGTCACAGCAAGTCTGATTTAGGCATGTAATTTACAAATACATACATCTATATTCTATTTGCCTAAATGTTCAGGTGAACCTTTACCAACCAAACCGTCTTTATCAATCAAACTTCTAACACACTTCTCTACAGCTCCATCAGGTGGCATTCCTTTAAGCCCTTTCCTTATTCTCTGTTGTAGACTGATCCCAAATTGAAACAATTAACATATCTTTTCCAAAATTACCAGGAGTAAATCCAAAGTCACTACCTTTCTTTTCCTGAGAAGTGAGCCAGGATTAACACTTCTTCAAACTTCTACAAACACAGCACTCATTTCATGGCAGTCCCCCAATATATGACGGGTCAAATCACCAGTCTGGGTAAAAGGCTTTTTTAAGGAGAGCTGAAGAATGCATCCAGCAAATTGCACATGTTCCAGAGGGAACACCTTGTATTAAATGCCAAGGAGGAGTAGAACCAGCTACAGGTAAAGTTTGCTTTGTTGAGCACTAATAAAACTAATGGGGTACGTTTATGTCGCACCTTTCATTCCAAATGATCAAGTGCTTTGCGAGCCTTAATCATTTCACCCATCGCTGAACTGCAGACACCTTCGGGGTGGAACATTAACAGCTGCTTGATAGAGCATAGCAGCAAGCCAGAGCAATTAATGAAGGAGACACATCCCATCCAACTACAGGAGCAAAGGGAATTTTGTTAAGTGGAATGTAGTTATCCAAAGCAGAGAGAGGGAGACATTTCCCTTCATACTCTAATCTGGGGTTACAGCTGCTTTTCCAGTCCCTGTGTTACTGGGGAGTCAGCATCCTGGCCTGACTCTGAGGCTGCAGTGAAGCCTCATTTTAATTCCCATTCTAAGAGAGAAGCAAATTCTGAAAGAAAAAGCATCTTGAATTTTTTTTGTGGGACACCAGATTCCGACTCCTTCAGATGAGGATTACCATTTGCCTTCTTCAAGCACCTAAACCAAACTAGAACCGAACCAGGAAAGCGGCTGGAGATGAAGGCTTAGTACATAAACGTTCCATACAAGCAACATGACTCTCTCTCAGCTATAAAATCTGCACATTATATAAGTGGGAGAAATCATTGTCTCTAAACTATTTGTGGCAGGGTGGTTTGATTTAAATTATAATCATGGTTTAAACCAGGAAGCAGAAAAACTTGATTTAAATAATCCGGTTTAATCTTGTTTTGCATGTGTGCTTTTCAGTTATTTTCTTTTAAAACTGGTTGATTCTCACTGATTGGTATAATTTGCTGCTTCTTTATGCTAAATCAAAAAGTATCCTATATCTATACATATTTATTTCAGCAATTACATAGTTTAGCATACATTTATTCAGATTCTTACTTTTTTACATTTTTTATGAAGAGAAAATGGTGAACAACAGATTTCTTATTCAGGAGATGATTACTGGCTTTTTTAGTATTTTTTGTTGTCTTACATTTATTTGAAATTCACGTCAAAACTGCATTTAAATGGAAACTGGAATATGGTCGTAATTTCACCCCTTCCTCCCAAACTAAGGGTAATAAAAGTACTTCAGCATGCTGGAGATCGAGAAGAAAATAAGTCTTGCACAGAAAATGTGTTGGTAAGAACATAGACAGTGACCATTGTTGCTGAGGAGCTGGAGAAGGGGTGCATTTCCAAGAGAGTTTGGCAACGCTCCTTCCGTTCCGGCAATGCTGGTGTTTTTGTTATGCCACGCTCAGTCACTGGCCCTTATTTGACCCAAATCAGGATTATTTTCTGTTGTGTGGGATTTCTGCTGCTCTACCTGGCATCGACCTGATCTCTCTGTGGCATGGGAGCTGAGTGGGAACGGTGGAATCAGACCTCTGTGTGCTGGCACCCTTGAGGAAAGGCTTTAAAACACATGGTTTTGGGGGATAAGTCAGAGCTGGACTCCATGAGCAGTTGCACTATCATGA
Source organism: Falcunculus frontatus (assembly GCA_013398115.1). Taxonomy (NCBI): domain Eukaryota; kingdom Metazoa; phylum Chordata; class Aves; order Passeriformes; genus Falcunculus; species Falcunculus frontatus. The sequence continues at coordinate 463,369 of VZRV01002450.1, read as the reverse complement.
CCAAGGGGATGGAGAACCCCTGAAAGGGCATGGGAATGGGTCCCCAGGGTCCCTTCTTAAACAAGTTGTCCCCTCAGGTGTAATCACAGAAACTCAGAATGATTTCAGCTGGAAGGGACCTTAAAGATCATTGAGTTACAGCTTCCTGCCATAGGCAGGGACACTTCCTACTGGACTAAGTTTTTCAGAACCCCATCTAACCTTGTCTTGAACACTTCCTGGGATGGGTCATCCAGAACTTCCCTGGGCAACCTGTGGCAGTACCTCAGCGTCCCCACAGTCAAGAATTTCTTTATGTCATCTAATCCACATCACCTGTCCGTTAGTTTAAAACCATTCCCTCTTGTCCTGTCACCATCTGCCTGTGTAAAAAGCTAGGAATTATTGTTTTCTTTTTATATACATGATTCAAGAAGATCTTTGCTGTGCTGGAGGAAACTAAACAACAACCTGCCCTAGAGCATATAATTAAAGTTTTTAGGGGCAGTCCAAAGAAACACGGAAAACTTTGCAGAATTAGGGCAGTAATGCATTTTCAATCATTGCCCTTGATTGAATAAAGTTGATAAAAGTTAATCAAAATCCTCTGAGAAATAAAACAATGAGATTTTAATGAATAAATTCTCATGGCAGAAGCTATGCTTCCCTTTATTTGGAGCTCAGTGTGCACCTCTGGGCATGGGTAAACCAAAAATAATGTGCTCTTTCCTCTCACTTTGTTCTGCTTATAGATGGAGACATATCTTCCCTGAAAGAAACAAAACCAGACACCTCAAGGGGCATTGTAGGAGACTGAACCAGATGTGGACTAACACTGTGTGCTGAACTCAGAAAAAGATCCAGTGGCCCAAATGGGAATTTAGAAATACAGCCATGAGCAGCTGGAAATGCCCAATTGGGAAGAAAACCTGAAGAGTGAATAGTGGGTATAGAAAGCCAGGTGCCCCAGTCTTTCTTCCCAATTTCTTCCACTCTTCAGGGAATAGTGCTGTATGTCTTTAAAAGGCTGGGACAGTGAATGGGCGTGTCCTGCCCATTGCAGCTCGATGTGACCACTAGGCATCCAGGATGAAGGAAGAAATTGGAGAAAAGGCAAAGGGGAAACAAGCTTTGGCTCCGTGTTCCATGCTTAACCAGCTGGTTAACTCTGGAGGCAGGAGTCTGTGGGCTGCAGAGGTAGATATCCAGCCATTTTGAGTTCTCAACCATCACCCCATCCTTGTTGATGGGACATTTACCATCTCCTCTAATTCTTTGCTTTTTTCCATGTTGCTTCTCTTTCATCTATCCCAGGACGGATTATCCGTTTGCCTAGACTAGAGTTTATGTCTGGCCCTAAAAACAAAATCCTGCTCCGAATGATCATTGAGCTGCAGGTCCGCCCTGACTCCAGTACTGATGTCCACTGCTCTGCCGCTTCTGATGGCCCTCAGTGTCCTGACCGTAATCGTCAGTCTGTGGCATTAGCCATTCCTGATTGGCAGTGACACACAAATCCCACCCCAAAACCAGGCTGGAAGCAAAGCGCTGCTATCAAAAGAGTAATACGTTTCATGCTGCTGAACATAGGTTTATTCCCCTTGGGGTGTATCACACCAAAAGAAATTATTTATGGCACTCGGAAACAGTGTAAAAAATGCACAGATTTGCTTCCAGAATACTTGGCAGCTTGCCTGCAATATTAATAAATGCAATTATTTTCCTTAAAAAAAAATCTCGATGACAAGGCAGTTTAAAGTGGCAAAGGAAAGGACAAAAATTAATGGCGTAATTGCAAAGAACAGTAAATTCTTACTTGTTAAAGTTGTTTCTACATGCCCTCTCCCCCAATATCTAGGCAATAATGAATTTTTTAGAGTTTGGAGCTTTTTTCCCTTCCTCATGGCTTCACCATCATCACAAAAATAATAACAATGTGAAACCTACACACAAACCTATATTGAACTGCAGTTCATTACAGCAGAAGAACATTGTGAAGGACTTTAATGTAAGCATCCTTTCAGATGCAGATTACAGTAATGCAGAAAGTACATTCTCTATGGAACACACCATACGGGAATAAAAAGAGAAAACTGAAAGCCTTCTTTTCCTCTAGGGACAAAGACGCCAGCAGTGAGATAAATTAGTCCTAGGAATCGGTGGGAATTCCTTCACTGTGGAAGAAAATCAAGATACTGATCACTAATGCTGCACTTGAAGTACTAAACTCAGATTAATCTCAGGTGCCTTCGCCTCTTAAATGGGGAACAAAGATGCTGCTGATTCCCTTTGTGGTGCAACCAAAGGGAGAATTGGCTCTCAAGTGGGTTGAAACCTGTCTGAGAGGCAGTGACATCATCATTTTTAAAGGCTGTTTTACACCCAATGAGCGGGGAGTTGGTTGAATGAGGGGGGAGATAAGGGTCTGTTGTCCTAAACCAGTCAATTTACCCTCCCATCTAGGCAAAACTTTCTCTGAGACTCTTGTGAAGAAGTGAGGTAGTGACTCACCTATTCACTTTCAAGAAGTATCTCAGGGCTAATATCTAAAAAGGACAAAAAAAAAAAGAGGACAGAAAATATGAGGAATCCATCATCAAGAATATCAGTGATTAGAAAGTTGGATCACAAGTAAGGAAGATGTAACAGCCTTCAAGGGAGCCATTTTTCAGTGGAAAATGTAGCATTTGATGGTCATACAGTTATAAGTCTCCTTTTTAGGACTAATATTCTTCATAGGAATATTAGGATCTTTACGGTTGGAGAGCCTGAAGGCACATTTCTTCCCCTGACCTTCACATTCCATCACCAAATCTCTGAATATCTCTGTAAGGTGGCTTCAGTAAATTGCAATAGCCCAACAATATTCACATACCTTTAAAATGGGGATTTTTTTGCAAATCCTGCCTGGAAAGGGGCAGTGTGAGAGTTCTGAGAAGCTGAAATAAGGAAGGGTATTGGTGAAAATTCCCTTCTGGATGCGCTACTGCTTTATGTAGTTCTTCACTAACTTCTGTGATCGATGATGGATCTTTAGTGGTAAGGGATCTGGCTAATTTTCATCTCAGGCTGAAACATCTTGTTAATATTAAGGTTACAACTAATGGGAGACAAGTGAAAGATGACAGCCAGCAGATGTCTGATCTTGTCTGGGTAATTCTAATTTATTCTTGTTTTCCCTTACTAAAAAGTCGTAAGGGAAACTTAGTAAAGTGTACCTTATAGTACATTATTTTTAATTATTATTGTGAAAAATGTTTTGTCTTTAAAAAAAAATTCCTTTCTAAATTCTCCAGAATCTGAGTATCACATTTTTGCCTACATGGTTTGCAGAAGAGGCATTTCTGAAACACACACTCATTTACTGGAAGCACTTTATAATGCACTGTTTAATTTGAAGGAGAAAAGAAAGAAATGATGTTGCTGCAACCACGGTAACAATATTAACAATAGAGTGGATGAAGCCTGAAAGGAAATTACTCAGCAAAACAGGGTAATAAAAAGAAAAGTCACCATGGATTATCAACTGGGGTATTAATAAATAATTTGTAATGCTGAGATTACACAGTAATTCTGGCACTACAAATTGCACTGATATATTGAACTGTACTTTGGGCCAGCGATTTGGGTCAACATGATTTGGGAAACAGGAAGGTGAGTGTAAAGAAAACTGAGTAAAAATCCTTCCTCTGCAGAGAGGCAGAGCTATTTAGGAGAACCTTGCAAGGCACCTGGTAGCAAATATAGACAACATTAGGAGAAGAGCTCTCAACAACCAAAGGGAACAAGGAAAACACACAGAAATAATTACTGTTTGTCTAAAGCTCTCTTAGCTCTTGTAAAACAGCTCTGAGGAGAAAATATTTTGAAAAAGCTGATGAAATGTGGCTTGATCATTGGGACAGCTTTCTGATTTAATAAGAAGCCAAAACGGATATCAGAAAACTAGCAGTGAACAGCATATTGTGGTGTATTTAATCAAAAGTATCGGGATTTACACCACTCGGGCATGCTGTTTGCAAAAACAGACAGTTACCACCATGCACCTATGACCTGGTGTAACACTGCTGATAGCAACAGGAGCCTTCAAAGACTTCGGTGAGTTCTGCATCAGTCACCAGTGAATAAATGAAAGCATCAGTTATATTTCTTAACTACCCTGGAGAAACAAAATCATATCATTTCTTTGGTGTTTCTTGTTTGAAATACTTGTCTTTAATTATTTCCTGCTTTAATGTATCCCTGTTTTTCCAGTATGTTCTATAAGCATTCAGTTCTATTGAGTCCTAATACCCTGTGTAGTTTCTTAAGCACTCTTTCCAGCAACAGTAATGGCTTAAGCAGTAGAAGCAGAGAATGTGGTGGTTACTGAAAGAAATGCTCTGTAAATCATGTATTATGTCAATTAAAATGTCTAAGAGTTGAGTCTGGGGCAGTAGAGCAGGCAGAGCTATCATGGGAGCTTTAAAGCTCCTGATTGCCACTATGCTTCAGTTTTACGAAAGCCTATGAGAATTTTCCAGAAAGGCAATTTATTTGATGAGAAAGCAAAAGTTAACTGTAACATATCCACTACCTTTCTAGTTAAGTTGGTAAGGCTTGGAGAGCATGTTTGGATATTGAGCTGGTTGTTTGCTTGACAGTTTTAATGTTCATTTAAATGCATCCCAGAACAGTAGTGACTAAAGGAAAAAATTCATAGAATGGTTTGGGTTGGAAGGAACCTTAAAGGTCATCTAGCTCCCACCCCTGGGTTGCCCTGGGAAGGTAGGGACACCTTCTACTAGACCAGGTTGCTCACAGCCTCATCCAGGCTGGCCACGATCAATTCCAGAAATCGGACAGAAGAGGTCAATGGTCACTGTCTTTGTAGGATGTGGGTCCAAAATGAATTGGTGCTCTTAATCTTTTCACCAGTAAGTGTCTGTATTACCATAGTCACCATATCTCTTTTGGCATGGACTGGTCCTTTCAGAGGTGAAGCTAAAGATAAATGAACCCTGAGATGAAACTGTTCTTCCTAAACAGAGATGATCAACAGATGTGTGGTGGAAGTGTTGGGGTGATCAAAGATGCATCCAGTTCATCATTAAATGGGTGATTTGAGTCCAGCAGTAAACCCTTTTGGAAACACAAAAGGCGTGCAAAAGCTTTTGCAGGATGATGTTTGCTACATGGTTTTGAATTGCAAAGATGGAAAGAAGTTGCACAGTGCAATTTGACAGAAAAGGTCCTGCAGCTTGAATTTTGGCTTCCAGGGTGGTTAGATCTGGAATTTTAGTTCATGTCTACTAATCTCTCAGTGTGCTGAAGTCACACTTCAGCAACACTTCTGCTGCAAGAAATTCTTTACACGATAGATCACAGTTGAGCATCTTCAGCTCAGCTGAACTGTCTTGAGCCATCTGATGTTGATCATCCTGTCTGTGAGATCCCTTTGGCCATTTGATACTGCCCACATTCTTCCAATGAAGAGATAATGACAGAGAGAAACATCACTCCACTCCTCACAGCATTAATCACTGCTGACTTGTCCTGCTAATGAAAAAAACTGCTTCCTCTCTCTCTTCTTCCTTCTCATACTTAAGCAACTACTTGGATATGAACATCAAGCCCAGATTACAACTAAAGTAAATCCTTATTTTGTCATAGGTTTTTTGGAATAGTTGAAAGTTAAACTCTACGGTTTGTTTGCTTGTTTGTTTGCTTGTTTTTAAATTTTAAAAATGCTGTTGACCCAGGTCTACAGAAACCCTGTAATGATTGTACTGAGTAAAACAGTAAGCTTATTATCACACAAGGTAGAGGAAAAAGTGATTTGGTTTTGGTGGTGGTGGAGGGGTTTTTTGGTTGGCCTGTTGGTTTTGTTTTGCCCTTTTTTTTTTTTGGGAAGGGATTTTGTATTGGAATATCTACCCATTTTCTGCCCATCTCTCAAATTACAATCTGTCCAGGGATTACCAGCATGATTCATAACACTTTGGGTGGATCTGGGTTAAGATCGCCATTACGGACCCAAAGGAGTCACAGTCCATTTCAGAGGTGCTTACACATAAACACTTTCCATGTCCACAAATGTTGGGAGTCCCCTAGGCAGTACAAAAGCCCAACCTGAACAGTCCTGCACAGCCCCAGAGGAAGAAGGCACAGCATTGCTGCAAGCACTGAAATTGCAGAAAGAGGGATGCTAGAGAGGCCAGCATGGAAAGCCACTCTGACCAAGACAGCATCTAGTCTAGACCTTTCTCAGCAGCTATTTGTCTGGTTTACACTAAAAGCTTTTAGCACTGGAGTTCCTCAGACTCCTCTGATTTCCTCCAGTGCCAAACTGCTTTCAAACTGTTTGTAAGGAGAGGAGACTCTAGATGCTGCCTTTTAAGTGTTTTTGTTATGGGTGCTGTTCAGAAGATGGAGTCAGACTGTTCCTGGACATGCTCGGTGGGAGCAATGGACAGGAGCTGCAGTGGAAATCCATACTAACTCTTAGAAGAAGAGCTGTTCACATCAAGCATGGTTAGCTGCAGAACCAGGATATTGAGGCTGTGGCCTCTCCATTCTGATAGATACTCAAAGTGTAACTGAAAAAAGCCCTGAGTGACCCAATCTGACCTCCAACTTAGCCCTGCTTTAAGCAGGAGAGGGACCAGAGATTTTCAGCAATGCCTTCCAGTATAAATTAGCCTGCAGTACTGTATTTTCATGATGATGTTCTTGTGAATAGAATTTTTTTTGGTTGGGATTTTCTTTGTATGCGACTAAATTGCTGCAAAATAAGCCAATTTCTGGAAGACTATTACCTTGTTCTTCAGTGTGCTCTTCTCTATGGTAAACAATTGCTGGCTCAGTACAAATCCTGTTCAGGGTTAGCTAAGGTACCGCCAGGAAACTCCAGGCTTCAGTCCAAATGACCACTTCAGGAACTTCTTTTGCTTGAATCAGTCTTGCTGAGAAATAATGCAGTCTACTATAGGAAAGAAGTTCTCCTAATATCATTGCTAGACTTCCAGGAACCGGACTCCCCCGTGCTTGCTTCTGAACTGTTGTGAACAGTTCCAGTTCAGATCATGATCATGCTGCCGAAAACCCTTGAGCCATATAAAGTGCCTGCTACATCAGCAGCACAGAATGATGGCATTGTCTCCAGACAAGGTGCAGCAACTTGAGCTGTACCTCTGTCCCCTCACTCCGCAAAGTGACTATCCAGGTCAAGTGAAATGCACTGTCCACTGGAGGGGAAGCCATCGTGGCTGTTTGAGTGTGCAGGATCTGAGCTCAGGGCAATGCCAGAGTTATAACTCAACTCTTTGGTGAAAACAAGCTCTTAACTTAGTAAAAGCATTTGGCCTCCTGGAAGCATTCAACCTTCTAATGGAAAGTGTCCATGCTCATGGCAGGGGCTTGGAACTAGATGATCTTTAAGGTTCCTTCCAACCCAGACCATTCTGGGGCTCTATGAAAGCCAGGGAACAGTTTAGATAAAGCTACAAATGGTTTTCCATGCCAGCTACCTGTGCAAGTGATCTATGGACTGCAATATGCCATGGAACCAGAGCACTTCATAGATTTCTGTGATGACAGGGGTGGATTGTGACTGCACTTTCTGAGCAGCATATCTGTTCCTTCAAGGCATCAGCATTCCTGAAACAAAAACAAACCTACTTTTCAAGGGAGCCAGACCTCTCCTTTTCTAGGAACACAATAAATGTGTTGGCAGAATCATGCTTCGACAGCTTTGGATTTACAAACGTCAGAAGTAAATTCTGATTATTTATTTTGGATAAATAATGAACAGCATAAAAATTGCTGACTTTGACCTTCATTGGAAAAGTTGGTTTAATGGGCCCCATAAACTCTTCTATTGATGGCAGGTTCATAAAGTCCATATTGACTTCGGCTAAAGGCTATAACTTCTATCAATACTGTCAACAATTAATATTGACTCATAAAGGTATCCTGTAAACTGAGTCATAGCATTATGTTACTTTACATTGCCATTAGCAAAATTTCATGTCTTCTTGAAAATGTTTCTCCTATAAATCTGGGTTTTCTCAAAATAGCCTGTGTGATAGCTAGCAGTCCAGAGAAATGCTGCTTATGTGGAGTGAGGAGGGAGGAAATGCCTTTGTGTTTGCCAGACACAGCTTCTGAGGGGATCTCAGGCTTCATTTGCTCCTACAGCAGGTCTCAGGCTGTGAGGGGTTTGTGCACAAAGGTTTCTCACACCTCTATCTGTGCCAAGCAATTACAAAAAGAAAATGCTCAAATTCTGCACACATATAAGACTTTTCCCTAACTTTCTTTTCTTCCTACCTTGCGGCATTTGTTTGGATACATTTATACCACCGATTCAACTGCAGTCCCTATATTAAAGTGACCTTTATCTCAGTTCTGGACCAGTTTTATGACTTGAAGTTGCCTGATGTTTATGACATCTTCCCAGGGAAGTCTAAGATTCAGATGAAGCTCACCACCAGCAGTTTTGATCTTAATATTTTCTTTCAAGTTCCACCACCTTGTTTTTGTCAGTATGGACAATACTATTACATACTGGACACCACAGTAATCTAGGTTTTATTTGTGCTACACAGACTTTTTTTTTTAGTATGATACAACCTTTCTCATTTAAAGCACCCAACATCTAAGACTGCAAATACCTAGGCCCCAAGGAAACTCCTACATTTATACAGCACTGTATATTCTCCACTTCTTGTTTCCCTTTTTCTAGTTGCAATGAAGTGATGGTCAGCGAATGGTTAGTGTGTTATTAACCTTAAGGGAAGAGGAACCTAAGGTTGTCTCCACCCTGGCATGAGTACTACTGCCTCTGTGATTACTTTCAGTAAAGCCTTTCAGGGCATATGAAGTTGCAAACGTGCTGTTTCTGATATAATTCCATTTGTAAGTGATCTGTAGGTACAAAGTTGCATTTGCAGGTGTAGAGATAGCATTACAGAAAGCAGGGAAAAAGACTACAGCAGATAATGCAATTCTTCTCTCTTATGACCAAAGAAAAAAAAAAGGACTAAAATTCTGTATTTTTCTTTTCTTAGTAGTCATGGAAAGAAAAATGTGTGGGATAAGATCGCAGCTGCTCACACATCACCATGGAAAGCACAAAAGGGTGCTTTGGAGAGAGGAGAATGGGATGGAAGCACGAGGTGTTTACTTTTGGCTGTTTTCTAGCAATTTCTTGTGAGTGTGCGAAACTTTGGTTGACCCTGATGATCCCTCTGATGTTTCATCAGAACAAAAGGATCAGAAGGAAAAGAGTGTAACCTGGCACTGTGTGTCTGCTCATAAGACACTACACTAACAATCTTAAAAAAGTATGGTAAAGATAACTTAAAAGGATTCTTCTGCACATCCTTTGAACAGAAGGCCATTTATCTTTGAACTCTGCTTAATATATCATTATCTCCAAGCAGAAACTTAATAAGCTTCAACTGTAATTTTGTTGGAGTTAAACATAAAATCATGTGGGTGGTGTATGTCTCACTATGTCATAGCTTCCAGAGGAAAACTTATCATCATTTGTCACTATAATACTGTGGCAAAAAGCATGAAAAGAACAAGTGATACAGTCATTTCACATGAGCTTTCTGTGCTGAGCACAAGTGCCCAATGACTTGTACGCAGCAGCTATATTAAGAAGCAGCCTGTGCTATAATCGAATTAAAGGTGCAAAGGCATATAGGACTGGATGAACTTCTGGGTCAAGTTGCAATTGAATCAAAATCCCCTCTCCTTCTCCTACACTGCTTGGCAGAACTGCTGACCAAAAGGTTCGCAGACCTACAAAAGGCATGCAGGAATCCCCACAGCTGGGGACACAAAGTTACAGAGATAAAAAAATCTGTGACCTTCAGCTTTTATTTCGCCCAAAGAAAAAAGGCTTCTAAAAATATTTCACCATGGTTTTCCTTCAGAGAGCAGTCAGCCAATTTACATAAATGAAACAGCCCCTGTCAAGGAACCAGCAAGGAAGAGAAGAAAATTATCTGCCCAGAAAATCTGAGCAAAGATAAGAGTAGCATTGGCCAGGGGAGGGGAGATTTAAATGCCTTCCCTCTGAAAGGTTGCTGCAAAAAGCAGGGAGAGTATTACAGCTATTTAATGATCTCTGTCATAGTGATAAATAAGTAGGAACTTCTCCAGCAGTTCATTAACAAACACTCTGTAGGACAGTACAAAAGGCCACTGCATGGGGCTGTTAGAAGAGTGTTTTCACAGAGTCTGATTAAAAAACCCAACACAAAACCTAAGGAAGATTAAGGTGGAGTAGTAGGAAGAGTCATTCCTGGTAGAGCTCGAGGCTGACACTGCATGCGCTGTCACCACTTACCGGTTTCAGTATTCTCATGCTCCGTGTCAGTGAGGGTGAGGTTGGAGTTGGCCCGGCTTGACAAGCAGGAGCTGCGTCCAGACTTGGTGTTGCGTCCCCAGAGCCTCACTGGGTGCTCGGGTGACATGACCACGTCTGCTTCCGTGTCGGCATCTGAGCCAGCACTGATGGAGTAGCCACAGTGAGGCAGCCCGATATCGGTCCGGTACAAAGTCCCGTGTGTGGGTGTCACATCTTCAAGTCCCAATTCTCGCAAAGAGAAGTTGGCTCCTGTGAGAAAACACATCGGCCTGGTTATTCTTTAATTCGGCACAGTGCCATCTAGCACAAGTCAAGAGCAGAAGTGTTCATCCTCTACCTTCATGTGTGGCACAGTAGTGTCACAGTAACACACAGTAACATCATACCAAAGACACCCCTCTTCTACGGTCTTGCTCAGTGTGAGACTGAGACCACAGGATCATAGAATCATTAAGGTTTAAGAACATCAAGTCCAACCATTACTCAGCACTTCCTAGTCCACCACGAGACAATGTCTCTAACCACCTCATCTATGCTTTCTTTTTATAGCAATTCCAGAGATGGTGGTTCCTCCACTTCTGTAGGCAGCCTATTCCAACCCGACCACTCTTTCAGTGAAGAAATTTTTCCTAATATCCAATCTCAATGTCCCGTGGTGTCACTTGAAGCCATTTCCTGTTGTCCTATTGCTTGTTACTTGTGAGAAGACACCAGTCCCCACCCCATGACAACCTCTTTTCAAACATGCCGAGACTGAAAAGAGTCTGGATTCCTACTTCTGGAACCTCACAAAAACTCAGGGCATGTTCAGTGAAATCATCAAATTTGAAAGCAAAAAGGGATGTAGAAATGGTGCAATCCTTCAGGAGAGGCAAAAAGTAATCTTCTTGTGAGAAAAGCAAAATGAGGCATGCAATGATCAAAAGTCCTACCATATACCTGACAACTTCCCTACAACAGGCAATTTGAGTGAGTTCTGCTCATTGAAATCCCTGAAATTACATGCTGGGGATTTAAATTTCCTTTGGCGATTTCACTTTCTCCTTGCTGACCACTCATACCTTGACTCAGTTTAGCTATTCACTCTGACAGAGTCACAGCAGAGGTTATTTGGCTGCAAATAGATGCAATTGTTTAGCTGACTAAAAATACGACCTGAAAAGTGACTCTTGACTTCATGTCTAGTTACCTGCAGAGCTTCAAAATCAGACTGAATTGATGTGGATAAGGCTTCAAATATTAGCACACTTTGTTTGGAAAGTTCCACAAAGAGGCTGGGGTGAGCAATTTTAACCCACATTTATTTATTAATGCATGCATTTATTTTTCAACCCTGAATATCTTGAAAAGATTTTGGCCACCCATGAGTGCCTTTAGCTGCACAGTGCATTTACACAGCTCAATGCCCCCCTGCTTCTGCTATGCTACGTCTTGGATGGATTAAGGAACTGAGCAGTGTTTGCAGCTCAGGCATATTTCAACAAGATCAATCTGAATGCACGATCTCCAGGAAATTTCAGGCACAAACCTTCCTTTGAACACTGAAGTTCATATCTACTCGTTATTGAAATCTGTTCATCAAGTCTGGATCTCAAAGTTGTATCCAAAGCTGAATTATCTCTTTTCTCAAGACCCCAAAATCATGTGGTTCTTCTCACATTTCTATTTGTTGATGTCAAATATCATATGGTGGAAAATGTGTATCCAATAGAAATAGTCAGATTTCTACTTTTCCAGAGTATGGTTTCACACTTGTGGGAACACCCTAACTTGTCCTTGAGCCCTGCTGCTTGAGGAAGGTCTCTCATATTAGAGCACACATGCATCAGATGACAGCTGGCCAAAAGTAGATGCTATTTTACTATATTTTTTCATTCACTTGACTTTACAGCCGATAGTGAAGAGACAGAAGGCATTCTGTGTCGTGTCTCCCAAGGTGAATAATGGGACTGGACAACGTTTTCATGTATAGCTCAGAGAAGGTACTGTTTGATGGCAGGAGAAAATAACTCTGGTTCAGCTGGTAATGGATATGCAGCTGACAACACTCAAACTACATAAAACATTCATGAACTTCACACCTTTTTAATTGACCAAACAAGATTAAAGCTTTCAGACAGAGTGGACAGAAAAGGTTGCTTGGGGCTCACACCTCTGTCCAACCCTAGGGCCTTGCTTGGGAAGCACAATGCAAACTTGTGACAAAGTAATCCATTTAACACGATTGCAAAGTGGTTTGAGAGACTGTCCTCTACAGACTCATGGCATGAGGAAGCAAATAAAATTGACCTAAGTTATAAATGCTAGGAAGCAGTATCTCCCCAGAGACTTTGCTCTTCTCTTCTAATTTCAACTTACGTGTTAGGCCATGGGTTTTTAAACTATCCCTTGTGGAGTACTGAAAAACATCTTTTGGTTTTCCTTGCGTGTTTGAGTCACTGATGGCGAGTTCCACCTTCCCCTGAAACAAGCCACACTCAGCATCGTCAGGCACATCAATGTGCAGCATGACCGATGTTCTCCAGTAACAGCAGCTCATAAATTATGAAAAATGACTGCTACAATTAACTGAAAATCAAATTTATTTGCAATAAACAGCAGCAGATGCATTGATTTTCATATTCTATGCTCACTGTTGCCTTTTAAGCTGGAAGAACTCAAGTCAATAAAAGGAAGATAATAAATATCCAAGACTTTTAAATTCAGATCTGGTCTATTTTCTCCTGTGCTGACTTGCACATTTGCTGACACTCACTCTAGCTAAAACCATTTAAATGCTGACTTGTTTATTTACTGAATTTATTTGGTCAATTTGAAATGTTTCCCTCCTTTGCCTTCCAAACCAATGCAGGAGAGAAATTCACTTTGCCTTGTTGATGTCAACCAGGCTAATAAGGCTTGGTTTCAGCTGGCCTGAAGCCAAGCAGCATCACAAAGTGAGGTCCATTCGTGGCTTACTGCCAGCGGAAAATGTGGCACAGAAAGTCTGGGATTATTGTTAACACTCTTCAGGCCAGTTCTGGGACCCTCAGGATAAAGTGGGAGAAAGCTTTAAATTGAGCCATCTGTGAGGGTTATATCAGAAGCAGAACTGGTGCTCCAACATGGTTAATCTTAACTTTCAGTTAATTTCAGCTACTTAGACCGGTCATTTTTACTATTTCTCAGTACCCTCCAAAATTTTCCTAGGGAAGTATGAACTTGTGTATAGAAAATTTACACTCCCTGTCAACAGACTGGGTTTTCAAGAAAAGTAATCTTTTGTGGGCTTCTTAGGAGCAGTCTGTGGACCTGCATGGCCTCGTGGACCTCCAAGTTGAAAACCACTGACCTGGACTAATTCACATCTATCCTGCATGGTGAATATATTGTATGAAGTAAGCAAATGCAATGACCTAAAAAGTTTCCTTTTCTTTATAATGTCATACATTCCTTAGAGGGGATGAAGTACTTCAGAGTTGCTAAGAAGGGAACTGCTTTTATGATGTCACAGTATTACTTAAAACAACTATTGGCCCTTTTGTTGATTATTGCCTGTTGCTGCTATCCTGAAACTCAAACACCAAAGCCATATGCACAAAAATACTTCTGCAAATCATTTTGCCTGTGTGTGCCTTGAAGATGAGTCTTGCACCAAAACCACAAATGCATGATTTTTTGAGGAGTGAAACTAGGCAGCCCCCAAGTTTAATGAGTGCAATTATATGTATTCCGTTTGGGGAATCAGCTTCTCTAAATTGCAGAGGATGTGCTCAGAGTACTCTGGGTCGGCTAGTTTATGTTCATTTTCTGGAATGCTGCCTACTCTATTTGACTCACTTTGCCGTTTTATGCTTTTCTTGACGGACTTCTAAAAACAATTTATGTGAATTCCTGGTTGAAGTCTGAACTACACCTCTACAGTAAAATGAAGATGAGTCTCATAGCAGAGGCCAGAAATCTACCTCATGTAGGCAACAACAGCAGTGAAAATATAACTGCACTGACTTCAGGGTAGCAATAAAAAAGAGAATATCTGGAATCTCTGTTAGAACTGTGGAATCTGTGGTGACCCTTGAAACTCTACATCTTCACAGATACTGTGACTCAGATTCACTAAATGTCCTCCTGTAAGTCCTGAAGTGGTTCCTTGCTCCTCTAATATTGGAGCATGTCCCCAAGGCAAACCAAAAGCCTGCAGGCCATGTACAGTGCCAAGAGGCTTCATCCCATCCGGAGCTCAGTTGCCTCCTTTCTTTGAGGGTTCTTGGGCTTTGCTGTAGACCAGATGGACGGTGAGGACAGTGACACTCTCCCCTCGTTGCCTTCTGCCTCAGCATGACAGAGCAGACACATGGCATGGCGAAAGGTCTCCTGAGAAGGCAGGAACTTTCCATGCCACGTCGGTACTGTACAGTGTGTGCACAGCGGGTCTAGTCCCATGGTGGGAAGTGGCGAAGTGCTGCTGGAGACAGAACGACTAAGACATAGAAAATGTGTAAGTGCTAATGCACATGGGGTATGGGTATGCCAGTTAAGGACACTGGGCTGCACACAATGTCTGTGCATTACAATGAAGATGATCCCTGCTGCTCTCTTTAAATTTCTCTCTTATATCTTGCTTTTGGCCTCGGAGTCTCTCAAAGTTAGCCTCCTACCCAGCTCCAGCTCTCAGCTGATTCCCTCACACTGCTTACAGCTGCATCTGCTGAAAAGTACCCACCTGCTCGACAGAACTCATCGGCCTCCTGGTGCACCATGTCTTTGACCCGATTGCTGTAGGTCAGCCTGGAGTCTTGATCATAAGCCTTCAGGGTCTCGCTGGAGCTGTAGGACTTCTGGGGTGCCTTGCTGTCCTCACTCTCGGCTGAAGAGCTGGTGTAGCGGCGCTCAGTGTCGCGGCGCCGAGTCAGAGATCGATACGGTTTCCTTTCTTTTACATCCATGGCACCCTTGTCTGAGTATTCAACATTAAAATAATGACGTCCGTGTGATGGTCAGATTGGAATAACCTGAAAGAGAATAAAAAAATTCATGCCTTTGGGCACTCAAAGGCTAATATGCCTTCTTTATACATTCTTGCACTGAAGAAAAGGGACGTTACTTAATGGATTGCAGAAAAACCCTCTTAGAACAATTACCAATAAAAAGAAAGTCTCAGTTATGTGTGACTCATTTATTAATTGCCACTGCTAACAGGACACATACACGCAGCAACCTGCATCTGTCTGAACTGGGCATGCACTTGGGAATTTGAAACTGATTTTGTGTGTCTTCTTTCCACAGGAAGTGATTCAGACACCTCCAGGAGGCATGTATTCATCAGTCACCTAAAATCTGGGAAATCAGGTAGTGCTGAAATGTCTCTGTTTGAGCAACTGGAGGACTTCGGACAAATGCTGTCCTGTGGTTTTAAAAGTGTTTTCATAGATCAGGAGGTTAGAGCATATGAACAAAAGACTGAGACAGTATAAGAAGGCACATGGGAAGGGAGAGGGAGAAAGGAAGAGTGAAGGAGTGACATATGGATGGAAATTGCATAAAAATGTCTTCCTTTTCAGAGGGCTCATCTTTACTCAGCTGGAAATACATTAGAACTTAAGCGGAGCTGAGAAAGTGTAAATAAATGATAGTGTTCTGCTTCATGTAGCAACATGGCCTGGGATTTATTCCTGTGGAAAAACCAATGTATATGTGCCCTGCTATGCAAGCATGCATATCTGCACACAGAGAAAACAAATATCAGAAAGAAAACACGTATTTAAAGTATTTCTGTCAAAATAATTAATAAATGTTATTTTTACTTCAAGTTTATTAAATATGGCAGAAGTCACAGAAAAAATAAAGGCAATGACTTGCATTGAGATGGTAAAATAGGTTTTTTAATATCTAAACTGGTTTAGGAGGAAAGATAATGATAAAATCCACAAATCAAACATGGAAAATCTGTAATTATGGGCTGAGCTTCTCAGAAACTGAGTCCTCCTGACCGCTAAAGAACAGAAGTCGAGTCTCTAAATGCCACCCCAGGATATTGTTGTTTACCATAGCATTTAAAAACAGAAAGCAAAAGGTTCAGAAAGAACCTATCAGTTCCTGCTCTTTTTCATAGCAAATACAAATGGAAATGTATGGCGGTGACTGAATCACATTCTGTTGGCATTTCTTTCTTGAAAGGCTAAACCCTGAAGGAATAATGAAATCTTACTCCTCCATGACTCAGACCCTAGCCTTGCTTCAGATGCTGTGCCCTGGATTTCAGAGAGTCATGGAATCCTAGAATGGTTTGGGTTGAAAGGGACCTTGAAGATCATCTAGTTCCAATCTCCTGGGACACCTTCCACTAGACCAGGTTGCTCAAAGCCCCATCCATCCTGGCCTTGAACACTTCCGGGGACAGGGCATTCACAGCTTCTCTGGGCAACTTCTGCCAGTGCCTCACTATCTTCACAGTAAAGAATTTCTTCCAGATACCTAATCTACACCTGCCCTCACACAGCTACGCTGCAGTAGTTGAGGATGGATGTGCTGTGAGCTTTGTAGGTCAGTTTAAAGGGATGTGATGTAACGCAGCATTTGTGGGTTTCAAAACTGAATGTTGGAAGACTCTTAGCACAGGTTCTGATAACCTACAAATCATAATACTAACATTGAAGCCTGAAGACAACATTTTATTGTTAATTCCTTCCTTGAAAAGCTGTAAGGAACAAGCATAACTAAAAAAATACTGGAGTTGAAGAGAGACTACAGGAGGAAGCAAGAACTGCAGGAGGGCTATGAGATAAACTGGGGCTGGGCAAAGAAGAGCAGGGTTACACTCTCAGGACTCTTGTGGAGTTAAACCATGACACACTCATATTTCTGCAATTCTGATTGGGCTAAAACTGCTCACTGGGTTTTGTCCCTTTAACCTCCAAAACCAACTTTGCAACGACAGAGCCCAGTTCCAACATCTTATATGGTTTCTGTAGCATTCTTCCTGGAAATTACGACACTACTATAAAAAAAAAAATCCATTGTTTCCCAGTCTATTCCAGAGATGGAGGCGGACCAAGTTCATACTTTCTGTTTGTCAACAGAATGCCTAGAAACTATTGAACACTGAGGGAGGATGGGGAGAGAGGAAAGGAGGAGTGTCTTATAACGAGTTTTACCTAAGTCATCCACAAAGATGTGGGCCCCACTTTGATTTTAAACGTGTTTTTAAACCCACTGAACTCACTGACTTTCATTCATTCATGCAAATGCAACACACTGAATACAAATGGGATTACTCACCGGCCAAAACTGACACATGTTGAATGTATTGCAGAGTAAGGGTACAAAACTAAGGCCTGAATGTAGAAGCAATAGTGAAAGAGATTGTGTTGTGCTAAGGAAAAATAGCAGCATGTAAGAGATCTACCAAATATTGGTAGATAGGTTTTTTTGCATTGAATCAAACATATTGGTGCTTTCACACTGGAAAGAGATAAAAGAAATAGAGCATTTGATTGCCTTTCACTGCACTGTCATCTCCCACTTTTTTTAAAAAAAAGCTTTTTTAGGCTTGAGAAATTGTGACTTTTCTTGCACTTGTTGTTGAATCCGTTTGTATCCTTTATAGCATCTCTGTTTGAAAACCTTAGAAGGAGCAGGTTTGTTATACTTTTGAATAAAACACCTTAAAACAGGTTCCTTCACAAAAGCCCTGTATTGAGAGCCGCTATAATGAGCACTGAAATTGTGGTTTATTGTTATGGGGGATGGAGATAGCAGAATGTGACCGAGAAGTGGTTACTCTCTAAGAAAGAAATGAGGAAAGGTGGCGTCTCTCTGCTCCTGAGCATTGTAACAATTCCTACCTTGGGCTGGTCATTTAAAAACCCTCTAGCGGGAGAGGCACATGTGCCAAGAAAACCTTTCTGCACTGCTGGAGCCACAAGGTACAAACAGGGTCTGTAATTACCATTAGTAACCTTGCAACTTAGGAAATGACAAAAAGCCATGAGGAAATTGACTGAATTCCCACCAGATGAAGGGTTTTCTTTTTGTAAGGAAAGGTGCTGAAAAACTAAAAATTCTCCTACAGTTCATCAAAAATAGCCCTGTAAATTTGCACCATCCATATGTACATTCCTCTGTAACAGTGTTTCTATTCCCAACTCATTCATGTCTTTATAAATTTAACTTTTCTCAACTTTTTATTTCTCTCCATCACAACTTGGCTTGACTTTCCAAATAGAAAGGTTACCTCCATAAAACATAATGAAGATTTTTTTCAGAGTTATTTCTAAAGACTGAACTGTTGCATTTACCAGACTTAAGTAAGTTTCCAGCACCTCTCCATGGACATGCAGTTCTTGTCATCTCAGTTTTATGGCCCAATTCCCGGATGGTTTAGATACCTTACTTTCAATGGAGTTGTGTTGTCAGAGAGTTTGCCTCATAGATTTTATGTGATAGATTATTATTTTTTATCTGCTACTCCTTGTGTCTACATTTTACTTTTGCTGCAATTTCGTCAGTGCCATCAACACCTCACATTTTTCCTGACTTCTCTGGCACATGACGAATACAAAGAATCACACTCATCTCAGTTACATACTTAACCACCAGTTTCTTTCCGTCTTTAGCTCATGATTGCTCCTCATAATTTTAAAAGCTTCCATAAACTTGCTGGACCAGATATAAAAAACCAAGCTTTCTAAAATGGACCTTTCCATCTCTGTGTTCCTTTTCCCTCCATAAAAGCACAAAACCCTCTTGCACTGAATCATTTATATTTGGAAAGGGCTTTCTTGTCCTATAGTGCAGTGTTTCTAGTCCTGTTTGATTCTTTCATCATACTGCTGTCTGTATGACATCAAATTTCACCTTTTTTTCCTTTTTTTTTTTTTTAATTTTAAGTCCAATTAGTTGCAACAGCCATTCTTATTTTTGGCAGTCCTCTGTGTATGGAATCCCAGCTGGACCACAAACTAGTCTGGAGCACAATTCACAACAGAAGCATCCTTCTGTCTTTACTTATTCTACTCAGAAAAATCCCATTGACCCCAGAAAGGGTTACTTACTCGTAAAAGCCTATAAAATCAGGTTCCTTGATATAGTTATATTTTTCAGAGGTGTGGGACTCTTCTCACATCCTTGTGTACATGTCAGGGAGCGGAACAAAAAAATCAGCTTTCTGTTTCTGGTGCAGTAGTGCAGCAAACACAATGCTTATTTGCAGCTCTTTTTATTTTGCTTTTGCTTTTGTTGGCTCCGAAATAATCCTTTTTATGATGTTCTATCCTTTATATCTCTCCTCCTCATTCTCAGTTCTGTTGGTTTTTGTTACTCTTTGGAGCTTTGATTAACCACACCGGCTTTGTGCTGCAGAATCGGACTCAATGAATGGCAAGGGGGTGATTTATTTTCTGAGTCACTGCTCAAAAGACAAACTTGCATCAATCAAAAACCAGACAAGGGAGTGTGACACCACAAAGTGATATGCTAGGAGACGCTTACAGCAAAAAGGACAGGTGGTCTTTGATAACTGACTTGCATTGCAGGTCACTAATCACAGAGATTAGCAGCAAGGTGATAGACAGGGCTTTTTCTGGGAGGCAGCATGTCATATCATCCAATTTTCTGTCAATATGTGAGGTTTTAAACAGTAGAGATAGCTTTAGGTACTTCCCATATACTTATGGCAACAGGGTGATGAGAAAGCTGGAAGAGCGAAATGGCTTGTCTGCAAGAAAACATGAGCATGAGCTCTGGTGGGTTGATTCCCCCTCCACCTCTGTGCTGAAGGAAGGAAAAAAGGACTACTTCTCTCAATCATTTGTTTTCCTCTACAAAACTGCCTATGCAGAAATGGCATCATATTACTTGATAGGGCATGCTTTTTGTCTTCTTGAACTTGATCTCCTTCACTGCTTAGGGCAATATTTTTCCCTACTTTTTATTGCTGCTGCCCTTCGTAGAATGAGCACAGCCATAGGATGCTGAGCAGCAAGCTAATTTTATATTCCCTCCTTTGGGATTCACAAATCGAATCATTAACTAAGACCTAAAGCTGGTAGAGTAGTGAGCAAGTATCCTTTCCTTCACTTTACAGAGGAAGAGATGAGCCACCAGAAGTCAAAGTGAATTGCTTAAGGTGGTACAAGAAGAAGACAACACAACTGAGGGCAGCAACTTGATCTCCAAGGGTGCGTCTGATATAAGCCCTGGGGTTTTTTGAGAGCCAAGTCACATAAGCATAGTAGAATAATTAATTTTAAAAATTGTGGCCAATGCATGTCTGAAATCTTTGTTGGAGAATAGTAGGAAAAACCTCAGGTATTATTAACAACATGCTCTTTCATGTTTGATAGTGTCCTTCAGTCAGGACTGTGGAGCATGGACAATTGCAGTTGTGTCTGACCAGCGCAATCCCATGGTGAATGATGAAAACCCCACTCAGAGTCAAAAGAAGGACAGATTTTCACCTTGTATATTAATCTTCTCAGAGACACCAACAGATAGTGGGGGCAAACCAGCAATGTTATTTGGGAAATTATCTCCAACTCAGGATCCTAAGCTGCAACCAAAGTAGTTGTGAGTTCAGATGATTAAATTACTTTGTGTCTACGGTTATTAATATCCTACACCAAATTAAGTCATCACCTGGTATTTTACATCATATTCAAAAGAATGCTTTCACTGTGACAGCCCCACCAAACTTCCATGAGGATGCAAATGACTTGTTCAAGACTCCTTATTCTGATTTCATAGGCTCATGGAAAGGCTTGGGTTGGAGGGAACTTTAAACATCATCTAGTTCCAACCCCACTGCCATAGGCAGGGATGCCAAGCACTAGTTCAGAGCCCCATCCAGCCTGCCCTTGAAAAAACCTGGCCTTCTTTACACAAAATGTTGAACCTGAGAAATCTTATTTGGTCATTTTCATTTGTCAAGAATTCTCTGCTATATTGCCTCCCATTCCACCTCATCTAGAGAACAAACCTGGCATAAATGTAGTGGTGAACGTTCTGATGCATTCAGCAAATACTTAGGCATGTACTCGGGGGTTATTCAAATCAAATTTGTATTGCCTGGTGATCAGAGTCAGCAATGATCTGATCTTAGCAAATACACTAGTGTAGCTTAAACAGTGTGACGCCGTTTACCAGGTTTCTGGGAGATTCTTCTATAACATAAAGGATTCCTGTGTTTTTTATTAAACTTTAAGCTTCAGATTTATAACAGAGGTTCAAATCCCTTGAGGTCTTTGTAGGAAATAAATTAAACTATAGGTATAACATCCTCTCACATTTTTGGCAAAGACTTAGGAAAGAAGCAGGCACAAGAGAGGAGAATGAAGAGTTGAATTAATACTGCTTGGCTTCAACCCAGTACTCAAAGAAAGTAACAAAACCTCCCTTTTCTGGTCTCAACCACTAAGCCTTTCTTCTACTGGTAAGAGACTTGCGAGGCAGTTGGTAATGCCTTGTCCAAAAGATGTGGTTTGTGACCTCTTCATGAATAAATCTAAAACTGTGTTAGCTGGAAGCCCAGGAAAGCTTGAAACAGTAGTGGTGGGAAAACATGAAGGAGGCTGGAATGCAATTATTTCAATTATTTCTGGTTTGCAACCCCCTAAGTCTTCAGTAATGGGCTGGAGCCTTTAACCTGTGCTAGCGGAAGATTTTAGGGCCTGAAGTTAAAAATTCTTTTGAATAATTTTTGACAAGTATAAGCAGTTTGCAGCAGTTGCAGCCATCAGAACCCTACTCTGGCTTATGCCAAAATGGAAATTACTTTGGAAAAAAATCTTAGTTTTTCTTAGTTGAAATTCTCATTATCAGTCTATTAGCTATTCTTGGATGAAGTGGGTTTTCTTCAGAACCTCAATTTAACAGACAATGCATAAAGGCATTTAAATAATAAATGCCGAACGAGACAGCCTGACCATGTACACTGTTTTACGTTCAGCCTACAAATTTTTTGTAACTCTCTATGTCAGACTCAAGGTTTGGGTGTATGATGTGCCACACGTCCAAACCCCATGTGAAACCAGCCCATTTATCAGCAAATCTCAGAATGGGAATGCATTCAGTGACTACCCGCATTTTATGTCACCAGTTCCTTGTCACTCTGTCTCCATCACCCACCTTTTGCTAATTTGGGCTCTTACCTGTGATACAGGAAGCTAAAATTTGCATCCTTAATCTGAGTCAGACAGGTTGGAGTTTTGAATGTGTCTCAAGCATCCTAGGTGAAAGCCCTTGGCATAGCCTTTCTCAATCCGTTTGGGAGAATTTTTCCTTTTTTCTTCCAGAAAAGAAAAACACAGCCTGGGTTTTGGTTTTTGCTTCTATCATTTTTTGTTTTTTTTATTTTTAACAAAAAAATTTATTTGATAGTTTCTGGTCACAGAACTGTAGAATGGATTCTATGACAACAAAGAAGGTGGCTTTGTGTTGAAAGGGACCTTAAAGATCACCTAGTTTTAGTTCCCTGCCATGGAGAGGGACACCTTTCACTAGACCAGGTAGCTCAAAACCCTTTCCAAACTGTCCGTGAACACTTGCAGGGATGGGGCATCTATAGTTCCCCTGGGCACCCTGTGCCAGTGTCTCATCTCTTAGACAATGAGAAAAAGCTGGTACAGGGCTCACTCAAGGTGTTAAGCCTTGTACCCACTCCTGGGTAAGCTTTGTGTCTAATTCTCAGTGTTCTGTCGTGGCCTACAGGAAGCTTTTGTAATTAAATTGAGACCCGTATGAAAATGTAGCAAGAATCCCAAGACAATTTCCATGCACACCTTGTGCCACTCAAACTCTTTATTCCACAATTAGGTAAGTGAATTCCCATGCTTAAATACACTAGCTCTGTACCCCTGCTTCTCTGTCAGTAAATTGAACAAGGAAACTATCCATCTTTATTACCCCTGTATGGGTTGGATGCAGTCAATTTGGAAGAGAAGAAGGGGACAGTAGTTGTGAATGGTGATTTAAGAATCAAGATTGGTCCTTCCCCTCTATCCGCTTCAGTAAATGTCTTTGCAGGACCACTGGGTTTGACAGTCCCTCATGAACCTGTCCTCTCAGAGTTTTTCTAATCCCATTTGACTCTTAAATACTTTTGGCCTTTGCAACATCCTGTGTGCAGTCCCCAAGTGTGACTGTAGAAGTACTTGTCTCATTTAAAGTCACTGTTTATAGTTGTGTCTTCCACGGGAATATTCATAAGAATAAGAAAATATTCCATAAGAAAAGAGGCCTTGAACTCATACTCACTCTCAGAGGTATCTTTTTGCTATTACACATTATTTCTGAAAAGAGCTGAATGGAGGCTGGGACTCTTTCAGGAAAGGAAGCATGTCTACCTTTTCTGCCTGCGGCCACCACCCGGTATCCATATTCGTCAGTAATCATATCACGTTGGGGTGCGCCTCCTGTTTGAAACAGAGTTCAGAGCATCTTCTGTTCTACACCTTTCCCATGCAGCCTGGGGTCTGAGCAGCTCACAGGGTGACAGCTTGAACTGAAGGAGACCTGTAGTGTAAAACTTGCAAGATCTGAATTTGTCCTCCTTTTTCTCATTGGCTTGACTGTGAAAACAATAGAATAATAGTTTTGGCGAGCATTGGCTTTCAATATTGCTATTGAAAAGCAAGGAATGCCATAGGCTCGACTGAATTTGGAGGAATATACTCAGAATTATGCTCAAAAAGTATTGCTAGGGACAGATTTATTTTCTATCTGCCTATTTATTAAGACTAATTATATAGACACTCTGCAGAACAATAAGACGAAAAACTTCCTGCAGCAGAGGGAAGCTCTCACCTAATCAGGCAGGACTCACAGCATAGGAAAAATATATTATCATCCCTCTTATGCAGGCGAAAAGCAACTACCTTATCCACTTACTTGAATTCAAGTAACTAACACAGAAAACTCCTGCAGGATTAGTCACAAGGCCAACCTGTCCTTGTCTTACTATAGTATCATGTGTAAAAATGTCCCTGCTCTTGTCACAGATGTTGTGGTTCTGGGTAATCTCTCCTTGCCTTCCTTCAGCAGGGGGAGAAACCAACCTGTTTTCTTGTTCTGATAAAATTCCCTAGAGGGTTGAACTTCAAACTAAGTTCATTAAAATATGAATTATCTGTTAAAAAAGACTGCAAGGGCCCATGAATTGATTTATTTTAGGACTTCTCTGTGAGATACTCAGAGTGCATTGAGAGATGCTAGGGATTGATTAATCAGTGTGACCCCTACTGTGTCCAGAGCTTCACTTTCAATGACACAATAAGCTTATACAGTAGGAAGTGTATTTTTCTTAGGTAAAATGCCTATAGGGAAAAAATAGAGAGGTAAAATTAGTAAATTAGAAATAGGAAGTGTTTGGGTTTTTTCTGAAACAAAGGCCCCCTTCATTGGAAAAACGAGGAGGGGTATCACCTCTAAGAAGAGATTTAGAGCACATGCAAGAGGACTTACACCTGATTGCTGGGTTGCAGCTTAGCACTGCACGTACAGGGGTATGGAGAAAAAGCACCTTCCAGTGCTTGAAGGGGCTACAAGAGAGCTGGAGAGGGTAATTTGACAAGGGCATGGAGTGATAGGACAAGGGGGAATGACTTCGGACTGACAGAGGGTGGTATTAGATTAGGTATTAGGAATAAATTCTTCCCTGTGAGGGTGGTGAGGTGCTGGCACGGGTTGCCAAGAGCAACCGTGGATGCCCCATCCCTGGCAGTGTTCAAGGCCAGGCTGGGGCTTTGAGGAAACTGGTTCAGTGGAAGATGTCCCTGCTCATTAGATGATCTTTAAAGTCCCTTCCAACCCAAACCCTTCAATGATTCTATGATTCAATGGCCTTTCAAAACAGACATCAATAGAGTCTTCCAGATGTACAAATGCCACTCGACTGAAAGGTGCATTAAGGAGGGATCTTAACAAGGTAATGATAACTGATGCTGTAGTTCAGGTAAAAATATCAAACATTACATTTATTCTAACCTTGCAAAATGCCACTTTTCTAGTTGCCCAAAGATACCAGCGTAACAGCAGGGCTTATTTTTACTTTTTTTTGTCTTTTTAACACATGGCAAAACCTCAGATTTCTTACTGATTTAGCCTTCAAGAAAGTTCATTTTCATCTCTTCCATGTTAGAGTCAGAACAGACTGGCAGAAACCAGGCGACCTGACCAAAAAATGCGGGAAGTCAGTGGCACAGACTACAAAAACCTCAGCTCCTGTTTGCACATCAGAAGCCTGTTTACTGGAGTTCTTGGATTCTGTGCCAGTATTCATGAAAGCCAATCATCTTTCAGTAGATAAAATGCTAAGTAAGAGATTAAATGGTTTATCCAAGTCCAAACTGAAAAATAAATTCTGCATTGTTGGTATTAAGATCACTAGTTTAGTGACTAAGTGATGAATCTTCTGGTTTGCCGTAGGTAAACTTCTTGACTTTCTATGGCAAAACAGAATGACTTATTAAATCTTTCTTGTAAGAATAAGTTTTTATAACATTTAACAAAATGAGGGGAAAGGCCCACTCTTTTGCTGGAGAAAAGCTTTGCTGCCATGCTAAGGAATCCCGCTTAAAGAATATTTGGCAAAAAAACACTGTGGGAAGAAAAGGAAAAAGCAAATTAAGGAGATGAGGAGAGGAGAAAGCAATTGAAGATGAAAATGGCTCTTCTTAGTCATACCTTTAATGACTAGCTAGACCAAAGATTAGAAGTAATTGAACCAGCTCTCAGTCAACAAAAGATGCAAATAGATTGCAAAACAGAGTGGGATTACATTAGTTTACACTAAACCAAGAGTAATTAGTGTTTGCGCAGTGCTTAAAAAGCAGAAAGTGCTATATAAATGTTAATTATTACTATTTGTTTCAAATAGATGCAACACACAGAGTCTTTTATATGCCTTAGGAAGTAAAAGACAATAAAGCCAAACTCAGTAACAGGCTCCATCATTTGGCTGAGACCTATCAGATCACATTTGGGAAAACACGTGGAGTCTTATTCAGTGGCTATCTCTGAATCATGAGTGTTTCATTTGAAGTCATAGGTGACTGTCTATCTCTGGAAAGCCTACATTCTGGAAAATGATAAAAAACCCCCAAAGCCCACCCAAAGCACCAAGGTCGCCAGCTCCACCAGTGTCAAAAGAATAGAGAATTTAAGAGATGGAGGCCATGGGTTTCAGTAGCAAGTAAACCATCTTCATTTTGGGCCATGCAACAGTTCCCGAGATGAAGAGATAGTTTTGTCTTCTGCTGAGGAGCAGAGACTCTGGAAAACAGCACCAGTTTCTCTTATGCCCTGCTGTACCACTAATTTATTGTGGGATCCTGGACAAAGCATTTAACCTTTTGGGCCCATTTTATGAAAAACAGATATAACCATTCCCAGCTGTTTCACAGCCAAGTAAAAGGTCTTTTTTGACGCTTTTAAGCATGCCATTTCAATAAATAATTTATGAGACATATCACTATTAAGAAGATGTCTGAGAGAGTCCAGGAGTCTAACAAGAAACTTATGAGGTGAGATCATACAGTTTCAGGATGGATTCTGGGCTATAACATGCTAATGATTTGCAAAGATTATTAGGCTCGTTTGAATCATGGACATAAAAGAACCCAAAAGTAAAATGCTTATCTACTTTTTTGCAATAAATTTCCTACCAATTTCCTTTCTACCTTGGCAAACTCTTGCAGAGAAGAATGATAAATAGCGCAGGTCCAACCATTTTGTAAGTTTTAAAAATCGCAAGGGATAATTCAATTACAAAAAGTAATTTGTATGAAAGAAATATTTTACCAGGATATGAACTAATAAAAACCTATATTTAAGCTCATGATTTTCAAGGCAGTATACAAATGTTAATTTATTAGCAATTATGTCTGTAAAGGAAGCAGTACAGATGGAGACAGAGGAGACAGCAACATCCTCAGTCATACACTCCTGAAGCCAAATGTTTCATTGTACATATCATTGCCCAAGTGAAGCTGGATCAATGCTTGCATCTGTTGGATGCAGAAACCTGCAGGAAATCCAATTGCCAAGAATCCTTTAAACATAAGCTTGTTTTCACCAGAGTTCAGGGTCCTGGGTTTGAAAATGTCAACCTCAGTAGAGGAATGGTTCCCTGTTTCAATGTTTCTGACGACAAACCCTGCTTGAGATGTTCCCTCCTGCTAGGGCTCAGCCACCCTGCTGCTTCCTGCCTCCCCAGGGATACTGATGCAGCTGTTCATAAAACCACACCATAAGCAGATCTGGGAAATTGTCTGGAAATTAAAAGAAAAAGAGCTCTTATCTGCCAAATCCTTACCTTTTCATTTTTGTAGCCTATCCCAACTTTAATTGAGCTAGATTAATATCAATCTGGTTTTATTGGGGCGTTTCACAATTAGATGCAAGGCTCAGGCAAGAGGAAATAGACTGGGGTGGGAAAGAAAACAGATTGGCATACTCTTTTCTATCATCTAAGTTGGCAGATGGAACTGTTTCCACTTTAGGTCATGCATGCAATAACTTGCCTGACCTAAAAATCTGTATCTCTAACCAGTTTTCAAGCAATAGAACTGGAGGTTTCTAATAACCCTTCTAGTACATCTTTTCCAGCTCTAGCCCCTAATCCATGGGCAGGTGTACATTTTGTGACTCTCAGAGATAGTATTGCTCTGTTTCTTGACAAGAGAGCTGCTGCTCCTTCATGGAAGCTGCCTTGCTGAAACCCCTTCGTCCATGTCCACAGCTCATCTATTCCTCCTCCTTGCTTACAGAGCAAAGTTTCTCTGCCCTTAACTGGAATTTCTGTTGAGACTTTGTTCTCTCTGCCATGTCTTTACCACACTGTTTTCAAAAAGAGTTGAAAACTGATGTAAGCAAACCAGTTAAATGCAGACAGCATCTTTTTCCTCCCTTCACTTCCTTGTTTTTTCCTCCCTTCACTTCCTTGTTTTTCTTTCCTTTTCTTCCTTTTTTTTCCTTTCCTTTCCTCTTATTTGTAGCAATTGTTGGTATCACGTGTAGGAAAAATGAATGTCAAAAAAAAATAGATCTTTCTTACTACTTTGTAGCTTTTTGCTTTGTAAATCATGCTGTGTCTAAAGCTGTATCTTAAGATATTCCACAGATCACTAGTTTTCTCCCTACATTTCTGACCAATGAGGAGTGAATCGGTTTTGTCATCTCCTGGCTGGCATTGAGTTTTACACCACCCTGGCTTCTGTGAACTGTGCATCTGATCCAAAGTCCTTTAAATTACATGGAAGTATTTTCCATCCATTTCACTCGGAGAGTAAAATGGGGCTTTATAAGCTCAGCTCTCTGTACAAAAGCTTTTCATGTTCGCTTTTACGGTATGGGCTGCACTGCATCATATTTCAGTCTCCAAAAGTGTCAGAGCTAAGGACAAAAAGGAATGAAATTAAGAAATTGGAGTCTTTTGAAAATCTCCTTCTCAGGGTGAGCCGAAATGAAACTATGAAGAAACACGTAAGAAAGCACATTGGCAGTTTTTTCAGATGTAACCTGTGACCTTGCCCTCATGGACCCTTGAGGGGGCCTGGGTTTGATGGAGCAGGTTTTTCTCCAAAATTACGCTTCTTTCTGGCATAATAAGCATAGTGCCTTTTATAATTAAGTCATTTAAAAAATTTTCTTTCCATAATTATATGTAGCTGGGGTCCGGAGCAGTCCAGCCTTCAAGCTGTCAATAAACACGTTTAGTGCCGAGTTGGGTCATTAGGGCTTACAAACAGGTTGAACCTAAACACTGGGGTTTTTAAGCTGATTTCTTGGGTAGGTAAAGAGATATTTATATTTTCATTTAGTTTGAGTGATACCAGCACCTGCCACTTGCTCTAAACAGAGCAGTTAACCCATAACTCCCTCTGTCAACTCCTGTTGATGAAAAGCAAAGCAGATAAATTAATGGCTCCCCTGAGAGGAGAGAACCGAGAAGGCTCATGTAAACAAACACCTCACAAAAATACAACTGTATTAATGGGAATGGAAATGAAAGAGAAAATGCCTCTCCCCATCCTTGATAGGCACAGCAGGCTGAAGGCAGACACCCACAATGAAGCTAAAGGTGGGGAACACACACCAGGCTCTTCGTGGCTCACTTAGTGGCCATTAGTGCAGATGGAAATATTTCAGTGGCAGCTTTCTTGGAGCATCTGGCTCTGTAAATGTGACCCTTGCCCCTCTATGCTGGCATGGACACAGGGTCCTGCTGCTGGGAGTTGCACCCTGCAAACAGTAATTAAAAGTGAAAGAAGGTGAAATATGTGGTTCTTTTTAAAATCTTATTTGCTCTTAGGGAAATACAGAGGATGATCCACGCTCCTTGGCTTCTTCCCCCACCTGAGGGTGGGCTCAGTATCTTCAGCTGCTCTGTCTCAAATGTGCTGGGGGCATGGTGCTGTGACATAAACTGAAGAACATTCAACTATTTCCTCTGTGAAGGGATAATGTTAAGGCACTTAGATGGTTTGGGCTGGAAGGGACCTTAAAGATTATCTAGTTCCAGCCCCACTGCCATGGGCAGGGACACCTTCCACTAGAAGGTGATGGTGATGACAGTCTTATAAAAAGCCAAATCTGCAGGTCAGTTGATTGGGCTCTAGTCGGGGAATAAATCTAACGAAGAGAATTTTTGTCCTCCCATCACTATGACCTCCCTCTCTCAAATATGTTTTTTCCAGTTTCCCTGTAATGGGAAAGTGGATTTTAGTTTATTTTCCTGTTACTGCTTTGGAGTGGTCCTAGGCACCACAAGGCTTGTGCACCTCACAGTCTTCCAAGGCAGACGAATGTTTGCACCAACAAAAATATTGAGGCAAAGACCTCTTCCCTATCTCACCCTGGCTGGTCATTTTTACCCATGCACGTCTCCTTCCTTGAGATAATACTAGCATCTGTGGGACTCTCATCTGGTATAAAATGCTTGCAGAAATGAAAATAAATCAAAAGTGGGGTTTTTTTGCAGACCAGGGGTCCAGGGATCCAATCTGGTTTCCACTGTTGCATGGTGGGACTGGGTGTAGGGCAACCAGAATCTGCTGCTGGCCAAAGCTACAGCCTGAGGAAGGATTTGTAAGAGACAATAATGCTGTGTTTAAGATAAGGGTAGGTCCCACATCTGTGTCATCCTGCTGTCCTGTTCAAGATTGCACCATAACTCCTGTCTGCTCTGCATACCCTGATGTTGCAACATCTGGACAGACAGTATGAAGATTTTTGCCAGACTGGAGGATCTTAAGTTCCTTTTTGCCTCCGTCACACCTCAGCTACTCCTGGAATGTGGAGGAGAACCCCATAGCTGAACGCTCTCAGCTAAGCTGAACTTGTGTTGGGCTACAAATTGTAATTCGGGGAAGGATGTGTGCAAGGAAGGGTGAGTACAGCATCAAAGCAAGGAGCTGCAAGTGGAAATCTTATTCACATGTGTTTTACCTCCTACCCAGGCATTGTTTATTGCCTGTGTGTTGGCTTGGACCAGAGCCAACGAGTCAAACAACATTCTCGGTGTAATTATGGAGGTTAATGGAAACAAGTAGAGGTACCATGGCCTAGATTTGGAGAGGATTGTTTCTTAAGTAGTTGCCTCTGAAGAAGAGCTGGGAAGGAACATGCCAAAGTCACACGCAGAAGTGACAGTGCAAGGGCACCATTCATAGTATGAACATGTGGTCTAGGGGCTATGCTCTGCAGGCAACTCTAATATCAGTCAATGCCTGTTTTGGCACTTCCTCAGATGGTAAAACAAGAGCAAGAAGTTGCATCAAGTCCTCATCCTGCCCTGCTGAGGACCAGTCATATCATATGCTGCAGCTCTGACAGCATATGATATGACTGATGCCAAAAACAGAGCCCAGGGGTGTGACAAGAGGTGATCTGGCTGTACTTGTGGTGACATGGAGTATTTCTCTTCCAGACTGGTTTTCCACATCACCCTTTCTTCTAGAGGTTAATGGTCTTGTAAGGGCAGCAGCAATAAATAAATATGCCTAACCTGGAGCCTCATTAGTGTAAAGCCTGGCATTACATACCTATTTATTAACTTTGCATAAACTGGATTGGCACAAGGATGGAAGCATGAGCCTCCTTCCACCTTCCATTCCACTGTCTCTGCTGTGACAAGGGCAGGAGAGCAGCTGGGCTTGAGCATATTTTAAGCTCCTGATTTTATGCTGCTGTGCAGAGCTGCTCTCAACATGAGGGCTCGGCATAAATGTACAAGGAAGGGGCGATAGGATCACAGACAGACACCGTCAAGATCCTGGCCTAAGGCAAACATGCCTGTGGCTTTCTTGCTTCATGCTTTTCAGCTCAAATTAGCTTATCTGTGTCAGAGAGGGCAGCTGTTCCATGGGGGAAGGAGGAGGGAAGGTGTAGATCACGTATCTGACTCCAGAATTTTGGAAAAGAAGTAAATGAGGTTGGAAAGGGGCAGAGACAGCAGCTGAGATCCCTACCTTGGGCCCAACACTTTCTCCCATGGGACTGCAGAAAGAGAAACTCCAGGGAAAATGCTTAAACAGTGCATAAATTATGTCAATATTATCAACAGGCCTCTCTCTGTCCCTTCCTTAGCTGACACCTCCCACCTTTTTTCTGCCCTGTGTTTATTATAAACTGGTATAAGAACTATAGCAGATTTCCAGTGGGCCCAGGGTTTTATATCGGCTAAAGATGAAATTAAACCATTTCACTAAGACCTAAGAAATGGTCTCAGTAATTTGTAAGTTTGGAAACAAATCTATCTAAACGTAACCTCCCCCCCAAACCCTCAAGCAAACAAACAAGCGGACAGCAGCAAAAGCTGTAAATTACTTTGATGGTTACATTTATTGCTAAACAGGAATGCTAATGATGTATTGGTCCTCAACCAGATTTTTCACCCATCTAGTCTGGGAACTCAGCTGAACTGAAATCCAAGACACAAAGGCGGTATCTACACTAGTAAGTTAAATATTTTATTACAGTAAATAACTGTCTGGGACTATTCCCTGGAACAGAGGCCAACTGGCATGGAGAAGATTTCATCTACATAAAAAACCCTCCTAGGATCCAAAACAGGGTGATGTAGTCTTCTGCATTTTGGGAATGGTTCCTGGCCTATGTTGATGCCTTAGCTGTGCTCAGAAATTGTATGACCAGGTCAAAACCTTACTAGGAACCTTTATTAATTGCTGTTTACCTGCTATTCAACAATATAAACAATAAATCCCTTGCATTGTTTCGTTTATTAGCATAAGCAGAGCCGAAACTGCATCTTGCCAAACTGTAAGGAAATAGGTACCTCCATATTTACAGTAGTTTTCAGATCCTTTTGTAAAAAAAAATATTCTTCTTATGATTGTAAGTTAATTATGCAAGCCCTGAAATAAGTGTGATATCCTGTTCTTAAACCCACTCTAGCATTGCCTTATGTGCATTCCAGAGCATGAAAGAGCTGCGTGTTGGTCATCTCACAGCTGGCAGGCTCAAATGTAACAATAATTGGGACTTTGGGTTTGTTTTTTCAAGGAAAACCCTGCTCCTTCCTCTTCTTCCAGAATTGTTGGGAAGTGTAACTTTTCTCAGCATTCAATTTAATTTCTTTCTTCCTTTTTTTTTTTATTAAGAGAAAAGAAAGCAAATTAAATGAAACTAATCTTTCATTAGAAACACATTGATGGAGAAGATATCATTTAGAACAGGTTGTCTGGGAGTGAAGGCAAGACCAGCCAGAGAGGAAATGCTGCCAGCTTTCCCTCCCGACTCTAATCTCTGATTTTGAGCTATTACATGAAGCTCTGCAAATCACCAAACAATGTGAACAATAATGAAGGGATGTTTAAGAAAGAAAGATGCCATTTGCAGGGGGATTACTGGACGTGAATGGTCTCTCTCCCAGCTCTTGGCAAAGAACGAATTGCAACTGCATTGTCATCAAATCAAATATTCCTAAAGCACCCCTAGGGATTGTTTTGCAATTTTGTTAATATTTTAAAAGCATCCCTTGATCTCTCCCATGCCTGCCTGCAGCTATGATTTCATTTTGCTCTGAAACAGATGTCTTCTCTCTTTCTCTCTCTCCCTTCTCCCCTCTCTCCCTTCAAGTGTTCACCTTAATAAGGTACATTATGAACAATTGATTTTGAAGCCCATGAGCACGTGGAATTTAGCAGGAGACAGACCACTTTAATTCTGCCATATTTGGAGAACTGGCCTTTTTGCCAACACTGGTCAGACATGAGTCTTCTCAGAAGAAAAACAAGAAAAAACAAACAAGGAAACAAAAGCTTTCTCTCAGAGCCACAGGACAGAAATGCAGAGCCATGACTGTTCAGAGCACCTTGGTGGCCTGATTCTGAAAGCCTGCCTCTAAGCTGAATTCCCAACATTATCTTGAACTACCTACGAATTGCGCATTACACGAGGGACAAACATCTTAGCAGGTTTTACTGAGCTAGGAAAAGGGGTAATAGTTTTAAACTAAAAGAGGGTCAATTCAGACTAGATATATGTAAGAAGTCTTTTAAAATGAGGATGGTGAGACACTGGCACAGGCTGCCCAGAGAGGTGGCAAACACCCCATCCCTGAAAACATTAAACAGGTTTGATGGGGCTCTGACCAACCTGATCAAGTTGAAGATGTCCCTGATCTGGGTAGGGGGATTGGACTAGATGGCCTTTAAAAGATGCCTTCCAACCTAAACCATTCTAGCCTTCAATGATTTTTTCAATGAAAACTAAGTAAGCTAGTACTGGAGTGGCATACCAACAAATGAATCAAAGCCTGGGCTCTTTGTACATTTTTCTGTGAAAAAACGCTTATCAGAGCCCTAACCAGACCAAGGCTACCTACCCCAGCAGCATTTATCTTGCTGTTTATCTTCAGGAGGGTTGACAGAGAGGTGGAGTCTCCCTGAAGGCCAGGGCTGTGACTTTGCTTGACACCTGCAAAGTGCCATCCATCACATGAATTAATTATGACTCACAAGATGATAAAAAGTGTGGCCAAGGCAGGTCAAATGACCTGGCCCTGGCCGAAGCACAGGCAGCTAAGTGGTACTATTCATAGCAATGACCCACACTCCTGCCTATCCATCACAATAAAAAGGACTGGCTTGTTTTCTGGCTAAGCCCTTCCTACTTATTTCTGTTTGTTTTCAATAATTTCATGGTTCTCAGATGTGGATATCACACCAAGGTAAACAGGAAGGTAGAACAATTAAAGGACTGAGCATTCATTAGTAATAGACATTTACTTGTTGAGCTGTTTGTGTGATGAATAAAACCGTCTTACTCATTAAAAAAGTCTATGAAATGGCCACAGATGGTGTGTTGTAGAGCAGAACTCCAGTTGCAGCTGGGGAAGCAGAGGTAAAGAGAAAGAAAATTGTGAGACATACCCATGTGGTAAAACACTGGATGCCTCAGCTTGCGGCAGAAACGGGCTGAACAGAGATCTTCTGTTTCCCAGTCCAGACCTAGCCTAAGTCTTGTAGTTAGGCCCTTTTCAACTTTGAGATGTTTTTACTTTTCTGTCACTGCAGAGTAAGCATTATTCACTGGAGAGCACATTTTCATCCCAAACTTGCAGGCTTAACATCTAAAATTCCTCTTTTCCTCCCTTGCCTTGTCTTGGCTTTTTTCCTTCCTAGTTAACTGTATTCAAATATGCAGATGCTTCAATGAACTCAGTAGTGGATACTTCAGTGATGACTTCATGTGCTCCTTCTAAATTCATCTAGTAAGCCATTTTCTTTAACTGTCTTTTAAATAAAACAGAGCTGGATTGTCAGACATTTCTTTCTATCTGTATGGCTTTTCAGGCCTCATTTAATATGTAGACTCAAGACAAACTGTCAGACATATGTTTTACTTCTCTAGAAAGACACCAGTTTGACGGCAGAGGACTGGGCAACTTCTGCAGTCAGAAGCAGCCTGATTCACAGAGTGAAATAACTGTTGCTATTTCAGATCAGATCATCTTGAAATACTATCCAAAGACAAACTTTCTCCGAGAGAGGCACCTGCACACAGTGACTGAGTTGTGGGGATCTTCCAGGTGCAGTCTTGTTTCATGGTTCTCCTGGGTTGGACACTGTGGTCCCAGGACAATGGCTGGAGGTCCTGCCTGCAGGGCTCAAGTCTAAGCAGGAAAGACTTTCATATCATCTGGGGAGAGGAGGTTATGCAGAGGCTGGCAGAGCCTGCTCTTTTGGCAGCCGCAGAGGGAGAAGACACACACCAGGGGAAATTAAGAAGAAACCTTCAGTGGGTGCACTCTCCATGTAGCGACCATAGAGTTTTCCTCCCCAAATCAAGAGAACCGGCTTCCAGTACTAGGAAAGGAGCAAACAGGACTTGAACATGCATAGGAGCTTAAAAAAAAATCAAGAGTCCTCCAGGATCTGAAATGTAAACAGGAGAAAATTTGGATGTAGGAGCTGTAAGAGGCAGTAAAGGTTGCCCAAATTAGGAAAAGATTGGCATGGTGGAAGAAACACACAGCAGAACTGTGAGCTGTGTACCCAAGCATTTGTTTCTTATAGGCTCTAGCAGCTTGAGGCTGGCAAGCCCTGATAACCATTTGTGAGCTGGCTGATAAATGGGTCAGATGCATTCTGTCACGCTTGGCTGGGGATGCTGGTCATGAAACAGAGAGGGGGATTAGTGTGGAGTAGAAGGTCCATGTGGCCCATGCTGTTTATGTCACTGCCCTGTGAGTCATTGCTGGACATAAAAAATAGTACCTTGAAGAAGAGCCTGGAAAAGACCATGCAGTGAAAATAATCAGCTATGCCTACTTCAGTGGGATGTTCCTCAAGCTCCCCTTAGATTATGACCTGAACCACTGAAATGCATGTCAGAGTGACAGCAAGGTACACATGTAATATTTCTGTCTTCTTAATTATACCAGAAATATACCAGACATAAACTTTTTTATTGCCTTAAAACAGCAACAACAAAACCTAGTTTTTATCTGTTAGTTTAAGGTCAGAAGGAGGGTGCACATATTCCATAATTTGTTATGGGAATAGAAGAAAAAAATGAAGGAGACTGTCAGGGTTTGTCATGGTGCACTGGAAGCTCTAAGGTAAGGTGAAGTTGGCTTAATCCATCCAGAGAAGTTTGTTGCCTTGTCCCAAATCAGTAAATGTTGGACCTAGTCCAGCTCAATTGAGTCCCAATGATCTCGGTGCAGGGCATGTACATCCAGACTCTATTACTACTACAATTAAAATGGTTTCATTATGTCTCTATAGCTCAATACCTGCAAAGGACTGTCTGAAATACTGCTTTTACCTTCCATACCTGTAAAATAGGAGGTAATTTTATCAGCAGACCAGAAACAAGGATTGTTCATTTCTGTATATGTGCTCCACAGTGCAGAGCATAGGCCATGGTTATTCTTTTTTCTTAATTAATTGTTCCACATCTTTCTCTCTCCCAAGGACAATCACACCTCCATAATTCTAGTGCTATTGCTTGTGGATGGGTATGAGGCTGTGGCCCCATCCCTGGGCAGAGGGGCTGGAACTAGATGATCTTTAAGGTCCCTTCCAGTCCCTTGAGGCTGAAGGGGAGAGAATACCAAGGTCGAACTGATCTCAGCAGATATCCCAGCTGCTTTGCTACTCCCCAACATTTTAAAAATAAACTGTGATGGGCTTTATTCCTACATCACAGTCAAGCTACAGAACACGAACAATCATCCAAGTGGTGATGTTGTTTTCTACATTTGATTTAAAGTGTTCCTAGGAGGACAGATGGGGAAGATGGAGTGACCCCTTTATTTAATTCCTAGATTGCTGTCATCACTAACTCTTTACAGTTTGCTACTTTCTACAGCAGGGAAGTGTTTGTCTCTCTCTACATGACTGCTAAGAGCAGGCTTGAAGTGTTTCACATATTCCTAGGTGGTTACCAAAAGTATACACACGTGGATATACTCATGTAAAGCTTAAAGAGAGTAAGTAAGAAGAACTGGTATTAAACATCGGCCATTAAACATAAATGTATGCAGATTGGCAAGCAGTAAAAAACAAAGAGGTTATAAAAGTCCAGAGGAATCTGAAGGATTCAAGCTCAAGACAAAAAAAAAGAATGGGTACCAGTGCTACTATTTAATTCAGAAGAAAATTTGATTAAGAAAAAGGAAATTTCTGATTAACATAATGAAATATTTTCCTAATGATCAGATCCCTTAGGGAAGTAGAATTAAATAAATAATAATAATAATAATGATGATGATGATGATGATAAAAAAGATAAACATCTGAACCTGGAGTGACCTGAACATGAGAAAGTACTTTACTGTGCAGGTGACCACGCACTGGAACAGGTTGTCCAGAGAGGTTGTGGAGTCTCCCTCACTGGAGATATTCAAGAACCACCCAGATGCAATCCTGTGCCATTTGCTCTAGCACGATCCTGCCTGAGCAGGGAGGTTGGACCAGATGACCCATCCAGTACCCAACCCTTTCTCTGATTCTGTGACTCCCCAAAGCACTATAGAAACAGAGTGTTGTATAAAAATGAGCAGTCTTATGTTGGATTGGGGATGGAATAGCCTGGTAGTTTCTCTTCCACTTCTTAGATTTACTATTCTCTATCATTCACAGTGGAGCCAGATTAATCTGTACCAATGCAAAAGCCTGTCTCTGCTTCTCAGTAGCCCAAACCAGGAATGATGTGGAAAAGCTCCTAACCACTTTGGCACCATCCAGAATTTTAATGGAAAAAGAAAACAAGCTGTTTCCAGTTGCTGGAGATCCATACCCATATCACAATGCTGAGGTACCCTCCATACATCCAGAAAGCTTCACTGACCCAAAGCAAGTCTGAATTCATAACCTTCGCATTGGGAGACCAAGTCTCTGTAAGGAAAACCTCTGAAACTGCAGAACAGCTGTACAAGTCTCTCCCTGACCCAAGCGTCTGCTTGTTACTCGGCTGGAGTGTGGTCTAGATTTCTTACTCAATGGTAATTCCCAGCAGTTTGTAATGGGCCCTTAGTAATCCTCAAGTTATGGCAACAGCTGATGGAGGGCAGCCCAGGAGGGCGGTTGGGTTGATATTTCGACTGAGGGCAGGAGATGCTTCTCATCGCAGCTTTGATGGAGAGGAGAGTCAGGGACACTGAGAAACATCACTAAGCTTCAAAATATCCTGGTGTTCTTTCTTTTGTGAGGCACACACATTGGAGATCTGGAAACTGTCAGCTTGTTCCAGCTTTGTAGCACCCTCAGGGAGGAAGCAAATACTCTGCTGATTCTGAAGATGTGCAACTCTAACTGCACTAATTCAATAGTAACAGTGAGTCAGGGTGAACAGACCTATCACTACAGAGAGGACACCAGAATGGAGAGGCATTTAATTGACAGATGTGAACTGCTTAGCATGAGTGGAGACAATGAAATACCACATTTGTGAGCAGTAACGCAGACTTCATCTGATGTACAGTACATCTGTGCCTTAAATTTCCTCTAGACCGCAGCTGGGTGTTAAATCCCCTTTTCTTGTTATACCCCTCTCTGGCAGTGAATACACTTGTCAATTAAAATATGTTCTTTGAAGTTATTTCAAGCTTTCCAGAGTAAAGAATTGTGAAGTCTCACTATGACCCAGGATTAATTAGAAGGGCCAAATTTAATCTCATTTATGGGAGTGTAAATGCGTGGTAATGCTATTCCCAGCCTAGCAAGAGAAGACATTTACTCTTGATTGGTAATTTTATTTGGTTTTTTTTACAATCTTTGATCAGGAAAAATTAAGGTAGTTTTATTCTTCAGCTGATACTCTGTGGACTCCATCTTCATGTGGATTTCAGTGTTGCACAGCTGCAAGTGCTTTCTTTAAAATAAACCCAGCTCTGAGACAGCTCTGGGTCACGAAGATGATCAGAGAGCTGGAGCACATCTCTTGCAATGATAGGCTGAGAAAGTTGGGATTGCTCCCCCTGAAGAAGAAAAGGATTCAGGGGGACCTTACACCCCCTTCCAGTACCTAAAGGGGCAACGAGCCTGGAGAGGGACTTTTGACAGGGAATGTAGTGATAGGAAAAGGGCAAATGCCTTCAGACTGAAAGACAGTAGGTTTAGATTAGATATTAGAAAGAAATTTGTTCCTGAGAGGGAGGTGAGTCTCTGGCACAGGTTGCCCAGAGAAGCTGTGGATGCTCCGTCCCTGGCAGT
The DNA here is from genome assembly GCA_013398115.1 of Falcunculus frontatus. Lineage (NCBI taxonomy): Eukaryota > Metazoa > Chordata > Aves > Passeriformes > Falcunculus > Falcunculus frontatus. The sequence goes on along the minus strand of VZRV01002450.1, from coordinate 423,868 downwards.
GTTCAAGACCAGGCTGGATGGGGCTCTGAGCAACCTGGTCTAGTGGAAGGTGTCCCTGCCCATGGCAGGAGGGTTGGAACTATGTGATCTTTATTGTCCATTCCAACTCAGACAATTCTGTGATTCTATTATAACTTATCCGGGTAACCACAGGATGTAATCTGCTGAAATATTTACCAGAAAAAGGGGAAAATTTATCTTGTTTATTATCTATCTTTTGAAGTGTTTAATCTCTAGGCATCTCTGGACTACATCTTTGCTAACAATACCTCCACTGATGGTGTGAGTGAAATGGGCACAGTATTGAAAATCAGATCCTCATATTCTGTTTTGCACTTTTATTACATATGCCTTGACAGAATGGGATCCAATCAATTGCTCATATCTGGTAACGATTTGCTGTATAATAAGATACTATTTAAAATTATCATTACTATATATTGTGTCTCCTGCAGAAGGATGCAGAATCCAATATTCAAAGCGGTCCTGCAACTGCGTGAAAGCTCTCATGGCAGACTGGAGACAGTCACAGACAAAGCCCAGTTCAGCATCAGACGTACATACCTCTTCCACATGAATTGAAAACCTAATTCCTTAGATGCACGAGTTAGTAGAAACATTCACAACCCTTCCCAGTTAAGTAATGATGCTATAGATGGACTTTGCATATGGAAAGCATGCTGTGTATACCAAATTGAGATGTGGCATGGAAATCTCACACAAGATGATTTGGGGGATTAATAAGACACCCCTTGACAAGCTTGCTAGCATGCTACTGAGAAGGCTTGGAGAGCATTTGAGGGGTGAAAGAGAGTTTTCCCTTCAAATTTATAAAAAGAGAGGACAAGAAAGGTCAATTTGATCATGAAACTAGTTTCATTGTATTTGAGACATCTCTGGTCATTTGAAAGGGCTGGGAGGGAACTATCCAGGAGAGGAAGGGCAGGGAGAAGACCAAAGCCATGTAGCTGGTGACAGCAAATGCAAATGGAAGCCATTGCCCACAATTCCCATTTGATAGATTTTTACTTAATTTTACAGAAATAAATGAACACAGGAGAGATAAAGTGGCAAAAAGGACTTGATAATACTTTAGAGTGGAAGTCCAATAGTACAGCACTGCTCTTTTAACAATATAGAAAGAAAAACAGTAAAGAAAGAAATCACCGGCTGAGTGTTTGGACATGTTCCTTGACTATTTCATTAATCCACCTTCATTTATTTCTAGCTTGATAGCCCAACCCATAGCAGTTGATTAAACTGTAGAGAGTGGCAATTTATTCAGCTAATGTGAAGTAAATGAAAGATAAGCACGTTACATGAGTCTTGTAAAATTTGATACAATAATAAACTCTTACTCCCCGTGCCTTCTTCAAAACATTACCAAAGTATCATCGCACTTCTGTATTGTATTACAATCAGGTATTATTGCCAAGACATAGAAATGAATAGAAGAATTAGAGATTGGTGATTTCTTAGGAGTCTATTTGGAAAACAAAATGCACTTCGAGCACTCTTACTCCCCTTTGGGTTTGACCTTTGTTTATGCAGCTAAATTTTGCTTCTTTGGGAAGGTTGTGAACATAAATAATTTCATCTGGTATTCATGTTGCTTTCATCGTTGCATTTTACTGCAATGAAACACTAAGTTAAAAAATCCAAATATGTATGAGAAAAAAATAAAAACAATAAACTTCTTTTGATGTTTTGTTCTTTGAGTGACATTCTTGAATATTTTAATGTTATTTAGTGATGGAATCATGTGCCATTCACTCCACACGCATAAATGGAAACAGGATCTAGCCTCCTATTACAGGATGTTTGTGTGTATTATTTTTTAAGTGGAAGCTGGTGGAAGAAAAATCAGTCCACTGGGTTACTTCAGAATTATTTCCAATGGGTTTCAGCACTTTAAAGTGCCTCTAAAATTATATTAACTGAAACTCAAGTAGAACCCTGTCGAGTACACTCATGATGCTGCAGCTACAATCACGAGGCTTAGAGAACTGTTTCACAGATGTACACAGCCTTGATGTCTCTAGTGCCCGTGTAATGTTCTCCTTTTCTCTCTCCACATGGTTTCTTCCCTTTGCTCATTTTTCTTATTGCATTTTATTTTTTTACAAGGGTGAGGGGAAGGAAAACACAGCTGTTGACTCTCACAGATCTGCAGTGTGGCAAGACAAATCTCAGAGGTGGTCAAGACTCAAAGGCTTGCTGGGAAGCCTGTGCCTTTTGGCTTCTGCTCTCTATTATTTCTTGATCAGCGTTCATCAGTATTGCCTTTGGGAAGAGAAAAGAAGAAGGAATGGGAAACAAAGGTCTGATCTTTGTGCTGTCCATTGGGCTTGCTCACTGTACAGCATCTTAAATAGCAAGTCCCCTAACCTCTTTGTGGTATTTCTTTAAGTAAGGAAGCAAGTAACTATCATCAACAACACCAGTCTTTTGTAATGTAACAACTCCCTTTCAAAACCTAAGATCTGCCTCTGTGTCCTTAACTCCTGCCTCTATTCTTTCCTTACAGTCTGTCATCAGTGCTTCCTAAAAAAGGCCCTGCTTAAATCCTTCCCCTAACTCTACACTCACTGTGTGTTTTATATATTCTTTTGTTATCTGACTTAGCTTATCCAGCCAGAGGTTTGGGAAAGGGTTTCAGAGACAGGGACACCCAGGTAAGTGATCTATTGCACTTTGCCACTGCCCTGATGTTTGACCTTTGGCGAGTCAATAGCAAATGGGTAAAAAATTAAAAAGCTGCATTTACCAATATTTAATAGTGCATGTTATATAAATGGCATTAGAACTTCTGCTTACTGGCACGGGAATAGTCTGTTTAAACTATATCCAACGAGCAATAATGAAGTGGACAAGAACTTTTCCAAGTTTGAAGAATAGCATAAAAAGGAAGGTGAAAATATTTTAAAAAATTAATAATTAAAAACAAGTATGGAAACAACGCAGAGAGATTAGAGTCAAGAATCAGTCTCAAAAAGTTGTAACAGAGGTTCCATTTTAATGAATTGCAGAATCACAGAATCAATTAGGTTGGAAAAGACCTCTGGGATCATTGAGTCCCTATGACTGGACACCACCGTGTCAATAGACCATGGCACTGAGTGCCACATCCAGCCTTTCCTTAAACACCTCCAGGAACAGTGACTCTACCACCTCCCTGGGCAGCTCTTTCCAATATCTAATCACGCTTTCAGTGAAGAAATTCTTCCTAATGTCTAATCTAAACCTCCCCTGGCACAGCTTAAGACTGTGTCCTCTTGTCCCATCTGTAGTTGCCTGTGAGAAGAGGCTGACCCCCACCTGGCTACACACTCCTTTCAGGTGGTTTTAGAGAGCGATGAGGCCACCCCTGAGCCTCCTTTTCTCCAGGCTACACAACCACAAAGCCCTCACCCTCTCTTCATAGGACTCACCCTCTAGACCCTTCACCAGCTCCATTGCCCTTCTCTGGACATGCTTCAACCCCTCAATGTCCCTCCTGAACTGAGGGGTCCAGAACCGGACACAGGATTCGAGGTGTGGCCTCACCAGTGCCAAGTACAGGGGGACAATCTCTTCCCTGGTCCTGCTGGACACTCTATTCCCGATACAGGCCAGGTGCCATTTGCCTTCTTGGCCACCTGGGCACGTGACAGTGTTGACCAGCACCCCCAGGTTCTTTTCCTCTGAGCCACTTTCAAACCACTCTGCCCCAAACCTGTGGTGCTGCCTGGGGTTATTGTGATCCAAGTGAGGGACCTGGAATTTGGTCTTTTTAAACCTTGTATCACTGGTCTAGGCCCATTGATCCAGCCTGTCCAGATCCCTCTGCAGAGCCTTCCTGCCCTCCAGCAGACTGACACTTCCACTCAACTTGGTGAAGAGCAACTTTTAAAAGTTTAGGAAACATTAAATCAGACTGTAAGTTTCTATTAGAAATATCATAATTGTGAGACTTCAAACGTCAAACTACCATGCAGAGTACTAAAATGTAGCCAACAAAGGGAAGAGTTAAAATGTAATGTGCTGGGGAAATGTGTCCTTCTTTTTAGTGGAGCAAACTTCCCAAATGGAAGACTGCAAAATATGTTTTTAGCAGCTGGATCTCCACTGAGGGTTCTCTACAACTGGCCATGAAACATCAAGCTTTGTGAGACACTGAGACTCACTCCATCCATCTGAGATACTGTTTCCTTGGCCACAGAGTGCGACCTGAGCACCGGCCTCAGTGAAACTCAGATTCCCAAAGCAAAAAAGCAGGGAAAATGGTGAAATACAAAGTAGTTGGAAAACAAACCCACTTACAAACTCCAGGCACAGATCGGATCCCTCACAGGATCAAGCAGGAGAAAAGGACAGCATCCTGGAAGTGTTCAAGGCCGGGTTGGATGGGGCTTTGAGCAACCTGGTCTATTAGAAGGTGTACTTGCCCTTGGCAGTGGAGTTGGAACTAGGTGGTGTTTATGGTCCCTTCCAACCCAAACCATCCTAAAATTCTATGATTCTAAAATCCTATCAAAGCAAACTCTGTACCATTTGCTAAGCTTTCGTTCTGTTACAAAGAAATTAATTGTTGTGTTCTTCTCTAACTTGCATTTCTGAGTAATTTGTTTTCAATTAAGCCTCTGATTGTCAAATTTTCTTGGAGCTTGCTATTGTGTGCCTGAAAACACCGTCTGTGTTCCGAGTCTAATTTTTTCTGTTCTCATCCTAAAGAAAAAGTCACGTTGTGGATGTATCCAATTCCATCTTCTTCTGCCTTGATTAGAGGAACTGACTGTTGAGTGTGAATTGAGCACAGTCTTCTTGTCATTATTTATCACCCTTTCTGAAGGTACTTCCTGGTCAGATCCCAGACTCCTAGGGTTCAATATACCATCAGTACTGACATTTATGGTAGACTTGAATCACAGAAAGTTATTGAAAAGCAGGGATTTCATTTTACAAAAGATTCAGGTGCATTTGCACTGATTCCCTGCCAGTATCCTACTGTATTTTATGGTTTCTTCCAGGCATAGATAATTTTCATTCCCATTGTGAGGTAAATGGAAGCTTTACCATCAAATGGAGGCTGGAGCTGGGTGATTAAGGCCCATTCCAACCCAACTTTTTCCATGAAGTGCTGGAAAAACAATGCACTGAAGACATGCCATTTGGAAGAAATCCTGCTTCCTTTCCTTCTCGCCTGCAGCAGCTCAGAGCTGCACATTCTCCACCGGAGAATGACTGTCCATTCGTAGTACCCTGCACAACCTTATCACAACATCCCAGCCCTTAACACAGCCAACCATTCTGATCCAAACACAGCCTTGGATTTCTGTCTCACAGGGCAAAGAGCAGCTCTGGAAGGAAAAGAGCAAATAAACAAAAAACCCCCACATACTGGTAAAAAAACCCAAACAAACAGAATTTGTGATTTGGTCTCTTCTGTGTATAGATGGAGGCTGGTTTGAATTTATACTCTTGCAAAACTAGAAGTAGTGCCCAGGTCAGAGGAAAGCACTCTAAGAGAACTCAAGGTTCAATACTGAGCCCACTACTGTATAACTTATCCATCAATTACTTGGATGAAGGGGCAGATGCCTCTGCAGCAAGTTCACTGATGACGCAAAGCTGTGAGGAGTGGCCAACACCCCAGAGCGCTGTGCAGCCCTTCAGAAGGGCCTTGGCATGATGGAGAGATGGGCAGAGAAGAACCTTCTGAAATTCAACAAAGGCACATGCAGGGTGTTGCACCTGGGAAAGAATAAACTCACAGAGCAGCACAGGCTGGGGGCTGACCTGCTGGAAAGCAGCTCTGCTTCTTCCGGAGAAGAACCTGGGGGTCCTGGTGGACAACAAGTTGTCCATGAGCCAGCAGTGTCCCTGTTGCCAAGAAGTCCAATGGTGTCCTGGGGTGCCTTAGGAAAAGCATTGCCAGCAGGGTGAGGGAGGTGATCCTGCCCCTCCACTCAGCCCCGATAAGGCCACATCCGGAGTGCTGTGTGCAGTTCTGGGCTCCTCAGTACAAGAGGGACATGGAGCTCCTGGAGCAGGTCCAGTGGAGGGCTGCAAAGATGATTAAGGGACTGGAGCCTCTCCCTTAGGAGGAAAGGCTGAGGAAATTTGTCCTGTTCAACCTCAAGATGAGAAAACTTGGAGGGGACCCCACTAATGCAGGTAAGTATCTGAATGAGGGTGTCAGGATGACGGAGCCAGGCTCTTCTCAGTAGTGCCAAGCAATAAGACAACAGGCAGGAACTGATGCACAGGAAGCTCCACCTGAACACGAGGAAGAACTTCTTCACTGTGCAGGGGACCAAGCACTGGAACAGGCTGCCCAGAGATGTTGTGGAGTCTCCCTCACTGGAGATATTCAAGAACTGTCCAGACACAACCCTGTGCAAGGTGCTCTGGGATGGCCCTGTTTGAGCAGAGGTTTGGACTGGATGGCCCACTGTGGTCTCTTGCCGCCTGACCCACTCTGTGATTCTGTGAGCACAGAAATAGGTAAATTGTTTTCCTCTGGTGGCTCTTTGTAGCCATGTCACTGCAGACTACATGGTCCTGTGGAGCACAGAGCAATAGAGATTTGGGTCCCTGGAGCCCAGGGTTGGGAAAAGACCTTTATTTATTCCATAGATAGATGGATGAAATGCAGCATGGAGGAATATAAAACACACCCAAGCATGAGAACAAACTTAGCTGTGCTTAGACAAAGGACACGTGGTGGCTTCCTTCTCACCTTTTCTCTCACGACTGCATGGAAAAGAAAAACAGTTGTGGCTATAAATAGAGCCACTAAGGAAGGAGGACAAATCCTGCATCATTCATGAACACGAATCTCAGACATTCTGCCAGAGCATAACTTAAACATTTGCTTACATCAAAGTGGAGCATGATCAAAAACTGCAGGCTTCCCTCAAGGCTTTCATTCAAAAGAGAAATAGAGAAAGAATTGCACTCTACCTCTGTTACTAGATGCAGTGTATAAATGAAAATTAGTGTAAACAGTCTGGAGATAACTAAATATTAAATGCACAAAATTTATATAGCTTGAAGGAAAACAGTAATTGGTTAAGCTCATGAGAGAGCTGAAACTCCACATTCTATTGTTTTATTCTTTAGCAAACAGAGAAAGAAATGGATAAAAAAGAGCTACAGCACCATTCATAGGTCATCATTATCTCCCTGAGTACCAGAAGGGAATGCCTTCATGTTCAGGCCCCTACAGTCACAGACAATTATATCAAATTCTAAGACCTACCTAAATTAAGACACTCTGATGGATCCGTCTTTCCCCCAGGGATCAGTGTAGCCCACATCAGACACGGCAAACCCACCCTGAAGATGCCTGATTTGGCAGGAAGGCTCCTAATGCAAACACTGAGTTATTCAGCAACAAAGCCAAGCCCTTGCCCACACAGCATCCACTCACACCCCCCGAGCACAAGCCGTAAATCGCTCCTCTAGACAGCGCAACAATGGAAAGACCTTCAGCACCTATAACCACAAGAGGTAAAATCTACACTGGGCCACCAATAAAAACCAGGGCAAACTAAGGGCATGGCCAGCGTTGTAAATCCCCTGCAAGGGTGGGAAATATCTTGGGAAAATTCCTCAATGGACCACCCGCCATTTTTTTCCAGAAAAGCTTTGTCATTCCTGCTAATATCACCCAGGGAAAATTCTTTCACAAACCTGGGAGACTCTTGGTGTTCCTGGCTTAGCCTGCTCTGTCAAAGACACACTCTCCTGTCAATCAGTTAATCCAGTTAATGAGTGATAGTTAATTGAGTTAATGACTGCAAACTTAAAGATAGGATGTTACCAGGGAGCTCAGAGCTTTTCTCCCTGAGGTGCTACTGTCTACAGCCGTCATGGAAAGCCAAATCTTTTCCCATTTATTTTAATGTTATTCCTCAAGGCCATATATTTACCTTACTATAAGCTTGCACAGAGCTGAGCACAACAAGGCTTTGGTCCACTGCAAAGCATATATGCCAGGTTTTTCAGTAAATATTCCCAGTGACTGTGCTGAAAAATTGTTCTTTAAGACCTCATAGTTCCTATTAAAATATGAAGGAGACAGAAAGGATGTCGGGGAATACCTCAGATCGTACAGCAGGTCACCAAATACTGATGTAAGAGTATATCAAAAATGTGATTCCAAACATACATAAGTCAGAAAAATACTTAAAATTTCTAAGTGTGCCTCATCTCCAGGTAGTGGGTGGGATTCAGATCCCCAAGTTTACACATCAGGAAGTTGTGTGTTTGGGGTATGCTCAGACTGCAGATTCTGTTTAGAGTGGAACAAGAACTTTCAGCAGATGAGTAATTTTGTCATGAAATAGGCAGCTAAAGTCAGACTTAGGTTTTAAAAAACTAATAATCAGAGGAGCTGAAATTTGGGTATGATGGGTGAAGGCATTGGCAGGTCTCTTTCCAGAGTCTGCTTTCCATCTTTCTGATACAAACCTCGTTGCATGCAGCTTCTTGGATATGTGTTTTTATTCATTTCCCAGATGAGGATTAAAGTCTCACTACATTTGTCTGTTTTGGGGTTTTTTTGTGAACTTTAAAGAGCCATCAGCATTCTTCTGTTAAAAATATTTTTTCCTATGTTTATTAAAAAATTGTGTCTCTATTTAGTTTTTATTTGCAAACCTGCTCACCCCCAAACGATGGTCAGTCAACAATATGTGAGTAGCTCATATGAAAAATTTTTACAGATCTTTTGAAATAGAAAGCAGTATGGTAAGTATGGGATAACAGTGTGGCTGTAGGCCTAGCCCAACCATATCAGCTTCTTCAAAGGCACAGGATTCAGTCTTATTGTAAATCATTCCTACTGATGATCAGTCCATTGATGTCTGCACTGTGCTATCAGGTCACGGTGCAATCAGACGCTCCTTGCATATTTGCAAATCTCTGATGGACTTCGCCACTGTTCCCCATTTAAATGGCTCAGGTGAGCAGGTTACAACCACCAGAATTTGCTGTGATGGTAGAGGGGGAAAGCAATGCAATTTATAAGTTTGTACAATTTTTGTTTTCTCCCACCATAGGCCAGAAAATAATAAGCTCTATAATGATCATGTATGCAGCCCAGAGAAATGAATTAAATTGTCTGTCAAGGAAGGACTAATGCATATTACTTCCAATACTTTTCTCCACTGGATCTCCCCCCTTTTAATATGTGTAATTTTTTACCTTCGTATTTTATTACGTAGGTAAATTACATAGGTAAATTACGTAGGTAATTTTTTACCTATGTATTTTACCTTTTAATATTTTTTACCTACGTATACATAGATAAACATTATTTTTCAGATTAAAGCAACTAGCCAGCTAGTCCTACACAACAATTTAAAACAAAACCAGAGTATAAATTCCTTACATGTGTTAAATTGAAATATCTGATTTATATTCTAGTGTTAAAACAGCTCTCTCAAGGTTTCTAATCTTCATTTTGAGTGTTTTCTTGTCCTTTCAAAATCTATTATTCATGTCCCCTCATGAACCTAAAGCTCCACATAAACATATGCAAGTACAAGGGAAGAAAAGTGTCTGCCCAATAGAAATGGAGATCTAAATTTGGAGTAAGCTGGTGCTGAAAAGGGTGTTTGGGCAAACAGAGATAGACATGAATTGTCTTTTGGGGAAAGAGAAATTAAAGTAATAAATTTTGAAGGACAGGGAACATGCAAAGTTGTGCAAAACTCTAAATGGCAGGATGGTAACTGCAAACGGCTGTAGTCTTTCTTCCACATTGAAATCCCACTGAGAGTGGTTCTCCAAGATTCCTGCTTTGGCTGCTAACGCTGTTTACAGACTGAGCAATATTCAAGGGACTTCTCCATCTCTCTTTGGAAGAATTCCTGTGAGACCTATTTTTCAGATGTAAACGCTGCCCAGTTTCTTGCTCCACACACTGACTGGGCACTGAGGATGAAAAGAGAGTTCTCATTGGTTCCCAGGAAGGCAAACAGAGAAAATTTCTGACCAATGCACTTACAATTTGGGGTTGATTTTTTTCCTATTGTAGTAAAGTTTTGAGACACAAGAGCAAACAGAGAGTGTGACCTCTGGAAAGTCCCATAGTAGGATTACTTTTCACTTTTCATTGTCATAGTTCGAAAGGGAAAGTGCATCAAGGCAATGGAGATGTTTATTTAAAACACGCTGGAAATTATTATACATCAGTTCATGGAGGAGGAGGAAGATTGCACCAAAGTCCATAATAAACAAACAACTTCTTATGTTTAAAGAATTTTGTTCTTGGTCCTATCTTCCCTAATGAATCTCTGCCTGAAATTTAATCATACACTATCATACTTACTCATTCTGTATCAGTAACACTCGAAAAGTTAAACCATGCTTATTCAAACCCATAACTTTATTTTTTCTAATATCATCAGGCTCAAAATCATTGAACTCAACAGAAAGTGAGCCATTTCCTTATTTTCTGTGCCATATAATTATTATTACACATTCAATTTTCATTCCTTATTATAGATGTATTTTACAACGTGTATAACTATACACAAATAAAAATCTAATTGAATCAATACCAAACCCACATTTTCCAGCTAATCATACCAATAATTCTCCTTTGTTTTCTCTATTTATGTCAGTGGATACCTGATTTGAAAAAAAACAATTAATGCAATGTTGCTGTAGAGCTAAGGAAGTAAATTGACTTCCAAAGCTGGGGAATTTTTGGTGAAAATGTAATTTTCAGAATGACTGAATAAATAAGCCATTGTTATTTAAAAATTAAGCTTACTCACATGAAACCTGACAAAGCACTGTCAATAACCTCTCCTAATAACTGCCTACTTCTACAAGAATACGCTGATCATAGAAAGGTGGTGATAAATAACAGCCTGTTTGCTCTTCCACTGCAATGCTGTTACTCACCCATATTTTTAACATGCTATTTACTGAAGTGTGCATGTTTATAGGCTCTCTGGAAAAGTCTGATAAGGACAGAGATTGGTGGCAGGCTATGCTCCAAATGACTCAAACTTCCTTTCCCTATTGATGCCGGCTTAAAGCAAAGCCAGAGCAGAGCACTCGGCATCCTTCAGCAGTTCATTTTCTGTGCTCTCCTTGAGCTATGTGGCAGCGGGCACGAAAGGAATGCAAAGTCATGCTCTTGTGTGCTGCCCTTCGGCTTCATTATTTACTTTACACTCTTCTACCTGAATGCATCAGAAAGGGCTCTTTTTAAGACTTCTCCCTCTCTGCCTGCTTTTAGCAGGAGCCTGCTGCGTGGCACTGTTAGTCTAATTTAAGCTGGTGGGAGGGCACGGTCGATGGCTTCACCAGGTGCTGGGCTGGAGGGGGTTCCTCACAACCATGTTCTGAAAAGCTTCATTATTTACCCCTCTTTTTTCAATGCCCACCCACCCCTCCTTCGGCCTGGGCATTCTTTAATTGCAGCCCAAGCTTAACTCAAATTCTTCCTGAAAGCATTTTTAGGCAGTTCCAGAGTTGCTTTTCATTTACGAGGGCTGAATGGTAGCTTCGATGGCATATGTATATCCAGCTTAGCAAAATGAGTACATGAAAGAGGTAAGAAATGGCTTTGTTCTGCTTTCAAAGCTTCAGTGTAAAACTTCAACTTCTGCCAGTGCCACAGGAATTTTTCCAGAGTAAAAAGCAACCTAAATAGCTGTTCCACTGATGTCTAATATGGAGAACAAGAAATAATTATGGAGAATTAACTCATTATAACTTCAGTGTGAGGACACTGTGGAGGGTCTACTGAAAGCGAACAGCAGAAAACCAGCCCAAAACTTCTATCAGAGCTGCCAAACTTTGGAAAGCTGGCCTGGGAGGTGGAACAAAAGCCATGCTGGTATTGCACTCTGCTGATAATGTCCTTCCATCCGTTGTGTGGCCCTGAAACAACCTCATCAGACGGGTCATTTGTCAAAAACAAATTTAGACCAATCTACCATATGTAATTCACAGTCATGGCTTGACAACATACTGCAGCTATCCCCAGCAGACACAACTGTTTACATTTTACACACATAATTGGGTCTGGTTCAGTAACATTTTTCATTGGTGTGTCTGCCAAAATTATTAAGCTATTAGTACATGCTGAATCAGTGCCAAGGAAAATATTTGCCAATAAAATTGGCCTTATCTGTATAAATGCCAAAAAGGTTTGTGTTTTTTGGTGTGTGTGTCTATTTTTAAAACTTTACTCCTTATACATATATGTAAATGTTAAACAACATGACTGGACATTGATGTAGCATATTAGATCAAGACGGTCTAGAGTTTGGATGTGACCCTTGGGATCATGGCTTGTCTGCCATGTTTTCTGCTGCCATAGAACCGTAGGATGGTGTGGGTTGGAAGGGATCATAAAGATCATCCAGTTCCAATGCTGCTGCCATGAGCACGGATACCATCTACCAGACCAGCCTGCTCCAAGCCCTATCCAATCTGGCCTTGAACACTTCCAGGGATGGGGTAACCACAAATTCTCTTCTCCGTTGCCACAGAGGAGATGTATGATGTCCAGTAGGAAAAACCATGGAGGAATCTTCTTCATAAATCACTTCCTAGCAAGGTGTGAAGGACTAGCCACAATATCTACACTGAACTTGTAAGAGAGAGGGATCCTTAAGCTGGAATTTGGTCCCCAGAATGCAACATTCCACCCAATCTTTAAACATGAACCCGTAACACTACACAGTTCAGATCATCACAGCCACTCTGACATCCATCTTTCTGTGTAACACCCTGAATTAGGTATTTAAATTCACATCCAATCTTCACTACTTACAAGGAATTACAGAAGCTTAGCTAGTTGCATTTTTTTTTTAACACACAGCTTTTCGAAATCTTAATGTGTGTCGGTTTTGTGACTGGTCACAAGAGTCACCAGAGAAAGAGCAATTTTGTTACTGGGAGGTAGATCCTTTTTCAGTACTATCTGCAGCTTCAACACCGATTCAGGAAAATGCTTTCTCAAAACCACTTACCCACACTGCGTCTCAGCTTCCCAGCTGAAGAGGAGGTGTGCCATGTTATTTAAAAATGCCTCTTTTTAAATCTTGTGGAGAGGAAAATAGTTTGTAAGTGGCAACTATTCAGGGAAATTTTCTCCCACCTCCTCAGGAAATAGGTTGTTTACTGTAATATTCTCAGTAATTCTTATTCAGGCCATCAAAATGTGAGTCCCTCAAACTCTCCAGCTCCTTGAGATCTCTCCTTCCCCGCAGCCCATTCACGGGAAGCAAAGAATGACCTGAACTCCCACACACTGAGGCAGAGGTTACTGTGCTTAAATTTATTGGAAACAGGACTGATTATTAGTGTTGGGCCTCCTGTGAGGTTAAAGAACAATGTTGAGATAGAGAACAAAAGCATAAGCTTTACTCTTCAGTGTAATTGGACATCAAAGATGGACACTCGTATTTATTTGGATTAGAAGATGGGTAATCACCATGGCAAAGGCAGATGACAGAATCTGAAAATCTGCGACACGATAACATCAGACCTCAGTTCAAATAATGAAAAAGGGGTAAATTTTCCACCATCATTAAAATATCTGTGGTATCACTATCTTCATGGGGTTTACAGGTGCAATTCTTCTTATTCTAATGCACATCTATAAAATACATCAGCTAAGGAGCTCTGCAGAAGGCTGTTTCCCTTCATTGACAGTAAATAAGCTCCAGGGTGACAAGCCAAAACGTGGATGCCTGCATTGCTGAGAGCTAAAAAACATGGCATGGCAAATTCAACTTCTATGAATTGCCAAGTGGGGTTTTTTTTTTTGAAATCTGCCTAATTTCTCAGGTCCCAAAATTTTGATGGATCTTTTAAGTACTCAACAAGCCCACATGAGTTATTCAACATCTGGGGAGATCAACATGCCAGTATATTATTAGTTTATTAAACTGAAAAAACATATTTAGTTTAACATCTCTAGATAATGTGTTCCCCTGGAATGAGCACACAAATGTACAAAACACAAGACTTCAAAACCAAGTTTAATTCCTTCATATTTTTAAAGAGCATACTTTGAAAAGCACAGGTTTTCATATCACCAAATTCTGGTATTTTTAGTGCTTTTTATTTTATTGTAGTCTCCTTTTTAGGGTAATATATGCGGAGCTGCACAAATTCTCCACCCTTCACATGACAGCCCCTAAAAGTCATTGAGCATGAAAGAACAACAAGTCAACCTTGACCTCACCTTCTCTGTGTTTGAAAGAGGGCCTTTATCTTAATGTTGTCAAACTGTGTGTCCTGCTTTGATTAATACACCCATTAGCCATCACTTCTAGTTTTTTTTTCAATCAGTCAGGATACAACACTCATCAAGAAGCCTTGAGGTTAATCTTAAATGATTTTTCCATATGGTAGCTAAGAAACAGCATTCCTGCAGTGCTGACTGTGTAGCTGCACAGGGTAAGGTGGTGGACTTTGTCTTCAGGGAAGCAAAGAACAGTTGGAATCCATGATCTTAAGGATCTTTTCTGCTTCTGTGGAGACACCAAGGCAGTGTTCATACCTACATTGCCTTTGGGCCACATGAGGTTCAGCTTCATCTCACCCAACCCGGCTGATGTGTCTAGGTAAGAAGATACGGATTTTCTTCCAGTAATGGGTGCAGACAGAATGAAAGTTCCTGAGGGTGGTTTCCTCATTAAGATCTATGAATCTCCTCTGGAGGTGACTATCCAGGTGATGTAGGAAATAGGATTAATCTCACAAGACAACTACCCCTTGCTAGTTTTCTAGACTCCCCTAATATATAGAAAATAAAAAGTTACACTTTCGTACTCAATTAAGCTGTCCTGTTTTATTTGTTCACTGGAGGCAACAGGAACTGGACATTTAAAGTTACTTTTCTTTATGAAGTTTAAAGGAGACATGATTTTTTAGGTGAGATGCATGCTGTCTGAAATAGGGATAAGCAGGATGATCCCAGGCTGTAACTCATCTATTAATTATTTTACTATATTGTGAAAAATGGAAATTCCCTGTTTCTTATAATCAGAGAGGAGTTCGTGAAATCCTATGAAAAAATGGTTACAAAATCTCAATAGAAAAAAAATAAAAGAAAAAAGAAACAGGGTGGTTTAGCTGGAAGGGACTGCTCTTGCATTGCTCTCCCATGTGTCACATCCCTACTTCTGGACACATCTCCCTCCTCTTGTTTAGTTCCCAAGGGCTATGCAGCTGCTCTTAGAAAGAAGACACCACCATTCATGCAAGGGATGACAATCCTTCATCACTTCTACCTTTCCACCCTGACAACTGCTGACCATGTCGGGAGCAACTCAGAAAGGAACTGCCTTTATTATATATAATTTTTTTTAACATCAGTAGAAAATAAAGCCTTCCACCTGCTATTGTGCAGCTGAGTTCCTAATCTCTGGTGCCGGCATGGCTGCTGGGAGACGACCCTCAAGCAAGAGGAAGCGGGGTCAGGCATGCACGGGGCAGGACGGCTGTGCTGATGTGATGTGACACACATGTCTCTACAGTACCAGTAAAGATACCCCCAGCTGTTGATTGCTGGGCAAAATTTGTTATTTCCTCCATGGTCAGCAGATCTGGAGTGCATTCAGCATGCTGGCATAGAAACTAACATCAAAATTATTTCACTTGCTTTTCCTGTAGAAATACATGGTCAGAGTCTTTTATTTTTGTTTTTAATGATCCGCCATAAGAAGGTGGCAATTAATCCCAAAGGACAGCTCCACATATCATTGTTGGCTCCAGCTATTGGTGGGACTGATAAAAGAAACAGAATATGAGAATATGGAGCCATTGATAATCTGATAATGAGTGTTGCTTATTAGGTGCTTTCCCATGTGTTTTCTTTGATTTAGAGTCCAGGCCCTAAGCAGCAATTTGTTCACTTTATCAACAAAACAGTTTGCAAGGCCTTTTGGAGACCAAGCAGACCAATGCTTCCAGACCCCTCTGCAGTTCTTATTTTACTGGTCAGAGCTCATTTGTCTGCAGCAAATTTGGGTGACAAGCCACAGAAAAGTCACCTTCAATTTATGTGCAAAGCCAGGCATTAAATGGAGTCAGAAGGTGCTGCACATCCACCAGGTTTTGATGACTACCAGGGGCCTCTGCTCTCCCGATGATTAAACCTGAAATATTGTGACAGCCAGCATATGTGACAGAGGAAAGGATGGTAGGAGCTGAATGCTTGGGTACCAAAAGCAAAGGCAAAGAGGCAGCACCATAGGCCGTCAGTGCTTAGATCATTTTGCAGCTGAAAGCAGCGACTTAGGCGCTTACCTTCAGACATCAGCTTGAAAACTACATCAGTTTTCTTATCTGCAAAATAGGTCTAATTCTATCTGTCTTCCCCTAGGGGAGCATGATGCATTTGGGTTGCTAATGTTTTTGGATGCTCCGGGCTTCTTAGGAAATATGAACTACTCAAGCAGTGGTGGAAGTGCGGTGAGCACAGGTGCACTCTGCACTATACAAGAGGCTTCTCATCCATATGAGATGCTAATGCCAGTTTAGAGAGGAAAAGGAACTCCTAAGCAGATATTTTTCTGGATTAGCAATGACTATAATGGTGTAGTGGAGTTTGAAAGAATTTCAAATGAGGAATCAAACCAGAATTTATTTGGTTATATAAATCCCCAGGAATCTTTAAAGGGAATTAAAGTGTGAAGGCTATCCCTTGACTTAATTACACATTTGTTCATTATTTATGTAATGCTCTGACCTACCCCAAACTTTTATTTGCACACATAGTTCTTCACTTAAAAGAGTGATTTTCTTCGGTGTGTGTTGTCCAGCACCCCCAACATAGGTCCATTTTAATAATCAATGCAGCCATGCATGATAAACAAGATATTGGGAAGGACTCAGAGGATAAGTTAACACATCTATTTGCACAGCACACTCAGGCTGGCTTAACGGTTATTGATGAGGATAGATGTTTCCAATTCTAGGATATGCCATGGTGAAGCCAAGGCTAGCCCAGAAAGAATTTTAGTGATGGATAGAGTTTTGGAGATGGATAATTTTTTTGGCTAGGATAGGGTTATGTTTCTCCACAGCAGCTGGTATGGTGCTATGGTTGTCTTCTCAAGTAACCACTATATGTGATGGAACCCTGACTTCTCAGGGATGGCCAAACATCTGATGGAAGTAATGAATGGGTTTTTTATTTTGTTCTTCTTGTGCACATGGCATTTGCCTTGCTTGTTAAATTGTCTTTATCCGAACTCACGAGCTTTTACAGTTTTACTCCTCCAAATCTCTCTTCCATCTCATGTGGGGAAGTGAGCCAGCAGTTGCATAAGGGTGAGCTGCCTGCCAGGGCTAAACTGCAGCAGTGGGTTAACCTTGAAAATGCCATGACTCAAAGTAACGGTAATGTCAACCTTGAAAATACATAAGGACACAGGACGTTGTCTTATAGCCAGGCACACAGTCACTGACAAAGCGAAGGGATTTTAGCCCTTTCCTCCAGTGAGCATAATCCATGACACTTGCCATCGAGTGTTCTTACCAGCATCTGCCTACAAGTCTATTCCCGTTATTGGTTACCAAAATATGCCTTCCTTTGGGTTCTTATTATATATATATGTACATGTATGTCTGCTGAGAGGAAGGAGCCCAAACTATTGCAATGTGAACCAGAACAAGCCCTGGGATGCTTCAATTTATTTCCTTAAAATGCTTCCTCTGTGACACTGTGAGAGTACAAATCTCCCTCAGACCACACTCCCCACTTGCAAAATAGAAATAACATTTCTTAAAAGACACATTTTTATGTCCATTTCCTCTATATAAAACAAAAATATCTGGGGATAGGGAGTCTAGTATTTAGTGCAAAAACTCTCTGACGTAACTCACGCTACCGGACAGTTACATAAAAATTTGCTAAGTGATCATGGTGTAAGAAATATATGACAGAAGCATCCCTAGATGCTGGGTATCCCTAGATGCCACTGTTTCCAAGAAATTTGGCTACTGGAAAATTAGAAATAATATAAAAGTACATTTAAATCCACAAGAAGGATACTCAGTTTGAGTTTTGACAGAAGGTTTTAGGTATAGTTTTAGCAAAATCTTTTTTCTATATCAAATAGAAGTCCCTCAGAAATCACTCCTATCTCCGCAGTGATATAACTTCAAAATGCCACACACGAAACACTCCAACATCATTAACTGGTGTGCAGTGTTGATTTTTATGTTGCAAATTTGATTGAAAACAGGAGTTTATCAGTGAAATGCTGAAATAGCCCTGAATATGGGGAAGTGAATGAGTATAATTGCTGATGGGTTCTTTTTATTATCAAGGAGTCTTGATTATAGCTTCATAGACTTAAATTATGGCAAATCAAGGACAAGATCAATTTACTAACTAAGCAAATATTTATATGAAGCTGGAGATTGGCATATATTGATCCATTTATAAGGACCATAATTCTTTTTGCAAAATGCTTTGGCATTGAGCAGCGCTCTTTTCCCTATGTACTTCCTCAACAGCAAGGAGCTGAAAGTCATGAAGAAAAAAGAAAACAATCTGGCAAGTCAGAGGGCTCATCCCAGTCAAATGCAGCTGCAAAACCAAGTCAGTTGTTAAGGACGACCCTTTAGATGGAGACTGATTAATGCCAGGTTATGCATTGTAGATAAAATGATAACCGGTTCTTGTAGTAAGTTAGCAATCCTGCTTGAAGGAGGAGAAAGTGCTCAGAGCACCTAGTCATCAAGCTGGCAAGTGCTGATGGGCAACATTACCCAGGGCAGAGCATCAGCTGCCATGTCCTGTCTCCCTGTGCTTCTAAGAGGTCACTTGGATATGAAGTAGAAGAGCGTTCCTAACTTGTGGGATGAAGAAGGATCTCTGTGAAATGATGACCATTCCCAACAAAGGCTGCTTTTGTTGGAGGAAAAGGCGAGTGTGGGGGCAGGGAAGAGAAGAGGCCAGATTATCTTTTGTTGCTTTTGACAGTTGAAAAGGCCCTGGTGAATAATTACCCTTAAAACTAACAAACAAGGAGAAAGAAAAAAAATGCATAAGAAGAGAAGAAAAAACCCCCTTGACCTCTCCCCAGACACAATAGCTCCCTTTGAAAAAAAACAAAATAAAAATAACTCACAGGGGAAAAAAATAACTTAATTTGACTGTCCTTTCTGCTTTTGGCAAGTGTACACACACGCTCACATATATATGTACAATTATAAGTCTCCCCCTGTCACAGTCATCTTAAACTTTTCTAGACTTGATCCATTCAGCAGCAAAGCTTATGCAAAATGCAATAAAAAATTCAAGGGAAACTCCAGCAGCTAAAAGCGCACCCTTGGTTGAAGGCCCCATTGGTTTAGCCACAAAAGAACGATTCCTGGTGCGAGCAGTTGTCATCTGTTTTGCATACTCCTTATTTTGCTCTTAATTGGCATTATATGGAAACTTATCTACAAGGCCATGGGAACCAAAAAGCAACCCTTATCCCCTCCTTCTTTGAACAAGCAGAACCCAATTAAAGCACAATTATCTCTCTTCCGCTATTAGCATCCTCTAGCAACAGAGAGACACAGATAGGAGAAGCATTGTTAGTCCGAGAGCAGCCACCTTTTCTTATGAAAATTTTTGTAAAGGTCATAAAGAATATAAAGGAGACACAAGTGGTCCAGGATTTGGTGATCTGAAGGGCAATGTTTTTTTAAAATATTTGATCTGGATTTCCAGATGATTTTCTAAATACATTTATTTTCACCAGGGAGTAACTGACCTAAGACTCAAAATGCACTCATAGAGCTTGGAGGCAAGCCTGGAAAAATAAAGGAGATGGCCAAAGAACAAGAGGAAAAATAGACACAGGTGTCTTCCCAGAAAATCCAAGCTGTCTCAGAAAGCCATGAAATTGACAATTCCTCTGGTATGACTATGGAAAAACATCTCAGGGGAAAACAAACGACCACTTTTCAAACTGGAGCCCAAAGTCAACTCCTATATCCATATCCTGCTGCTTAATATTACAAAGCTACAACCTTCACAAGTTCCTGCAAGCCCAATATGGATGGTCAGCACTTCAAGCTGATCATGACTTGGAAAGGGTTCCAGTGACATGATTCATGGGTTTTTTGGACACAATCGTTGAGGTGTCCTTGGAGAATGAACATCCACCACTGTTCCCAGTTACATATGTGCCTAGCTGTGACAGACTTCCGAGATAGCTCTGCATACCTTCTGTATCAGAGGCCATCCCCAAGTTAGCAAACATTTGCACTACCACTCATCCTGTCTCATCAGCAGCTACTAAGAATATGCATGTGTCAGGAAACGTCATGCGTTCCATCGCTTCAGCAAGTCATGCCATCACAAAGTAATTCCCGTCCCAGTTGATTCCTTCAGTTTCCCCCCAGATGACAACTATAGCAGGGAAAAAAACAAGTTGACTTATTTTTCTTCTTTTTTTTCCGTTGGGATATTCCTCTACTCTATTTCCAACATGTAGCAGGTCCAGTTCACATATTTTGTTGAAGAAGAATCCAGTATGTCCAGGCAGAAAGCAGAATTCTCCTCTTAGAGGTGCCCCAGAGGAACCTGTCTGCTGCCCCAAGGTCTTGTCAGCAAATCTCAATGTAAACATTTTTAAGAGTTTCAGTTTTACACTCATTGCATGGGCTTGCAAATTGATTTAATTTCCCAAACAAGTTAACAGAATATCAGGGAGGATGGTTTTTAGGCTGCCGTCAGCTCTTTGACCCCCTACAGTAGATCTCCGGCTTTCTTCCCTGGAGAGCCCAATGCTGCAGCTACACAGTTGTCCTGTCCAAAGAGAAAACCGTGTCAGTGCATGTGTGCTGTTTGCTTTTGTCATGGCACACATGGCTTTTGCTTTTACCATGGTTGGCCGGTGCAGTGGGAGGGAGAAAGACAATGTCCCCTCTCCAACAGCTAACGGAATAGAGGTGGCTGCGGTAGACTCTCCACATAAGCAGGGCAACTGAAAACAGGGAAAACAGTTCTGCCAGTGGATTTATTCCCAGATTAAATGGAACATTTGATAGTTGGGTAAGTGTGTTAACAGATCACCAGGAGTGGTAAGGAATTGGCTAAAGAGATCGAAAGATCAAACAAGAGGCAACAACGTGAAAATTATGCCACTGCATTTAACTACAAAAATAAAAAACTTTCCCCTGTGCCCTACCACCATGTAATACCCAGAGGCTGCTCTGAGAGCAGTGGAGCAGGATGAGCAAATCCCTATCTTCCAGCATAAAGATGAAACCTGCAGGGAGACAGCTGCAGTGGAAAGGATTGAAATTAATGTCAAGCAATAGATGAGATTTCGGTGGAGATTTTGATGAGATTTATTGCTGCAAATGTTTTCCCTGGCAAATGTCACACCATTAAAATGCAAAAAGCTACCCTCAATAGAATTAAGAAAATAAAGAAAAACTCAAAAACACTGTCCTGATAAATCGCAGCTTCAAACACAGTCCTCAGGCTCTCAGGGTCAAGGACGGTCTTCTTTGTTAGGAAGTGTGCAGGAGAAGTGCTAAAACGTCCTTTCAGGTCCATCACCTATTACTCCAGAGCTCATGTCTTATGGACAGCAAGGATATTTTGCCAAACATCCTTTGGGGTGTGGCTGAGTCTAGCTGGGAACAGCCCGGGGAGTGAATTCTGCAGCTGAGCACTGCCCAGCACAGCTGCATCATTTATACGGTCTAATATGGGTGAATTAAGATCCTGTAAATATAAACAGCATATTCTGCCTTTGTCTGTTGAAGAAGCTCCTTGGGGAGCCCCTTCTGCTGTGTCCTTGATGGCACAGCCAGAAGAATTATTCCTTAATGCCTGGTAATTACATATGAAAGTGCCAGTTCCCTGGCACAGACAGCAAAAAGTGAGGATTGCACGTGAATTGTGCGTTTGCCTCAAACAGGACAGCAACTCTGCACGAGGTTGGCCAAGATAATTTTTATTTTCCCAAGCTGACTGAATGCTCTGTAGGTCTGAGTGCATGCCTCAGGCATGCACCCGCCTTCCCCTCCCCATAAGTACCTTGCATTTAGCAATCCTTGAAGAAAACAAATTGTTTTCATCATGCAGGGATGAACAATCCTCTTTGAGCCAGATGTCCAGCTCAGAAAAACATTTCTCCAGCCTTTGGATTCTCTGTACTTGGGCTGCTGTCCTCATAAGCACTTGTATTTGTTGGTCCAGCTAGATTTGGAAGATCCTTGTGAACATGGTCACATGGAACTTGTCTTTTCTGAGCTGGCCTGTAATTCAGAGGTGCTGGTATCTCTATTAAAACCCCTCTTTACCAACAAGGACACATTAAGTTAATATACTGGCAATATATTAACAGTGTAAGAGTTATCTATATACATGTTATTTATATATATTTTGCTAATATTACTATCCCTATACATGTTCAGGATAGTAATTTCGGCTTAGTCAGACTAGTCTATTCCTGTTAACAGGTTAAGTGTGATAAAATAAATAACTTATTTCTTCACCCAGACCAGGTAAGAGCTGTGTCTGCTTGGCATCCAGCACAAGAAAATAAACTATTTAAAAATATAACAATAGAGCAAAAAAAGAGACTGGTCCACTTCTAAGGCACATAAACCTTACCAAACTGATGACTGTCCATTGTTTTCACTGGTAACACTGTGCTGTTATTACAAAATGGAATCGGGGAAGAATCTCACTGATGGAAGTATATTTCAAATTGTCTTTTGTATTTAAGCCTGTCCTTCAAGTTAGGGCTTAATAGGACTCCTCATTGGAGCTAAACACATGCTGAATAGTTTTGCACAACAGTACTCAAGGGTGCTTTCTCGTACCAGGTGAAGACAGATCCTATAAGTCACTTCTATTTATTTTTCCATACTTCTTTTATTTGGATTATCCTGTTCCATGAGAAATGAATGCCCCTACTCACCTTGTTGTTTGTTTTGCCTGATGACATGCAGGGGCTTCTCAACCTCAGCAAGAAAGCACACAAAATACAAACTTCCCCAGCAGCAGGGTCGAGAATAGTCAGACATAGTTGCAAAATTAGCATTAAAATGAGATGAAAAAGCTCTGCTTTTTTCATACAGAAACATTTCATGCTCTCCTGCAAAATGGTAACTATGCTTATGTGTCCCAAAGCAAATTTTGCTCCCTCACCCCACTGTCACCTCACCCTGTAAGTCAATGTCTAATTAGAATCTGTAAACTAAAACAAGCCTAGCTTGGGACAGACAGAACATTTGAAAGCTTTACCGTGAACAAAGTGAGATTACCTCAGCTAGGTAAGCAAAAGCAAAAGTGAGCAGAAGCATCTTGTAGTACCTAAAGGGGCTACAAGAGAATTGGAGAGGGACTTTTGACAAGGGTGTGGAGGGACAGGACAATGGGATATGGTTCAAACTGACAGAGGGCAGGATGAGATTAGATATCAGGAAGAAATTCTTCACTATGAGAGTAGTCAGGCACTGGCAGAGGCTGCCTAGAGAAGATGTGGCTCCTCCCACCCTGGAGGTGTTCAAGGCCAGGCTGGATGGGGCTCTGAGCCACTTGGTCTAGTGGAAGGTGTCCCTGCCCATGGCACAGGGTTGGAACTAGGGGATCTTCATGGTACCTTCCAACACAAACCATTCCGTTCGTCTATGATTTTATGGTTTTATGAAAAGAAAATTGGGATGAAAATCCCTGAATGCATAGTTGCCTTGAATCCACAGTAAGTCAGCTCTCTGCACCATGGCTGTGGCTGACAACAAGGGCTCGCACACAGTCCCCAGGAGCGGCGTGTGGCACCACAGGCTGTGCTGCTCAATCAGGGCTGCAAAGTAAGGGGTGTCAAGGAGCTTTGGCCACGGCACAGTGGGGTTCTGACCTGCTCTAGGACAATGCCACAGTGCTTATAGGAGCTACACATCTGCTGCAAGGGGGAAGATATATAAGCATGGAGAGGGAACTGAGGATGCACAGCTCCCACTGAGCATCTGTGCTGTTCGGAGTCACTGGCTGTGACTGCAGCACACACAAGCTGTGTTGGCCTCATGCATGGCACTGTTAGATAGGTCTATAAAGTACATTATGAGATCATCCAGAGAAACATAAAGAAACCCTGAGTCAAACTCTGTAAGATCATAAAATCAGCAAAACCGTGCCAGAGCTTCGCGATGGCTCAGCCTGTTCATGGAGGTGGGGGGTGTGGCTGAAAGCTGTTGCACTGTGCAGGCTGTGGGTTAAGCCCATGTCATTAATGCTCTCCACTTAGCACATGGTTTTCAGAAGGAAGATGCTATGATATTTTGGTGTATTTGTTAAACCTTCAAGGAGATGAGCAATAAGTATCCCTAGGGGAAGATTTCTCTGAGATACACCATATCTGTAGCTAAAGGCAGTTCCACTGCTTTGAAGTTACCTCTTTTTCCAGTGTAATGATGGGATCTTTGTTATTGCACTGCTGTTGTGTATCAGTTCTTTGGAGAGTGTGAGATCACGTCTCCTGCATGTCACAACAGGAGGAACAAAACTGGGCTGAAAATAGCTCTCTGCAGCAAAGCGAAAGAAAAGCAAAATCTGGTGTGTCCAAGAAATACATCTGCAATTCTCAAATCTAAACAGGGAGAAAACGATTGACAGACAATGTACAGACAGTTCTTGCAATAAACTTCTGAGTTCATACTGGTTTCTACAGCCGCCCCCCACCCGCTGCACACTTCACAGCCAAGATGCTAATTACAGCCTTCCTGTTGTTTTCCAGTTCCTCCTCTGTTAAATAATGTGAGGGGAAAGGATTATGGAAACTGATGCACTTGACAGCAAAAATAAATAAGCAAATGAATAACTAACTAAATAAATAAATAATGAATATAGTAGTCTCCAGGAGAAGGCTATTTTATCATACCTCCGGTATCTTGAGCAAAACTTCAAGGGTTATTCAAGAAAAATGATGATCTGGCACCTCAGAGAATAAGACATAAGTATCAATTAATGCTTAATTAACACTGCATGACATTGATTTGAATAAATAGAACCTTTTAGAAGGATGTCTGTCTAGATTGTGGGTTGAAACAAGATGCCTTGTGGGAAGAATGAGAAGCTCCCTAGTATTATGTAACATCTCTATCGCTATAGCACCTGGAGGCTTGGAGTGTATCATGAGCCCAACGTGTTAGATGCTGTATAAATATAAAGTTGATAAAGATGCTTATCTTGGATTTGTAGTGTAAACAAGAAGATATGCCATGCAGTTCTGGTAACAGGTTGATCAAGGCTAAGATGACAGGGGACTTAAGGAAATATGAAAAGACATACACATTGTCTAGCAGTTTCTAATTTGTTGGAAAAAGAGGATTTTTACAAAAAACTTATTCCCAAAACTTTATTCATATGAAGTGCTTGCAGAAGACCCCAAATACATAGGAGTTGCCTTATCATGTTAAACAGGAAAATAGAAAGGAAAAGAGTGCACAGGTTGCAGCAGAATGTCATGACAGCCAACAACAACAGTCAGTGTTTTCAATCTGGGTACCAAATGCCAGCTACCTAATGCCATCTTTCCTCACCTGAGTAAGAGTGGTCTGATCAGCAATGAGCCACAGCTTCCACTGAGAGCTGCAAGAGGACAGCAGCTCCAGAAATCATTCTGTTTCCAGATCAATGTTGGCTGCTCCTGAGAAATACTCTATATACCCTGGGGCATGTTGTTACTTTTAATGAGACAGTAAAACAACAGACCCTATAATTTGTACTGTTCATATTCATCTTCTGTGTGCACTGAACAGGGACACAAAGGTGATCAGAGGGCTGGAGCACCTCTCCTATGGAGACAGGCTGATGCAGATGGGGTTGCTCAGCCTGGAGAAGAGAAGGCTACAGGGAGACCTTAGAGCACTTTCCACTGCCTAAAGGGGGCTACAAGAGAACTGGAAGAGGGACTACTGACATGGCATGGAGGAACAGGACAAGGGAGAATGGCTTCAGACTGACAGAGGTCAGGTTTAAATTGGGTATTAGGAAAAAATTATTCCCTTTGAGGGTGGTGGGGCACTTCCACAAGTTGCCCAGAGAAGCTGTGGCTCCACCATTGCTGGAAGCATTCAAGGCCGGGTTGGATGGAGCACTGAGCCATCTGGTCTGTTGAAAAGTATCCCTGCCCATGGAAGAGCAGTTGAAATTAGATGATCTTTGAGGTCCTGTCCAACCCCAAACATTCTATAATTCTAAGACTTCGCAGATAGTGTTGGATCAGCCAGAATGCCATACCTGGGAAGCAGCTCTGGACAAACCCCTTGAGGGGAAAATGGGATTGCCTCATAGCTGGCATGACTGACTCCACTGCCCAGTTGGACATAACTGGGGAAAAATTCTGTGATTCCACAGGAAATAACTGATTTGGAGTCTATTATTGACTCTTTGACCTTTTGTCACTACTCAGATCTCCTGGTAGCAGAAAGGTTATCAAATGCATCATGGTTGTGAAAAACTTACTGCATTTTGCAATGAGTAGCATTTTGTAATGAAAAAAAGTCTTCAGATTATGTTGACAAATAAGAATTCACCTTCAGTAAAAGGGTATTTAGACATGTCCTCTGAAATTCCTGTCTCTTAATAAAGAGAGCTTGCCATGTGCAGCGACTCCCAGCAATTTGAGAAGTTTTATTTTAGAGATTTCCCCCCCTTTTCCTTACTCCATTCAGTTTTCTGTCACCTCATTATACTGTTACCACTTACTATGAAACCTTGACTTTGAAAACACTTTCTCCTTTTTCCTTTTCCTTTTCTCTTTCTCTTTCTCTTTCTCTTTCTCTTTCTCTTTCTCTTTCATTGTTTTTTATGAGTAGTCTTTATCTTGCAGTAAGATCTTTCTCAGAGGTTAACTTTCTGAACTCTTGCTACAGACACAACATTTCAGCTCACACCAGCCCTAATACTTCCCTGCCCATGGCAGGGGGGCTGGAATTAAATGATATTTATCATCCTTTCCAACCCAAACCTTCCTATGATTCTAAGATTATGGAAAAAAAAGCAATTTTAATTCCTTACAGGAGTAAGTAGTTTCTCCCTAAGGAGTGAAGAACGAAGTCCAGGACATAACTTGCAGGCAGAATTTTCATGCTTTGGGAACTGCCTCTTCTTTCTTATGCCAGTATCTGTGTAGTGCTGGTGATTAAAGCACTAGTGTTCACTAATCACTTTCATTCTATCTTGCAAGTACACATAATTCTGCATCAATTTCATTTAAATATCACTTTATATTCATGGATTTGACTTTTAGAACTCCTCCTACTGTACTTGTAATTTTAACATTAACAGACATTTCTTTCTCTCCATTTATCACTCATATCAAGACTTCCCAGGCTGAGGTGAGCATTTCCTGCTTCTTTATGTGGCAGGAGCCATAATTCCCCCAGCCCTTCACTTCTACGGGAAAAGCCCTTAAAGATCATCCCTCAGCAACATTCTCTAAGAAAGCATGTTTTGATTAGAAAGGTGACTAGATAATCTCCAGTGGTCCCTGCCAACCTCAAATATTCCATGATTCTTTGACTCCTGCTTCTGCTTCTCTACCATTTCCTTGTAATTGTGTGTGTACTAAACAGTCCCAGCTTTGCTTCCCTTCCATTTGAGATGTCCCAGCAATGATCTCCAACCACTCTTGATCAGTGTGGGCAATGCCACCATCCTGTCACATGCCTGTAACCTTGATATCATCTTCAAGTCACACTCCTCTGCCAGATGTCACTTCCCAGTTACACTGAAGCTACACGCACATTTGAAGTGTGTTCTGTGTACCATACTTCAGATAATGCCTTTCCTTGCTCTCTACCCATCTAGGTAAATCTCTTATCTCAGACCTTATCTTTGAACATATCAATTACTGCAGAATCCCCTTCTGTCACTTTCATCACAAAGGCAAATTTGCCTTGATTATATTCCCTGGATACAAAGGACATTTTTCCAGATATAGCACTGATTTCCCTTCTCCATTTCTATCAAAACCTAGGCTGTCTGCATCCAATCAACCCACGCAGTCATTTTCCGTAGTCCATGCACTGGATTTTCAAATGAGTGCTTCTGTATTTTCTTTCATGCTGCTCTCCATAAACATATACAAAATTACCTTGTTAGTGCATTTCTCTGTAGCAATATCTAAACATCTCTGACAAGAACTAGGTTGCAGGTGTGCTATTAGCATTGCCTGCTGTACTGACCAGCACTTTCTTACTACATCCATGAGTCTTCTCTGTCTGTCACTATCCACAGCTTCTTGATTTCTACTAAGATGTGAGTCATTTCATGCAGAGAATGTCTATGTTTCTAGAGTGCCTGGCACAGCAGAAATGAATCCATGACTGGGACTGTGATGCAAATTATCCTTATCAGCTAATAAAAATAGACACGGGTCAATAATAGACATGTTTCAGAGACATTAGAGAAATCTGCTCAAGAAACATTACAACTATCATTTTATTTTAAACAATGGAACGTAATTAAAACATCCCAGGTACTGGAATTGGTACTCACTTTTTGTAGTTGCCTTCTCAGAAATATCTAGGAACAATCCATCAAATGCTTCTTGTAGGATACTGTTTTAACCTAGACATGTGTTATTCTCAGTCTACCTGAAAAATACACAGACATAAAAAAAAAATCAGCATTTTGTTCAGTGATTTTTAACTTCTTTGCTATACAAAAATAAATTAAAAACAACTGCTAACTGTTATATGGGGTATATAAAAGAGCCATCTATCCATATGTGGTTCCTGCTGTAATATCACATCAGCACTTCTAGGCTATGCTTAGTCATCTCATGGAAATAAATGCATTTGTTAAATACAAACTAACGTTTTCTGTACAGCATTCAGAATTAAATGCCTGCCCTTGACCAACTGTGCAAACATCCATCCCTTTGCCAAAAGAGGAATTCATCAGTTCCTCTATTGTCGGTTTGAGGGTTTTCAGTTAACGCAGCAGTTGTTCCTTTCCTCTTCTGTCATTTTTCAGGCTTCAGAAGGTGAAAGAATTTTTTTTTATTTATGTGGTTATACCAAATATCTCCATTCTTAGGTCTTCTTCCTTTGTTAGAGTGAAACGACCGAGATCTTACAGAGATGCCTCTCGCTGTTTCCACTCACATCAGTAAATTGTGTCCTATCTGAGTTGCATGTGGCATTGGAGAGCTCCAGTTTAAAAGTAATGATGCATTTGTCACAAACCTGCCACACTACCAGCAGGAGGTTCAAAGAAAGCATATAACAGTATCAGGGCTCATCTTCTGCTTCTCATTAGCTAATTAGTCTGAAGTCCCTTTTCTTAGCTCCTTTCCTCGTCTTAAACTCTTTCCTTGTCTCAGGGAGACAAAGTCCCATAGAGACTGGGAAGGTGGAGGAGAGAACACAGCAATGGGGCGTGTGTAGTTTCACTGAGAGCCGCATTTGCCAGACCCATCAGCTCTCCCAGGCTACCTACTTTGTTTCATACGCATCTATTTTGCATTCAATCTGGTGCACAAATTCTTGCAGAATTTGAAAAAAAACAAAATTAGAAGGCTGAACGATGTGGTAGCGTACTGTTAGAGAAGTGGGATTCCATGTCCTTCCTTGGCAACTTGTTTCTGCGTGTATGGTTAAAGCTACACTGACCTTTTAATCTTGCCAATTGCAAATTAATTTTGAATCCAAGCTGTCTACTGAAAAGGTGCAAAGGTCACCTTTAAATAGCTGCTCTGCTACATTGCCCTTTACTCCATGGTCCATATCCTTTGTCTTCCTCCCATTAATTCTGCTTCTTGAAGAACCCTCCTTGCTGCTGATTGTGTCCTTGTACAGAGTATTTCTCCTCCACATGCATTTTTCAAAGCTGCATCTCATTTTGTCATTTCCTGCCTAAGGTTTCTAGTCTCTCTATCTTTGCTGATTTATGTAGTGCCTCCCAATTTGGATCATTTGTGATTTTAATTAACATGTACTCTTTTCCTGTCTTTTGGCTAATGAATGAAGATATTTAAAGAAGACTGGACTCAAGACTGCTCCCTGATGTTCCCCTACTAGAAAACTCATGTGATTCAACATATTTTCGTTTATTATCTCACTTTGCTAATGGCCCTGTGGATGGTTTTTAATCAACATCACAGAGTCCTTATCTAAGCCAATCTGAATTAATTTTGTGAGTCTCCTCTCTTACTGATGCTCACTTCAAACAGATGGAAAACAAAAGCGGAAGAGGCCATCACTCACCAGAATGCTCTTCTGTGACACCTGGAAATGAGGAGGTAGTGAGAATAAATTGTTCACTCTCTTCTCTCAGGACTCTGGTGGACTTTGGATCCCCTGTCACCATAACACCTATCCTCCTCCTCATTTTCAATATATGTATTTTTAAACTTTTTGTCAAGGCAGGGAAGTGTTATTATTCCCAATTTGGAGAATAAGCTCCAACACAGAAAATATAAGGAGGTGGTCTGCTCTGCTCCTTTAGCAGTCACAGCTAGAAACTGAGGGTTTAAGGTTGTTCTTGCATTTACACCTATCTTCTGGAACTTACTGTGACATGCCTGCCCGTATATCTCTGGGATGACCCATCAAATACACCATCAAAGTGATTTCATCTCTTCTTAAACAAAAAAATCCCAATCAACCAATCAACCAACCAGCCAAACCCAACCAAAACAAAACACCCCAAACCCCTAAATGTCAGTACATCTGTATTTATATCATGACCTGAATGCCATTTTGAAAGAACACACCCAGATAATGTAAAGTGATTTTGAAAAGGTGCGACTCAAGTACTCAGAACACATAACTGCTTAATCCAGACCACAGGATATAGAATAAGACTTATAGCAGTATCTGTTGGATCTGGTCCTGAAAGTTATTTGGGCCCCTCCTTCTCACTCAGCTGGGTTTTGAGATATTTCTGAAGTCCTGGACCAAAGTGTTTTCCTTGATGTTTTACAGGATGTTTATACTGGATTTGAATCCAGACCTGCAAAGTCTAAAATGTGGTCCTCACCTAGGAACTTCTCTCTTTTCCTCTCAAGAGGATAATTATGTCATGGACATTTCAGCTCCAGTCACTGCTCTATGTTCCCCAAATAGTAGGGTCCCACTGACTACATGCACAGAATCCTCCACAGACACCTCCTGATAAACAGTTTTAACATGGTAGTTACATTTCTTTTGGATGAAAATTAAAAACACCTTTCTGCTACAGCAAAAAGGCATTTATAGCATGAATTTATTTATGTGGGTTATTTATTTTCTGAAATATTAATTGACGTTTCTGAATGAGCTCTGAAATATTTTCAAAAACTTCAATTTTATGTGTTTTTTAATAAAAGCCATCAGGATTTTTTAAAACATTGC
This sequence comes from Falcunculus frontatus, assembly GCA_013398115.1. Classification (NCBI taxonomy): domain Eukaryota; kingdom Metazoa; phylum Chordata; class Aves; order Passeriformes; genus Falcunculus; species Falcunculus frontatus. The sequence continues at coordinate 392,533 of VZRV01002450.1, read as the reverse complement.
TATTATGCCCTCTTCCCTCCCACCCTTTTCATAAATCAAAGCTTGTGGGGAGAAAACAAAACAAGCAACACCCTACTATCACCATTAAAAAAAAAAAAAAGAGGAAGCAAAGAAAAAGAATGAAAAAGGAAAGGGACCAAGTATTTCCAGAAGCATCAGCAATTATAAAGAAACTAATCACAGGCTACGAAATGATCTAAGGGAGCACAGAGGGAGGTAACAATATGAAGAAGACAATTTAGAAAATATTTGCAGGAGAAAAATTTATAAATACTCATTATATCTTTTAAACACATGTCCAATTAATATGTGTTCTTGCTTCTTCCTTCCTCAATAATATATTTAGTGCAAAAAGATATGTAGGATAAAATATTGTCACAAATATTCTCCTCATATTAGGAAATAATTACACAGTTTTTTCACTCCAAACTTTTAAACATGGCCCAGTTGGAAATGAATTGCCTTTGACTTGATAAAAACAAGCATAAGAAACTTAATCTAAGTCCATCACCAGTGCAATTTATACTCTACACCACTTCTGTAAGGTGTAATTAGCAGTGCATTGCTATAATTTATTATTGGTTTAAAAAGCCTGAAAATCAGATCCTTACAGCAAAATGGGAAAATGGGAAGCTATATGCCAGGCATATTATTCTGCTCTATATTAATTCAGTTATTTTATCTTTAGTGTACATCCATCTATCCATGCAACGTGAATGCTCCATTGAGAAGGATGCTGGGTACTGAACCTTTGGCTCAATATGAAATACAAACTCTGAGGCATAGCTGCAATAATACTTCCATTCGCATTATTATGATTAACATTCCTCTGAATAGGAAGCATCCAGTAATCTTAATTGCAGAAATAGTGAGATTCCAATTGTCATAAATCACTGCGCACTGTAAAGCAAGCTCTCAGAAAACAGCACAGAAAATCTCTTTTTTTGTGGGTTTTTTTCAGTTCACTTCAACCTCATTTTCACCAGGCTTTTACATTTTTGTCCATTGACAGGACAGTAATTATGCTTTTCTCTTGATTAACACATTCTTTTCAGTAAGGTCCCAAACAGCTTTCACATGAAAGGTTGAATCCAACAGAGCATGTTTTTTCTCATTAAAGACTTAGCATTCACCCACAGTTAATTTATCACACAGACACTTCCTGTCTCACAGGAAGGAGAGTGGCCTTGAAGCCAATGTTCTTGGTCTGATCAGAAGTTTTCTCTACAAAAGTTGAAATGAAAGCCTTTTCAAATATGATGATTGCTGAATTCATTTAGTGAGTGAAAATATGGGAGGGGAAATGGTACACAGTTTCTCTACTAAAGCACAAGGAGAGAGTCTGCCTTATTTGAGACAATGTCATCACTAAATCTGCATCACAGTTTTATTGCAATTTTATTTATATATTTATGTATTTGTATCAAGTCAACATTTCCCCTTCACTGCCATTTCTTTTCTCCACAGTTAGCAAAACTGTCAATATTCATTGATTCATCAAAGCAAGCAAGCCTGACATTTGGTGCATCAGCTTTCATTTGTAACAGGCATACGATGCAATGATTTATTTTGATGTATTACATTGTACCCTAAAGAGCATCCAAAAATAAAAATGCTTTCATTAGAAGTGTTGTGAAAACAAGGCATCTGCATCAGGGACCACATACAAGAAAAGAAAAATTTCTTGCCACCTGTGCTCTTTAATCCAGACTTTTGATGGCTGGATTGCTTTGGAGTTTGCTTGCTTGGGGGTTTTGTTATTTCCAAATGTATCACAGATTCAAAAAGCAACTGAGAGATCTAAGTGGTGTTCAGTGTTGGAAAAAGCAGAGCTTTTCCTAGCTAGTGTCCTGCTTTGGTCCATTCTTGATTAACTCACCATAGGTAAGATGTCCCTGAATTACTGTGGTATCAACTGAGTTCTGAATGACAGTGTCCACCTTGCAAGAAAATGCCTTTCCTGAGATGGCAATTAGTGCCAGCCTCAAAGACACAAGAAAAGGTCATTGATGGCCTGGCTGCCTGGCTGCCAGTGGGAGGGTGAGGAAAGCTCATGGATATGCCTTCACCAAGCACATTCGTACTAACTCACATTTCTGGTCAAGAGTACTTTAGCTCTCATCTCTGGGCCTGACTGGAGGATCCCACAAAGAAGTTATACTTTGTAATGTAGGAAACATGTTCTAACTGCAAATAATTCTTTTAGCAGACATTTGCCATTAAGCACAAGTTTAAGTCTCAGTGGGGACAGCAGAGCTTCAACATGTGCTTGTAGTCAAGTGTTCCCTCGGAGGGCTGTGGCTGAATGGGGACAGTCTAATGAGCTGGAGACACTTTGGACCAGGATTAAATACATATATGCTTACATATACCAGTCGCTGCTGCTTCTGATTGTGTCTGCACATTTGTGTCCAGCTCCTTTTCCATTATTATCCTGTGCTGTAAGTGATGATGCTGACACGGCGACTAAGTGGAGCGAGGCAGGAAACGGAGACAACGCACACAGAAATGAGCTGAAAATCATCCTCCCAAATGAAACCTTGCTCACAGGACAACACCTCATTATTTTGTTCCCCCATGGAGAACAGCCAGGCATGGCTGATGCGTTTGGAGATCATAGGCATGTTCCAAAAGGCAGCAAATGAAAGCAGAAGAGAGTCTCTTTGGGTTATGCAGGGTCAAAGGATACCTTTCTGTAAGGCGGCATTTTGCTTTACAGTGGCTGAAGCCCAACCACCATAACCTCACTCTCTACAGCTCCTTGAAAGGAGGTTTTAGCAAGGTGTGGATTGGTCTCTTCTCCCAGGTAACAAGCAGCAGGACAAGAGGAAATGGTCTCAAATTGCACTAGGGGAGGTTTAGATTGAATACTAGGGAAAATCTCTTCATGAAAGAGTTGTCAGGCACTAGAACAAGCTGCCCAGGGAAATGGGCAATTTTTAACTTCATCAGCCAGAATGGTGCCCAGTGGAGTGAGTGTTTTGCACACCCCAGTCTGTTCCAGTTCTGTAAGGGCCATTTCAATGTATTTTGTCTCTTATGGTTTTCTGGCTTTGTTTGGTTGTTTTTTTTGTGGGACTTTTTTGGTTTTTGGGGTTTTTTTTGTTGTTTTTTTTAAGAAGGGTGAAGCTGTTTTTTTAAGTGGCTTATAGAGCAGGTTAAAAAAAGGTTGCACAGTGGAGGCTTCTTAGAATTAAGATAATTTTCTCGGTGTAGTAATTTCAAGTGAAAAAATGGATTTCTAGGAAATGGTAGCACACGTAAAGGATGTAGAATGCATCCCAGCAGAATTACATTTTAATATTCATCAATGACTTGCAGTCCTGTGCTCTTTGCGTACCAAGCTCCTCTTTCTCACTTGTTGCAAGATCACCAGATATGCTTTGAGCAAAAAATTAGCTGTCATGTTCTTCTTTTAACAGTGCCATATCTAAGTCTCATTTGCTTGCATGTTCTTTGGTCATCAGAGATTTATCTCAGCTAACTTCAGACATCTGCATAATAGAAGTTGAAGAGCTATTGGCCTAGACTGTGTTAAATGTCTGGTTTTAGTTGCACGAGTTACCAGTCAGTGAGTCTTACCCAAAGCTATGTTTTCTCAGTTCAAATGAATAACCACTCCACCAGTCACTAATTTTAATGTTGCGTTGACAAAGGCTGAGCACCATTTCAGTAATGACACTGTTCAAAATATTGCAGTAGACCACAACAACAAATTTGGTAAATAACTTATTTTATCAAGCCAGGAGAACTCAAGGACAAAATATCCAGTTTTGGCCAAGTGGAACAAAGAAACATGGCATTTCCATCAGCCTGAAAAATTGCGACCTTAATTGACCTGCTTCTGTTGTGGAAGTTTCACTCATTGAACTTAGATTTCAGGTGGACAAAGAAATTGTATCAAAATGCAACAACTTCTCTCTCACACAGAAATCAGTCCTCTACTTGCAGAGTTTAAAATTAACACACCCATACTACTATTAGGGTAGTGAGGCACTGGAACATGCTGTCCAGAGTTGCGGATTACTCCTCCTTGGAAGCATTCCAAGCCAAGTTGGATGGGGCTCTGAGCAACCTGGTCTAGGGGAAGGTGTCCCTGCCCACGGCAGGGAGGTTGGAACTAGACAATCTTTATGGTTCCTTCCAATGCAAAACATTTTAGGATCAATACCCGCCTGATCGAGGTTTGCAAAACATTTTAGAAAATCATCATTCTTGCACATGTGAAACTTTTCTTTGGATCTTACTGCAAAATTTGCTTTGACATGCTCATAATCCATATAGCAAAATTCAAAGCATTAAAATATGCTTTTTGTGCAATAGCATCGCCAAACTAAATATTTTCCTGGTCTACTGTGGGAAAAAAAAGTCTTCTTTGGCTTCTGGATCATTTTTTCAGCTACTCCTTTATCTGTGGGAAAAATATTTTTTCTGTTGAGTTAATTTAATAAGTAAAAGCATTTCTTCCGGCCTATTTGAACTGCGTATTTAAAACGTCATTGTAAAAGAAAGGGTTTCTGTATTGCCTAGAAAAGTATCACCGTATGTTGCCCAGTTCACAACAGATGTTTCTGTAATTGTTGCTTGATTCTGTAGTGGCTTCAGGTCTTTTAGCACAGCCTTGACCAGCAATAAAATGTAATCTGACCATCAATACACTTTTCGTTAAAGCTGTTAAATGGAAGGAATAGTCTTCCCCTTTATCCGTTGCTGATCTATAATCTAAAACCCTTCCAAAGCTTTGAAAGGATGGGTAATTGCTGCCCCTATTTTTTTGCCAGTGGGTAGGAAAGCTGACATGGAGAAGTTTAGAGGGGCACAGCCATTGAACTCAAGGATGGAAAACTTGACCCTAATGAAGGCTGGAAATTGTGGACTAAGCTATATGGACCCCACGTTTCTTGTAAACTATGAGTGCTCCTGCATCTCACCTTACAGATCCAATCTGGTCATTCTGTAAGTTATTTGTACATCTGAACTTTGACGCACTCTAGCTTGGAAATGTAGAAGAGAATTGAGACTTCCTTGCAAAGTTTTTATGCTGCTTGCCACTGATAGTACTTTCTCCACATAACCTCCACTGAAACATCTGTCTTGGCAAATTTCTGAAGCGTAGAATACAAAATGCCAGACCCCAATGATTAACAAGACTTATAAGTGGAAGCTCCCAGTATAACCATTGCAGCAAGTTAATGGTACCTGAAATGGATATTAAATAATCTTTGAACATGTTTTTAAAAGCTGCTTTCTCAGAAATTAAAAAATTATGTAGCTGCTGGAGTGGACCAACAGGTAGACTGGGTTAGATAGTTCTGCACTACATGGGGGCCTGAAATGTTCTTCTGAACCCATTCCTTAATTTGTAATTGAGTAATTGGTGTAAGTGAATTTGTTGTTCATTTCATTGATAAGAAGATTACTATGCAAACAGAGGGCAAGGACACTGCTCCTGAATCTGACTGCTTCTGTGTTGGGAGGATGTGCTCCTCGCCATTGTCTCTTCACTTCCTGGTGGTGTAACATTGCTGGGGAGGGTGTTGAGAAAGGGGTACACTCAAGATGGATCATGGAGGGATTTCTGGTTCCCTCTCCCGTGCCTCTGCCATCGCCTCTGATTCCAGCTCCATGTGATCACACCCCAAGACTCGACAGGCCCAAAGAGGTGCAGGCACTGGTTTACCTGGGTCTAACCAAGGGTGCTTCCGACCCTGAGAGATGTCGCCATCTATGTCAGGCATCTTCTGGGCTGGTGGGTCTGACACGACGCTTAAGAAAGACCTGCACCTTTCCAAATCAGCAAAGAAAGGCCAGGTTGGATGTCCTGGGACATCCCAAGTGAATCAAACCTTTAATTCATCAGAGAATATATTCATAGCTGTATCCTACCTCTGCAGCTCATGACATGTTATATCTACCCCATTGCTGCATGCTTGGTAGCCTGTCCTGCTGGCCCTCATGCTAAAGCAAATGTAGGCATGCTGTGATGTCCTCTCTGGAAACCATGGAAGAATTTACCTCCTGCATTTAGGCAGCGTACTGACATTTGAATGGCTTTAACGAGGGTCCCCACTGCAAGGGAGCAATCAAGGTTAGAGCCATGGAAAGGTTTTCATTTGTGATGACAGGAGAGGTCTTTGGCCTCTGAATGACCTTCTCTCCCTGCTTTGCCTATTCTGAAAAGCCAGGTTGAATAATTTAAATACATCTGGAAAATCCCAAGAATGAGGTAGTGTTAGAAAGGGTCAAAGCATACACTTTCATTTATGTGGTTTGACGCACACACACACACACACAAAAATGTATCTACATATATATACATACACACACACACATATATATATATATATATACAAGTAATGAAATCTTCTCTTATCAAAAGAGCTACAAATAGCACATGAGGGCTGAACAGCTGGAGCTAGATTGGTATATTGTACTGTACTGACTCAGCACAGGAGTATTTAATTTCCTTCCACAGCCAAGATGTCTCTCCTTCTCAACTGGAAAGACTGGGGTGGCTGATCTGGCTTTGTTTTTTACTGAGTACCTACGATGACACTTTGTAAGAAAGATGCTGTGGATAAGAATTGCAGCATTTTTCTTAATTTCCCTTAGAATAAATAAAAAATGGCCATTCAGAAGAACTCAAACCTCACAATATTCACACCCAAATGCAAAAATCCGACTCAGTTCCTAACTCTGCCAGAAACAACTTCTGTGCCATGAGAAAAGCCCCATCACTAACCCTCAATTCAGACCTTCTTTCTATTTAGTCCCTTAAAACAGGAACACATATTCTGTCATGTGCTGGGACAGCAAGAAGGAACCTGTTTAACAAGATGCCAAAACAGCCCCTCCACCCAACTTGTCACAAGTATCTTTGCAGCTGTGTTTGTATCAAGCAAAATTCACTGAATTCAGGAATAGTTCACTGAATTATTTTTTATAATCAACCTTACTACCCTCCCATCCCTGCCCATTTAATAATTTGTATAAAAATAACATTTCTGCTTCTATAGAAAATTTTGAATTCTCTAATGGCAACAGCCCCCCTATCCAGGCTACCTCTCAGGACAATATGCTGCACAAACAACATTAAGTTTTGACTCGAGCTACTCTTCCTCATTTAATTAGCAAGGAGAGTGTCAGGCTAATGTTATCATCTTGAGTAAATTGATGGGATCTTTCCCTGCACAACAGAAGCTGAATAAAAGCCGAGGATCGTCATGCATCCTTCTTGCTCAGCTCCCAGGACTATACCCCTCCTGCTGCTGCGTAGTGTTGATTGGCATTTTACATCTTATCACTAGGTCTCCATCATTCTGAATGAGAATGACGATCCTTCAGACCCGGTTTTGAAAAGCAAACCTATATCCATAGGAGCAATTAGTCCCCTGCTGTGAGTTTAGACACGCCAGCTACACTGCAGCTGCTGTCTGTTGCCAGCACTAAATTTTCCTCAGTAGTGGATCAACGCGTTTAAACACTTTGATCTTCTTTATCTCAGCCAGGAGATTTGAAAGCCTCCTGGTTGAACAAGTTTTCTTTCGGGTGAAACTCCATCTCATCCACCATTTCAGTGCTGACCTGAAACATTTGTGCTTTATTTACTGGAGAGGCATCGTCTTTTGAAATGGCTTCTCACATCCTCTCAGGAAGACTTTTTTTTCATTCCCCCCTAACACCGAGCTTAAGTAATGGTACTTCAAACAGCAGATAAGAGGCACAAAGGGGACTCAGTCTTCTACACAGCAATCCAGAACCATCTTAATCTCCATCACGCACTTTCTGATTTTCATTTTAATCTCCCACAGCACAGTGTGCACCAAACACAGCTGAGAACTTGCTATTTAAGCTGCCTTATTACTGTTACACTACTAAAGTTTAACTCCTGTTTGGAATAGAGCACAAATGAACTAAGGCAAGGGAACAGGCACCTCAGGTGTGAGTACAGCAGAGTAGATGATGGGAGATAAGAACTAGTGTCAGGTTGAGGTTTATTCTCTTTTCTCACTTCTCAAGGAGCCACAAGTGAACTATTAGTGATGTGAAACTGCTGAGCAGGGAAAAGCATGGGGTGACTGTCAGGCTTATTCCTCCAACCACTGCAGAATTCCTGATTTTCCTACCCAAACTAACTCTTTGCCTCTTTGCCCACCATAGAGATGGTAAAACTGTGAATGGGGAATCCAAATCAAATCTCATTAATGAGCTTTTCTGAGCTTTGGACTGTGGATTGATTCACCACCAAACTGACTAAATTTACTCTCATACAAAATGTTACCTCCTGTGATAAAAACAAGATTTACACTACTTGTAAAGCTGATGGAAAGAGGCAAAGAACAAACCTTATTGCAGCCTTTCAGTACTTAAAGGTGGCTTATAAGAAAGATGGGGACAGACTTCAGTAAGGCCTGTAGTGATAGGACAAGGGGTAATGGGTCTAAATTAAAAGAGGGTAGATTTAGAGTAGGTAGAAAGAAGAAGTTTTTACAATGAGGGTGGTGAGACACTGGCACAGGTTGCCCATATACATGGTGGATGCCCCATCCCTGGAAACATTCAAGGTCAGGATGACAGGGCTCTGACAAACCTGGTCTAGTGGAATGTATCCCTGCCCACGGCAGGACGGTATACGTAGATGACCTTTAAAGGTCCCTTCCAACCCAAACCATTCTGTGATTCAATGATTCCAGAAGGAGTCCAGAGAGTTTAACACATATTAAAACTTTCTGAATGTTAGGACCAAATTAAAAGGGCTCTTATCAAAATACTCAGAAATGCAGACAAAGCATTTTCCTTCACCCCAGTACGTGGTGCTGGCAGTGACACAGAAATAACAGAATAAACAGCATAATTAGAGACTTTTTTTCACAAGGGCTTGCTCCCTAGGCATGATTTTAATACCACAGACAATCAGAAGGGTTGATAGAGAGACAGATAACTGAGTCAAAACTTAGGTGACTTTTGTTTCTGTTGCAGTTTGAGTGCTCCCACCCTGCACCAGCTGGTTCTATTACGCAGGTGGATGGAATGTGTTCTGCTCCATTTCCAAGGGAGCCACACAAGCCCAGCATAAATCAGTCAGCGAGTACCTTGAACCGCACATATTAGGAATGTAAGCAAGAGGAATTCCAAAATGAAGCATGTTTAGACAAAGAGGCAATTATGGCATGGAGAGGAAAGGAGTGTAAAAATTTCATCTGGAATCAGGGATGGAGCACAGTAGCTCAAGGAGGTGGAAAGTCTGATTCTCTATTTATACAGCCTCATAAATGGGGTGATTTTAATCCCCTGCATATGATATAGCAATATCTATTAGGAGCGAATATCACAGACCGAGTCCCAAAGAGGATTTAGGAAACCGGTCTTATAATATCCACACAGTTCAGTGAGCCAGATTCAGGTCTCATTTACAAATAGTCTGCCCAGGTGTGCTTTTATGGACATTGGAGTTACGCAGAATGGAAGCAAATGATACATAAATGTCGTGAGTTTGCACTGCAGACATAGGAGGGGTGAACAGAGCTGCTCATGTCGCTGCATGCTGCAAGCTTGACCATAAAAATGCATTCCCAGTGGGTCAGCACCTGTTTAGATAAATGGTTTACTTGAAATACACAATGCAGGAGAGCTTGCTCATTTATCCATATGGCACTAACATGAATTGCCAGCTGTGGCCAGTCGTCCAATATGTTCTCTCTCCATCTATGACATATGAAACCATATGGAATCATCTATCCATTAGGAAGAGATCATTTTCAGACAGGAAGGTTTTCTGACACAATTATTAGCTGCAGCATTCTTGACCAGGAACAGGCTGAAATAGGCAGGAAACAAAAGGAGGCTTATGTTGTCTTAAAGGATCATGTGAAGAATTTTCTGTTTTTAAATCATCTTTCAAGCTACTCTTTTTTTTTTTTTTTTTTTTAAAGAGTGCCTTTTATCTCTCAGCTTAATGTCATTCTGCTGCATGGGATGCCTTTCTCTTCACCCATTTCTGCAGTGAGTGATCGTGGCACAGGAGGCTACTGTTTTCTTCAGAGCTTGGGCTTGATTGGGGCCAGCAGGCAGGTACGTGACTTGTTGGAAACAGCCTCTTTTAGGAGTAACTGCTGAACACCCTGTTTATCAAATAAGTGGTCCCAGTCAAAGAACTGTGACTCAAATGTACTTCCTTCCCAAGTGTCCTTGTCTACACAATGTAGACTTTGCTCTGAACCAATGCTAAACACTGTATATCAGCATAAAATCAAAGGAAAACAGTGTCAAAACAGAGTCACTGGCTGAATTCAATAATATCTTTATTGAGACAGAAAATCCTATTAAGGCAGTTTGCCTGCTCTGAATCTGGAATAACTCAATTACTCTTGATTTGCACCAATGCAAATGAGATGAGAATCTGCCCCCAGAACACTTGCTAGCTATGCTCATTGACATGATCAGAAGTACAGTGTTCCCTATAATCAGCCTTGGTTTACCTCTAATGGATATAAGCAGAGACAAGAGCCTCAGGCATTTCAGGCTGTGGAGTGAATAGCTGATCCCTGTCTGCCTGTAGAGTATGCAGATTATGTATGGAGAATCAGAGAAGCTTATTTTGGAAATTAAGCAGCCTCCAAATGAGTCTGAAATCTGGAAATATTTCTTAACTGCAGCACTTACAGATACAGGACCTCTCTTCCCATATGCATCACTGTACCTCACCTAACCCAGCAGAAACCTTCTGAGTTAAACCAGCATGCAAGGGAAATAAGCTCTGACCTGTAGCACAGCCCAGACTATACACGGAAGAGAAAGACAGCATAATTACTACTAACTTTAAAACTAAATTGGAAGTAAGAAGTTCTTTGATCTAGCACCCTGGTACTTGAAACAAGGTTTGGGCTCTTACATCCAGTGATTACAGATAGACTGTTCAGCAGACAGTTCAAAACTCAGTTTTGCAAAGTGCAGACTCAATAGATGATGCCAAATACAGGGGAAATTTTGTAAAATGACCGGTTACTGTCTTCTGCTCAACACAGCAGGGGCCCATCTCTAGTCCTTTTCTTCCCCTTCCCTTTTTTATTGGAGCTGAGGACATAGATCCTTTGAAAGAATTTGGATCTGGGTAATAAGTTTTGTGCTGTCCTACTGACAGTGTCTTATCATGTATTCTGAAAAAGAGAGATAGACAACTGCTTGTGGTACCACCACAGGCTACAATTAGGGAAGTAAATGGGAAGCCAGGATGAAGACAAGACATACATATATTTGTAATCTATCTATCTCTCTGATGGTTATCAGAATGCAGTAAGAGACACCAACCAAGAACCTCTGCAAGCAGACTTAGAAGCTACTCACACCGTAACAAGGCAATTTAATGTGTGGTAAGTGGAGATTTCAGGCAACCTTTTCGTGGCTAGAGGACCATATGCAGAAAGTGAACCCAACAAACACAGTAAGTGAAAATTCATATACAACACTTCAAAGTATTTTAGGCACCAATTTACAAGCATCACAAAGCACCTGAAACCAGGAACCTAAATCCTCTGCTAGTTAATGCAGAAATTTCCAGATAAAGTAACATTTAAAATTAGCATTTAACTAACAGATGGCATGGATAGCCCAGTAACTGTCCACTTTGCTGACAAAACAGGGAGGCATTGAGTCAGTCTTGCCTAGAGACAGCACTAACTGGGAAGCAGGATACATGGATTTGTTTCCTGTCTATATGGAATGACCTCCGCACATTAATATTTCCAGGGACATTAGCCCACGGTTTTCCAGTCCTTTTTGACATTCTAGTTCAGCTAATAAAGGATGCTGTTGACCATCTACTAGTCACAAGCAGTTGTTCCATCAATTCTCTGTTTTTCCCATGACCAGGGACACTTTTGTGGTGAATCTGATGCTTATGAGATGTTTCTGAATAATATTTTCTTTCCCCAGCTACAATACTGAGCAGCACTGGCATATTGGCATCTCAGGAGATTTCTAGTATTCCAACGGTTCAGCTTGAAGGTTGTGATCCCAAATGCAATCATTTGTTTATTTTTGTGACATCATGACAATTGTTCTTCCACTGATGATTTGCCTTTCTTTGGTCCTTTAAATGCTTATACTCGACATGTCTTCATAATGCATACCTGGCATATTTTAAAACACCACATGCAGGCATCTCACCAGAGGAGCAGTTTAGCTTAATGCCATGCCATGCCATGCCTTAGTAGTTCAACCCATTGTTTTCCCAGCTTTAAATCCATACCAGCAATTTTCTCACTCATATTTGTCGCTCACTGCCAGCTACCAAGTCAACACATCACTTTAGCTCTGATATGTATATCTCTACTTTGGGTTACAGTTCTGATAAGAGAGCTTCTTAAATCTAAAGAGTGTATTGATTAAGACTATGGTGATCACAATCAATCAGGAAGTGATAAAACAAGATAACTCATATGCTTTGATGCATTTTTGTGTACAGACAGGGTGTTTAAAACATACAATCTGCGGAAATATTCCACATAACCACCAAAAGTTTATGAATTGGCATTTGCTGCTTTCATTAATGTATTTGAACAAAACACCCTAAAAACTCAGCAACATTTAGAGGTTGCTGCTCCAGCCTAGCATATTTGCTGGGAATTGATAGGGTTATTTGCTTTGTTCAGTCTTTTTCTGTTTCTACACCTCCCACGAACAAGCGCTATGCCATTGGTGCCAACCTAAAAGAGTATTCTGAGAACGTGGATAGTAACAGAATTTATCTCAAGCACAAAGCTTTGTCGATACATAGAGCATTAACAAAGCCTACATGCTGCACAGACCATGCTACCAGTCTTGAGTAATAATCTGCTCTACAAAACGTTGCCTTCCCAGTTGCAGGAGCAACAAGCTCCTGAGCTGCCCATCAGCTGATCTCAGAGCCATTGCACTAAAATCTGGAGAAAGAGTCATCGGAAGTTGTCTGCTTTAGTATTTGTCATATTTAGCCTTTAAAAAATTGCTGCAGGTGTGTTTATTCTCACAATTATTTGAACATCTCTGGTCACAAGTCAAAGCCAATTTGCCAAATGTGGCAGAAACGATATCAAACTGTAACAGGACCTGAATTCCTTCTTATTTCTGTTTTATTTAGTGATTGGGAATAAGATGCCCAAAACTCTCTACAAGGCGGATCAGACAAACGTTCTTTCAGACTGCAAAACTAAAATTCCAGCCAGCTTCTCTTTGAGAAGCCCCTGGCACGTTTACTCCCCAGAGCTGCAAACAACAAACCAGACCTTTAGACAGGTGGGGTCTAGCTAGAATTACCCCTGCTTTTCATTAACTTCAGCAGAGATGCATTGACACTGACATGGAATTAGTGCGAAAAGTAATTTGTCTCTTACTGTAGCAGGCAAATGCCAGTCCAGATTCAGGGACAATACCTTCATCTTGTCCTTTGCCACCATTCAACAGAATTATGACTCATCCATGTCTTCTATTCCTTTCCCACTTATCTACTGAGACGTGATGACTTCTGGGACAGGGTCTGTCTTACACACATTTAGCTGTGGACTGGTGTTGCCTGAAACTACTGCAGCGTCAAACTGCTGTGGCTGTATTCAAATATAAATACTCAAAACAGCAGCAAAATGTCTACACCTGCATAGTATCTTTTCTGTGTGGGAAAGGGAATAAGCTGCAAAAGTGAAAGGCAGGTCTGCTGTGATGCAGTACTATGGTTTGTAGCAGTACAGTTATTTTAGTAGAATATTTATATTCTCAGAAGACATAATCATACTGCTAAAAACTTCCAGTCTGTGCTGCGGTGGAATCTCTCACAATGCTGCTGCAGTCCTGGCTGGTACCTGTGGATGTTACTGCAATGGAAATAATGAATAATAAAAAGTAATAATTGAATGTGAACTGCATGCACTGGGCTGTCATGGGTAGGCAATACAAATGACTTGCAGAAATTCTTCCTGCTCCTCTGTATTCTGCTCTTGGTGACAAGCTCTTTGTCAACTTTTCCTTCACTGTTAGCAATGAAAATGTGCATGTGTGGCAGCTAGTAACTCAAGCTTCCCATGGGGACAGTTAATTCTCTGCTCCTTGGTCCTGTGCTTATTTCCCTCAGTCACTTTTCCCCTATGGATCCAGTAACAGAGCAGAAAACGTGATGGAAAGAGAATGAGAGCAATAATTAACCACAAGGAATGAAGGAATGGGACTGCTTACAAAGCACAAGGAGGAATGGCATGTCAAACAGCAAAACATCACTGCTTAATGGTTTAAACAAGGAACATGAAAGCCCTGTTCTTTCCTTTCCAGTGACACAGGAGTCTCCCTATCCACAGAAATATCTCTCTGTTAAAGGATAACATTAAACAATCCAATCTTTAATAAGCCACTGGAAACCCAGAGGCACAAGACAGACCCCCTTTGTTTATCATAGACCTTATATGCTCAGAGGTCTTCAGATGAATGAGGTGACAGACAGGAGTCTGGGGGGACTTGGGGGTATTAACTCAACACCCTCCATCAGCTTCACAAAACCATCTCTCCATGCACTCAGATCCCACCCTGCCTTTCCCACAGTGGCTGAGGATAATGAGGAAATTATTCCAAAACGATAGAGTCTAAAATAAATTTGCCTTTATCTGAAAGTCAGATTTTATGCCATATATTTATATTTTATGCCATATATTTACAGGATCCACATCCAGGAAAAAAAAAAATCTTAGCTTTTATGAGTTCAACAGCAAAACTCCAAAGGAGTTACTTGCGTAAGTAGGGGCTCCTAGTTCTGTTTGAGATCTCCTGGGGTATCCCACAGGTTGTTGCCTATCTCATGTCCACCTTTTGGAATACTTTGTGGCATCTCATATAGCAGTGAATGCCTGTGTCAGGTACCTGAGCTGCTCTTCAGTCTATTCCAGGCTACAGTTTCACCCCAAATCTAGTTTGTGATGAGACAGCAGAGTTTGCAGAAAGTTTCCTTTTCTTGCTTGGATCACACTGGCAATTAGTCCTCAGAGAACAAAACACTGCAGAAGCAGGACAAAAGCATGTGAACAGCATAAAGCTCGCTTCCTCTCTGGCTGGCAGCATGGGAAGCAGATAGAACCTTTAAACAGCAAGCGTCAGAAGAAAAACTCTTAGGTCTGGATGCCAGGTCTTAAAAATTTTTCTTATTTGTAGGCTGAAAATTCAAAATTGTAACCTGTTAAATAGGGATTTGCCTAATGCCTCATATAAAGCTCACTGAGTTCTGCTCTAACACCAGTTCCACACCTGCGTGACAGTGTCAGCTTCCACATTTGCAGCACTGGAGCACCAGCTCTACTTAATTTCATTGCAATTATTAGATCAAGCTGCAGAGAGGCACTTTCAAGAACTGGAATGTTTGAAGATTCATCCAAATCCTTGATTAAGACAAATCAACCCCAAGCTACCTGTTTCATGTTTCTCTTTCAACACCAAACTAACACATACAGGAAAAAAATGAGGCTTTTCTTGAAGGTGGGCAGGCAGGTTTTGCTCAGAACTTTTTTCATATCCAGCTCCAAGTGCAGCCACCTGGGAGCCACTTGACTTCCAGGCTTGGTGGAACTCATGGCAACTTCCCAAGCACCTCACATGCTTATTCTAAGAAAACAGAGCCAGTCTTTATCTTTAAAAGTGAAGCAACCCAGAGCTCTGTCCCATTAGCTACACAGGACAGATAAGTTCAAAAGCACTTTGGCAAGGAACATGTATCTGACACCTTTGCTATACATGATGCCTCTCCGAATAGGTTCCTAAGCTAAACCACAGTCTATGATAGGACTTGGTAAAACAAAAGGGGATTTGTGAAGGTATGTGGCAAAAAATGGGCTGCCTGATAAGGCATGTTATGCCTAGAAAACTCCTTTGAGCTTACAGTTCATCAATCTGTATGAGCCTATATATGAAGGTGGGATCTAAAAAGGTGGTGAAGCCTTACTTAAACAGGTAAGCAAATCCCTGCACAAAGTACAAGCCCTCTCTGGAAGCTGTGATGGAGAATCAAATGCATGTGGGCTGGGTGAGAATTCCTCATTTGCACCAGGACAGCAGTGTATAACAACCTCCTTTGCTCTGCCTCATTCCTCACACTCGCAGAATAAAGACTCCCAAAACCTTTAAAGATGCCAGAATGTTGTTTACATCTTGTTACAAGGAGCAGTGAGCAGCAGGATGTTGGTCACGAAAATCTTCTTCAGACTGAAATAATCACATGAAGAGGGACAGAGAAAACAGTCTGACTGTAGGTGTGATAGAAAAAGATACTATGATTTTTCTTGAACTTACGGAGTTAAGTTTTGAGAAACTGCAGAACCTCCAAGCCTTTAAGAAAACCCCCAGTATAGGATGAGCCTACACATGATCAGTTTGCCCAGCTTTGTGTTTTCCCTTTCTTACAGACCCCTTTGATGATTTTCCAGGCAAACAAAGCTGGACATTTTTTAGAAGAGGGCATCATGGCCAGGGAAGGGTTACAACAACAGATGCCCCACATTTGAAGTGCTTCTCTAAGCCTCTGTATGCACACAAACAAGAGATGCTGCTGAGCCTCTCTTCACATTTAAAAAAGATAAAATCAGGTCACTTAAGACAGAGAGAAGAAAGAATGAGACAAAAACAGAGCTCAGAAGTCACCACTAAGGGAACATCATGTACATATAAGAGTAACGCAAAGGGAAAAGTGAAATTCCTGCAGACTCCAGTTCGTGCATGAATTCCCTCTGTTGCTATGAGAATGATTGGGTTTTTTTTCCTGCCTTTCTTTCCCCACCTACAAAACGGGGACAGCACTTACATAACCACTTTGCAAAGTGCATAGGAGGATTAGCTGGCTGTCATCTGTCATATGAGCAGACCTATGAAAGTGCGAAGGAGTATTTTTAATAAATACCTCATTACCTCGTTATATTTTTGACTTCAATTCTTCTCAGGAAGGTCAATTTCATTTTTTTTTCTGCCATCCTCCCAAAAATGTGCAGACCCCTTAACCATCATCCCTGATGAGCCATCTTTGCCTAAAATGACTTGCACGCAGCATGATGTGCTTCTCTTGGTCAGTCACATATGCGAGTCACAGTGAGCAGTACATTAAACAATAACAGATTGATTTGTATTTTAATAATCTGACCTTGTTTGATCTGGACAGGCAATGGTGTTTTACACCCTGTCATGCTGCAAACACGACAGGCTATGGATCCTTGTTATGCTGCTGTGAATATTGAGTGAATCCAGTGAAGGATTCAGAAGTCTACCGTGGAAACAGAAATCAAAATAACTGTAAATAATGTGGAGTATTTAAATAACTTGGAAGTGGCTGCAGCCTTACTCTTCAGGCTTTAACCTGCACAAGCGTGTGAGACTTTGTGGTCTTTGCAACTAATGACTGGGGCAAATTTCTTTTCCATCATACCCAGAGCCTATTTCATTTGTTCTAATCAAGTTGACCTGGATTCACTCGGCTTCCTCCAAGCAAAATTCACTGCACCGCTCAAGAAAAAGAAAAAACAAAGCCCTCACAATATCTGCCAGATATAGTGACCCTCAGCTAAAGAAAAAAATTTCATCAGCATATTATTTTATTTCTTTAGCTGATTTGCTTTTGTCTCCTAAAAGCCTTTGGGACACAAAGCCAGCACTAACTTTCCTCCCCATCACAATGCTCAGTGATAACATTAGCTGACCCAGTTGAGTGCTGCAATGAGTTATGGTAATAAATGACTGAAGGCAAATTGACTCTCCTGATTCTCCCCAATGCAAGTCTCAATGCATATGAGAAGACTTGTTTGGTTTTTATCATTATGAGGGTTTACCACTTGCCAAGGAGTGCTTTCTAGGCAGAGGGAAGCTGCCATATGACCCATGTAAAGAGGGTAAATAGTAATTTAGACTGTTTATTTTACACATTACACAAAAGAATTACTACAATAGGGCTGGAAAAACAGTGGAGGCTACTTGACACTGGCCAACTTGCAGTGCAGAAGGACAGGTCTGATGGACATGACACTTGGGCTATGTTGCATAAGTGCAAAATGAGAGCCTCAGAAAGCAGCCAGGAAAATGGAAAAGGATTCAGTCTAAACCTTCTCCTGTTTTTTTCCATGGGATTTTCCTAAAGGTAGCCTAACTGCTTTCACAAGAAATTACAGCACAACTTCTGTTTCTATTTTGTCATGTCATCTCCACAGCAGAATAGACTGCAGCCCCTGGCAGAGTTTGCTCATACCAGAATACAGTTCTCTGCCCTCTTTGCTTCCATAGGTCCTTGAGTCACTACTCTAGTTGACTGGATCTGCTTCTATTCCTGAAAGCCCTCTTCAAATTTCTGTTATTCCTGAGTGGAAGCCTCACTCACCTTCCTTCATCAGGCTATGACAAATGATCTTGCTCCCTCTCCTGAGTATGAGAGATACAGAAGCAGAAATAACTGCTTGCTTCCATACCTTTGTGAACCGTCTAGTTCCAAGCTCCTTGCCATGGGCAGGGACACCTTCCACTAGACCAGGTTGCTCAGACCTGCATCCAACCTGCCCAGGGATGGGGCAGTCATGATTTCTTTGGGCAACCTGTGCCAGTACTTCACCACCCTCACAAAAAAGTGTTGCAGTATCTAAACTAGAAGTGCCATTACTCCTTGTCCTGTCACTCTATGTCCTTGTTAGTAGTCCCTCTCCAGTTCTCTTGTAGCCCTTTAGGCACTGGAAGGTGCTCTAACGTACGCCTGGAGCCTTCTGTTCTCCAGGCTGAACAACACCAACTCTCTCAGCCTGTCTCCATAGCAGAGGTGCTTCAGCTCTCTGAGCATTTTTCACAGCCTCCTCTGGACCTGGCCCAACAGGCCCGTCTCTGTCTTATGCTGAGGACCCCAGAACTCGATGCAGTACTCCAGGTGGGGAGGTTGGACATTAACCAGAGCTGGTCTTATCAATCAAATCTGATTAGGCTTCAATGTAAATGGTTGCAAATGCATTGCTTTGAGGAAATGAAGATGCAGTCAGATAGATCCATCTGTTCCTCCTGAAGTCGAGAGAGATATTTGATACGAGATGCAAAGAAAAATGGCACATGAGACAAGTGGCTTTGGACTAAAGATGCTTCCTCATTCAGTCATAAACCATTCTGACCATTCACTCCAGGGATGGTCAGAACTGGATGTGTCTTCCAGGGATAAGGAAGGGATGGTCTCCATCCACTGCTTACTTGTAACCGGAGGGTCCACTTCATGCTGGCATTTTGTTAGGCAAAATGGAGGGAAAGGAAGGGAAGATCATCACATAGATTGAATTAATTACCAGTTTACTGGTTAAGTTTACTAGTAAACTTAATTGCTAGTGATGACTTTTTTTTCCCCACATCAGAAGGCAGTTCATGCCAACAGAGTGTTATAGTGAGAACAAGAGAGCTACGTTTCCCAGATCAAGGTTTTGCATACCAAGCTGGTAGAGGGGGAAGATACCTTCGTGGGATGGGAACTCTATCAAGCAGGACGGGATTGCTCTATAAATTACATGCTGGACAAGAGTTACAGTAATCTTGATCACTAGAGACTCATCAATTAGACATTTAAGAGCAGGCACATAAATAAAATACCTCCAGACTGTAGACAGATTACATGCATGCGTTCAGTTCTGTTATGGATACACTTTTCTTCATGATTCATGCTACATGGCCACTGATAAGATTTTAAAATTTAATACCCCAGGGCGGTAAATCCAGAAAGTACTTCTCAAATAATCTACTGCCAATACGGATCTGAGGCCAGCCTATAAATGGTGCACCAGGCAACTGATTTGGATTGTCGCTGTTTGTGGTTTTTTTTCTTTCCATTCTTCCCAGATGATATAAAACAATAACCGCATTCCAGAAGAAAAAAAAGACAAGAAGAACATTCTTAATTTGATATTTAGTTGAAGAACAAGAGTGATTCTTCCAATGGATTAAAAAAACACCATTAAGCAGTTTAAGGACCCAGTTTTGTGAATGCAATGATACTAATGTTTTACATCACTGCAGGACCTTTACTTTCAGAAAATCCTGAAGATCTTTGCCAATTAAAATTTATGGAGAAGTGTCATACAGCAATATGAGTAATTTGAGCAACTCTGTGTAAACACTTAGCAGCAGGACAGTGAATTCTATGAAAAAGGCCTGGTCAATACTTTCTGTGAGTCAAAACCACCCACTGTCTCAAAATTAATTCAATGTTTTAGTGTATATATCATAGATGAAATATTCAGTTTGTCCAACGAAACAATTTTCAGTTCTTCAGCATATCAAAAATCTTTATAAATTTTTGTGGATTTGCCAAATCTTTACAACTTGATCATTTTTCTTCAAAAATTCAGTTTTGGTTGTGATCCTTAACTCTATGATTGATAAAAAAAAAGGAGCAACCAAATCTGTTGGTATATTGTCACCAGGTCTATAACTTGGTTATTCCTTATAAACAAAATTATTTCAAGCTTTCCTTGCAAAGAAAGTCCTAGATTATAAATTTGCTCTAGGTTATTCATACTGTTATTTTTCAAAAAGAGTTTAAAAACTCTAAAAGAATTGAGGCATTTTAACTCATCTGAAGTACATGCATTTGTCTTGTTTTTTTTCCCCTTGAGCAGTTGTTTGTATGTCTGCTTTAGCTCTGCTTGACACAGTATTTCTGCCCTCTATTTTTGGAATCTTAGGTGAATCCCAATCTTATTTCACAGCTTCACCGCTTCATTCCTACTTGCTTCAGGCTGAGAGGAGCATGCCTGAGCAGAGCCTGAGCTCTCCTTCAACACTTCTTGGTATGTACATGTGGAACATGAGATGTGGATTATTACCAAATAACACAACTTTAGCTGTAGGAAAGAGCCAGGCATGGTGGAAATTGTGACTCAGAGAGGAACACTTTGTAGTACTTTTTGGCTTCTTCAGGGCTGCTGGAACTGACTCATGGTGTGCAGCCCTTGCTGAAGGCTGTGCACTAAACTGAGTGATGCTTTCACACTTGGTGAATGTCAGTACAATTCCACTGAGTCAGAGAGTCAGTGGGGGATGATGACTTGCACCTTACTTTTCCCCCCATACTCATCACCGATGAGGCTGCACCTTGAATCCTGTTTTGAGTTTTGGGACCCTCACTACAAGAAAAATATCAAGGTGCTGGAGCGAGTCCAGAGAAGGGCAACAGAGCTGATGAAAATTCTGGAGCACAAGTCTGATAAGAAGCAGCTGAAGGAGCTGGGGGTGTTTAGCCTACAGAAAAGGAGGCTCAGGGAGACCTTCTCACTCTACTGTTGTTGTAGTACTAACTACAACAACATGAAAGGAGGTTTTAGACAGATGGGGATTGATCTTCTCTCCCAGACAAGTGATAGGACAAGAGGAAATGGCCTCCAGTTGTGCCAGGGGAAGTTTAGATGGAATATTAGGAAAGATATTTTGACCAAAAGTGTTGTAAAGCACTGGAACAGGCTGCCCAGGGAAGTGATATAGTCCCCCTCCCTGGAGGTATTTTAAAGATATGTAAATGTGGCACTTGGGGACATGTTTTAGTGGTGGAATTGGCAGTGTTATGTTAATGGATGGACTTGATGATCCTAAAGGTTTTTTCCAATCTAAACAATTCAGTGGTTCTAAGATGGAGCATGCCCCAGACACTGTCTGTTCCAGGTGAATGCAAGTCTTGTCCGAGGTATCACAGGACACCCCAACCCTCTTACACTACCAGGGCCACGGGCTGAGCTCCAGCTGACTCCCCAGTTGCTGACATTTTTCGGCTGTTGGTGTTCCATAGGTTTGGGTTTGACCATTCCTGCTGGATCTTACCAAAACAAATCAGCTCTGGAGAAGGTAGGAATGAGGATGTGTGCTTCTTGGTTTTGTCCTTTAGGCTATAGATACTTGTCCTTTAGGTGATAATTAAGTCCCTAAAACTCTTTTTTCTCTATGTTTATGGTTTTGTTTTGTTTTGTTTGGGGTTTTTTTAAACAACATAAACACAGCTATAGAGGTCCCAAACAAGCTGTCTGCTTCCAAGGGAAATTTCTCTAAGCATGCAATTCTCAGCGTCTTGTTTTTTTGTGGTCATATTTATATATTTATTTTTTCTTTACCTTTTTAAAAATGTATATCCTACAGAAACTGCACCACTGACCTACTTTTAAAAATGCATTTCAGAAATCCCTACTTCCTTAGATGTTTTAATAATAGCATTTATACTGCAAAGGGTAGTCTGAGCAGGTACCAGACCAGAGCAACCATTTACCATAGTGTGTGTAAAACAAAAATACCAAACCAAAACCAAACAAAAGATCTTTATAAAAAATAGGTTTTGTCAGGCTTGTGAATAATGCAAACAGTGAGCTGAATTGTGTCAAAACATAAACCAAGCAATTCTTTTTAGTGATGCAAATCTTCTGTAGCCAGTCTGAAGTCTCAGTCACAAAGGTTTTTCTGCAATATTAAAGAGTAGACCTTCCTTTCACTACAGAGTGATAAAGAGGCACTAAGCCCTGCTCTGTTGTTAGTCACAAGTCATTTTAATGTGGGTCTGTAACACTGTGAAAGGTGACCTGCAAAAGGCAAGTGGCAGGCTATAATTCAGTGCCTTGGAAGGTAACACCAGGATCTACTAGCTGATAATTGACTTTCCTGTTATACACCTATCATCTGTAACACTTTTAGACCCTTAGTGGGTCCTTGCTAGCAGTGTCTGTGTTAATCCCTGCATTGGGGATGGAGCAGTAAACTGTTCAGAGCATGGGAATGACTCCCAGCCTCTCTGAAAGCAGCAGCAACAAACATGTTCCTGTGAACCCAGCTCCAATTGCCAGCCACAGGCCACTAATTAATATTTTTTTTTATATGGTACAAACACTACCTGGCCTCAAAATTGACTGGGATCCTGTTGCAGAAGCACAGGGTAAGATTATCTCTATCCTAAAGAATTTATAATCTGACCAGCAAAGGGCTGGAAAAGTATTTGGGAAACATCATGACATTTGTGCCCTGTTCTCAAACACCTTCCTAAGTGCTGACACGTGGCTACTGTCAGAGACAGACAGGAGATGAGGTGGACCTTTGATGTGCTTGATGTGAGCGTTAAGAGCAGCAAGACAAAATCCATGCACTAAGGCCTGAAGTGATTTAGCCAGAGCCAGGTCAAGAGCCAAGCAGAGCAGAGCCCAGGGGTTGCAACCCAGAACTGCTACAGTTCATCCAGATGGGTCTCTTCCTCCTCCTCCTCCGCCCACCTCTGCAGACACTCGAGAGCCTCCTAAGACTTGTGTGTATTTTCTTTAAGAAGAAATTTCTTCCAGACTGCGGCAGGAGTAGTCACAAAGACAGTGCCTGGGCTGCTGGCGCTGCTGCTCCTCCACATTTGACATTTCAGAGAGGCAGGACTAGCTGCAAAAGCCAGCCTGGTTAGCAGGGATAATGAGGCGAACAGCATGTACCTGCTCAGAGCAAGCAGGGATGTGTTCACATATGTATTCCTGTTACATCCCTGCTTGTGGAGTTTGATATTCACCTCGGTGGGATGAGTCAGCCTTTAAGGCAGCACTGCTGCTGGAGCACAGTCTGCTGGCTGCTCCTCTATACATGCAGAGCTTTAAGCAGGGAAGGAGAAGCACTGTAGTAGGCTGAGAAGACAAAATACAGCTGGGAATTTCTGTACTGTTCCCTTCTAGCTTGGAGAAAGGTGCCACCAGTGGAGGAACATGAGCCAGTGGCATTACTCAGTTTAAGAAATGCAAGAACAGATGAATCCTTGGCTTTATGCTCCATTGCTGCCTTGATGAAAGATGTCCCACCTGTGACTCCTCATTTGCACTGTAATCCTCACCTGCCTTAGAGTGTATATTTTGGATACAGACTTTAAAGTTGTGATGGTATCAGGTTTTCAACAGAGCTTCCCCAGCCATACTCCACAGGAAATTTGTCTCTGGTTTGTTTTGTAAATTTGATACACGATCTCTTTCTAAGGCAACTAGATGTGTTTCCTTTTGGAGGGCAGAAAGGGAAAGAGCAAACAAAAGGAATGGGAAGATTTTGCAAAATCTACATTAAAAAATGCTAAACTGCAGTAAATATATGGACCCATTTTTTTCCCTCATTCCTCTTTGGTTGCTTTAACTAAATAATGAACTAAGACTGACTCTTTCCTGGTAACTCATTTGGGATGTTGAACATGTGATGAATCCTAGAGCAGTAAGTTTTGTTATACTAATTTGCTATTGTTAAGCTGAATTTCACCAAAGCAAGCTGCTGGCTTTAAAAAAATGTCTTCAGCCAGGCTCAGTTCTGAACTAGACCATGGAATTATAAGTAACAGTCATGTCTTCTGCAGTCACGTCTTTCACTGTAAAACAGTGAAAATATGCCTGTAAAATACTTGTGAATGTAAAAATTCACTTTTGGGAGATAACTTGAGCATCAGAATGTAGTTTAGAAGGACTGCACAGGAATGCCTGTATGCAAAGGAGGAAAAAAAAACTTGAAAAGTATCTAGAAGTGGGCTGTGATCTTTTATTTAACTCCATCATATCTGTTTTCTTTGTGTTAGGTACTCCTAAATGCTTGTGAAGAACTGCAGCTCTTTGAAATCCTGATACCAAACTGCAAAACATCCTGTCACCTTGAACGCAATAATCAATATTGAGCCCCTTTACCATGCAGTAGCAGCTTTCAAGGTCAGTCTCCCACTGGCAATGTGGAGCCAGGATGCATGTTGCTGTGCAAGTCTTTTATTTCCCTTTTTCCTCATGTATCTGGAGTAAAATATGTATGAGCTATATCTTTGTGATTTCCTTTTTTTCCAGTCAAATCAGATACCACAGCCCTGAAACTAAACCCCTTTCTCCCTTGATCTCTTCTGCCTTGAAAATGACCTGTCTCACTTTATCTGTTTCTCTTCTTAGTCCCTTTTCTTTTAAACTCAGAAATTCCCCCACTCAAAACACAGCATTTAGTAGCATTTCTGCCAGAACTCTTCAAGTTTTCTGAGAATTCAGGTTCAATCCAACAGCTGGAATGACTACTTCTGACTCCTGCAGACTTCTGACTCCTGCAGTCCAAAATTAGGAAGATAAACTTTTGCCTGCAGAATCCAAAGCAGAGCCAGGTTTGTATTATCTATTGTATATACCTACCTCAATGTTTTCAAGCATTGATGTGCTTTCGTATTGACAAGCAACAAACTAAGTCAGGGTTTCTGAAGATAGGTTCCTCAATAAATCATTAAGAAGAGGAGTCACTAAATTTAATTTGGACTTTCTTATGAGAGCTAGAGCTCGCTGGGAAAAAAAAGACAACTGATAGACTTCCAGATATTTTTTGTCCTGTTCACTTGTAGTCAAAAAAAATTATTCACAGGAAGCTTAAATGACATTACATCACGCAACTTGTTAAACCAATATCTGCTTAACTGAAATGTATTTCTTGGTAGGTTTGGTTGTTGAGGATTTTTTTTGGTTTAGGTTTTGATTTTTTTTTAAATAGATTTTTTAATTTTTTTTTTATTTGGTTTGTTGGGGTTTTTTTTAGGGTTTTTTGGGTTTCTTTTAATTTTTTTTTTTCTCCTTAGGGGAAAAAAAGAATTCTTTAGACAGGATGTCATTTGCAGCAGGGAAACAGTTACAATTTGTCTGTTTCCATGTGTCTTTCACCTTCTATAGCTACGTGGTGTGAGAAGGTATGTTCTGTTTAGGGGAACCAAACTGTGACAATCGTTTTATTCTGGGACATAGTGTTCCTGTCTGGTGCTTTTGAAGATCTGGTGGCCTAAATTCAAGCACATCTGAAGGACATTTCTGGTTGCATGAGTGAAAAAGCCATTTTATTTCTAACTGGACTTTTTTATAAAATATGGATATTGAGTAGGGAGTTCTAATGGCAAGGGATGGCACTGAACACTGGGTATGTCATTCTCTAATGCGTGTTGGCATAAATTTATACAAATTTGTATTCACACATATAGAATGAAATGCATAAAAAGTTTTATATATAATGCTGCACATGCAAGTGGTTGTCAATATACAGAAATAAGCTCGAATGGAAATATATATTTATGTGTATAGATAGAGCATGACTTGATGTTGTTCATCTATACCACCAAGACCTGTTACCATGATCTGGTTAAAATACCTCAAACCAGGTTTTTGTCACTAGCACAGAAAACCAGCATTTGGGGAGCTAATGCTAAATGAATGGTCAAAATCTCTTTCCAGTGTAAACGTAAGTCTTCATAAAACGGGCCTCTAGGTACAACTACACCAGAAAATCTCTCGCTATGTAGACCAGGTTTATGCCCTCAAAGGAAAAACAAGCCCTATGGATGCCTCTAAATTTCTTTCAGGTACAAGTGTAATTTCTTTCCCTACTAGATGAAGAGCCACATAGATATAATGCAGTCACAGCTTTTCAGAGCTACTCGAGGTTGTACATAACCAATTCCCTTTCTCTTCCGTCGTCATTAAGATTTCAGTTCTAGAATTCTATCTTGCATTCCCAAAGCACCATGAATTTATGATAAAGTTAATCATCCTTGTCCCTTAGGGTAAATCATGCACCCAGGGAAAGGCATTTCAAGACTTTTGGAAGTGTAGTAAAAAAACCCTCCAGGTTAAGAGGTGCTGTGCCTTAGCGGGAACACTTCTTTCCCTTGTCCAGGATGGCTTTGGCTATCAAGAGGTGAAGATCACCAGGAAAATGCTGTAAGCCTTTGAACAACTCTCTTCAGCTGTCATAGAAAAGGACATTTACATGTTGTCCGTGGTACTCAATGTTATGTAGTGCCCTTGAATTACACTCCTCAGGTTCTCCTGCAACCTGCACAGAAGAGCCAGGGAAAGTAGACAGACAGAGTACTTTGCCCAAGGTCACTCTACAGGTCGAGACTCAAAATTAGAGTGTTGAACTACATGTGCTGTACCTTGGAGAATAGCAGCATTCAAATTTAACTGAAGAAGCCTCTGGCTAAGCAAGAGAATACAAGAGCAGATCTCAGCCTGGCCAACGTACAGCAGTTGAATTCAAAGACGCAGCCAAGCTCTGAGCCTTCCCCACTGGTTATTGCATGTTTAACAGGTCATCAGTGAATGCTTTGTCAAACTTCTCATTAATCCTGAAATAATTTCCACTTTGATTTCATTTCCACTTTCCTGACAATGTACTCATTCTTGAGACATTTAAACATATCCTGATTTCCACTGAAGAAACTGAGAAAGAAGCTTATTAGCTACTTTTTAATTTGGAGCTATAAACCTCTTAAAATTCTCGACAAAGTTTGGCATTTCTTGATGGTTTGTTGCTTAAGGCACAGATCATCACTCACGAAAAACCACAAGGGGGTAACAAATCCGTAAAGAGAATGAATTTCTCTAGGATCCTCTATTTTACAAGCACAGATACCACAAAAATCTACTGATTTTTACATCACTGAGATCTCAAATTTCCCACATAGCCTTCCTTTCTCTTGTGATGGGGACCATGAAGGACATGTCCCTAAATGAACAGGGAACAAAGAGCTGTGGGTTCCTGTAAGGTCTCCTGCCATGCTCAGGCAGCCTCAATTTATCTGTGCCTACCTCTGAGGTCCCTTGCTAGGCTCTGCAATCCTACTCAGGCTCCCGAGACAACTCACCCTCTACCACAAAGCCCTTTCTGACTTGCTTCCATCCTTTATACAACAGAATTCATTTTCCCATTTGGTATTTTATTTTGATGTTCCAGGCATAAAAAAGCAAATGGTTCCCTCAAGCCATTTTCTCTCTGTGAAACTGTGAAATAGCTTTGCAATTTTGGAGCAGTTTAAAATGCATTGTTATATTGAGAAAGAAGAGGGGAGGAGGGGGGAAGCTTCTTTTCTGACTCTGAGCACTGAATGCTATAGTAAAAAACGGATTGAAATTCTTCAAATAAGAATTTCATAGCTTCTGCAGCTATCAAGGCGGATGGCTCCCTATTTGCATACTGCCATCTACATAAAAGAAATGAGACTCAACGGTTTTATTATAATTATATAGCTCAGGTTTTAGTATTAATAAGCCTATTGTTATCACCATTGCCTTTCGAAAAAACCTCCACGTTTCTGTCATACAAACTGAAATATTGCAATTTATTTTTAAGGCACGTACTAAAAAAGTAAATCCTTTCCAAAGATTCTTCTTGGTTTCTTGCTCAGCACTGAACTAGTTTGCTGGAGATTATCACCAAGGACTCTGTTTGATCATTGTGTTTTTCAATATTCCCTTGCTTGCTGAGTGCTTTATTTAAAATTCACAGCAGAGGGGAGATGCATACTTTAAAGATGGTATCAGTGCCATTTTCTGTGGGACTTCAGGCAGTTCCTAGGTGCCTGTGTCGACGTCCTATTAAAATGGAGCATCCTTCATTGAGCCACAAAAAAAGGTGACTGATAATTAAGGTGAAAATGCTGCTCTCCTGTCTGTGCTGCAGAACTCTTATCAGGCATGTGAACTCTTATCAGGTGCCTTCTTATCTCTCCTCCTGTGCATCCTCTGCTGGAATCCCACACCAGACTCCCATGACATCAACGGGAGCTCTACTCTTGGTGATGTGAAAACACAATAGCTGCTGGAGTCTCCAGAGTGTGTCTCTGCAAGCACACTGTGGTCAGGGACATGGTACACAGAAAGGAAACGTAAAAGGAAAAAAATCAGTGGCTTTTGAGGCTAATACAAGGTATGACAGCATACTACTACGTATATATATATATTGTTCCTATACAGAAACGATGTTTGTTTGGTGTCACAGCTAGAAGTTAAGCCTCAGAGCTGAAATGCTTCAGCTTCAAATATTCACAGGGACACATTCTGGTGAGGTAAAATAAATTTTTTCTTCCAGAGTAGAAAAATTTAAAGCAGACTGTGTCTCAGTTTCAGAGACTTTTTTTGCATGGGAAAACAGAATCATAACTTTTTCAAGCAGATAATACAAGAGAGCTTTGTGGAGAAGGTCACAGTCATAAAAGCAGAGGTTTATCTAAGCTAAAACTCTGCATGCCAGTCACTTCAGCTTCAGAAATATCAGCAGGTCCTATTTGCCATCTCACAGCTGATCTCAATCCATTTCTTATGGGCACAGTGATAGAAGTGGGTTTTCAGGGAGAGGTTGGAGAAGGACAGATATTTGAGGCATTTGAGGGAGGAGGGCAGAGGCTTTGAACACCACAAGAGGTTTGAACATAAGATGATGTGAAAGAGAGCTGTCAAAAGCCATGAAAAGTGGATGAAGGAGTATGGGAAAGAGATGTTTTACAGCCAAACAACACTA
Source organism: Falcunculus frontatus (assembly GCA_013398115.1). Classification (NCBI taxonomy): domain Eukaryota; kingdom Metazoa; phylum Chordata; class Aves; order Passeriformes; genus Falcunculus; species Falcunculus frontatus. The sequence goes on along the minus strand of VZRV01002450.1, from coordinate 363,247 downwards.
AAGAAAAATTTCTAGAGCAGGCAGAGAAGACAGGAAAATGATATGGCAGGGAAGAGGTTACAGCAATCAAGAAAAGAGAGAAGCTTCATGCAACTTTTGTACAATTATCAAGCTCACAAGAAACTAATTCTGAGCATATGGCTGAATGAAACTTTGATAATACCCTGTTGTTGGGATTTCACCCTAAGACCTTACTTGTCTGCCTCTGGATAGTCTGAATTCCCCTTAAATACTGAAATTAGTAGGAAATGCAAGACCTAAGCCTTTTCATTTTCTAGGAACCCATAGAGTTATACCACTGAACCACAGGTAAATTTTTGAAGAGCTATAGTGTAGGAGTTATTAGGCACATGACCCTTTTATACCGTTTTTCATGGCAATCCCATGACTGCAACACTGTCTGTTGCTTTGCTTGAACAAATTACCACTGAAATTTACTCCTCTCCACAAAAACAGTTCTAGCTCATTCTTCACCTACCATGAAAAAGACCTCAAGTCTAGATTTATCATGTCCCTGCTTACTTGTCAGCTTTCATTATCCTGACAGAATACAAAAAACTTGAACATATATCCTCTAGTAAAGAATTCACAGACTCCCAATGTGGGAAGGATTAAGCATCATAATAGCCAAACCAAACAATTTCTTAGGGGGTTCACATAACGTCTGTCAAACATGTTCCATAGCTCTGAGAAGAAAAACAAATGCAAATGTAAATCACCTCTAGGAAAGGCAAATTCTTCTAGGTGTCCAAATGCACTAAATCAATCTCTTTATTTTCATTTGGGCAGAGTCCACAAGCTTTCACCATCTAAAGAACCACAAGATGAGAGAGCGGACTGTTTGGCATATTTTATCAAAAGTTCCCAAGGCAATTTACTAAACTGAAGGTACTTTAATAGAATTCAACTCAGCTGAAAGAACTTGAACAAGGAAGAAAAAAGTAGGATTAAGGTTTGGACCACTGCTGAAGAAACTCCATCTTCCCCATCTTCCATAATCAAATTTGAGAATTGTATTTGTGACTTAACATGTAAATGCTTGGACCCAAACTGGCATCCAGCATAATATACAGTTATTAGCTATGTCCACTGGGAGACTTAGCCAAAATGAACACCAGATACAGAAACTCAACTGCAAGTTAGTTTGGAAGAATCTGGACCCATTGACTCTCTCAGGAAGCAGCAGGTATGGCCATCTGAATTACTGAAGAAACTGCATCCAGGAGGCTAAAGAAGACCATATTCTTTGCTGTGTCCTCAGACAGTCCTAAATCAACAAACTTCTCTCAGTATCAAAGAAAAAAAGATAAGTACTGGTAGAGTCCTTGATAAAGACTTCCTGTTTCAGTTTCAGCTTCAAAGGTCTGTTCCTTCATTACGAGGTTAACTTATATCACAAAGAAATACCCATGGCACTAAGTGAAATACATCTGCTAGCAGAGGAACTATCAAAGGAAGTGACAGTAAAATTGACTGTCTGAAAGCAGAAGCTAATTAAATTCAGACTAAAATCGTTTAAACTCATAGAACAGCGAGAATAGTTATAAACTTGCCAAAAGTTCCAGCAGAGTGACCGATATACCATATTTTGGCATTGATTGAGAAATTCCCAACCACACAAATACTTAATATGTTGCAACTCAGAAAGGGCACTGCTCAGGGGAATACTGCAGTCCTTGTGATGAAATGGATGCCAGTGGTGTGGTTATTCTGGCTTTCTTGACTATGAGTCCTTTAACTTGTTCAAGTCTATGATGCAGACAGCTCCTGTTCACTCTCACTATTTGTTAGACCTTGAGACAACATTTATATGTCTGCTCTCTTCCATCTCTTAGCCTGCCTTAGGCTGAGGACTCTTCTGGGGACACTGTGTCTGTGTACGAGTCCACACCTCTGAGATGCGCTCCTGTGTGGGAGAAAGCATCACTGTAATTCCACTGGAATCCATTTGTGACACTTTTGTTTTCCTGTTGCTCTCCTCAGATATATCTCTCAGCAACTTTCTCAGTGTTAGTTAATGCAGCAAATGAGATTACACTATCTGCTACTGTGGATATGCTCAGACAGCATTCTGCCCATGTTCTCAATGTCGCTCTCCACCATCCTCCCCCATTCCTGCTAACTTAAACCTTTCAAAACCTCTAGTCAACATGGACTGATCTATTACCAATCTCTGACAAATCCTTTGTTAATCCTTCCTCACTTGTGGCCCAATAAGTTCCTACTGAAGCCAAAGGGAATTTGACTCAAAAAGACATGAATTTATGGCCACGATGCACAGGCAGCATTCGAAAATGGAGTAAAAATAGGTCTGATTCCTGCCAAACAGAATTCCAGAGAAATCGGCAGACCGGGTTGCCTGTTGTCTTCTAGAGGATTAATGGGTCTCATACTATAAGAATTACAAAGCTGGCCCTCAAATACACCATATTTTTTGTTAGAGAGCAGTAAAAATTTGATGAGGACTTATAATTTGGTAAGATTAATTTCCTTTTCTACACTGTTTTCCTCCATTTTTAGATACTGTTTCCCGGTATGGAGTTTTAAAAGTCATCCTTTCTCATTTTTTTTCCGATTCTAAGATTTATTTGTTATTATTTTTCATTCCACGTCTTCCAGTCGCTGCCAGGAAGAGCAGTCTGGAATCAAGGTTTTCTTACTCTATATTCTGGACAGGAAAATATTTCAAGAAAATATTCTGCAAACAATATGTACTGTCTGGATCTGAGAAGAGATTAAATAAACACAGAAGAAGAAGGGTGAAAATGAGGGAGTGAGATCACAAAATGAGAAAATTATCTGGCACAATGAGATCAAATTTACTTTTCCTTTCATTAATGTGAAAAGATTTTATTAACAAGCATGAAAATCTCTGTGCTCTGATGGTTGTCACATTGAAAACTGTAGTTGGTACCTTCAATCTGAAAAGCCAGAAGTCTGAGTGAAATTTCAAGTGTAAGGTGAAGGACAGACCTAATTTCTGTTGCTTTGGAGTGAATCATTTTCTAACATGCAAGTCGTATTGCTGGGACTAAAGATTACAATAATTTTACTCTCTCTCTTTTTTTTTTTTTTTTTAAATACAGGGAGAAAATGCAAAGATTAAGTGATTTAGCCAGAGTTACATAGGGAACTTGGTGGTGAATTCAAATGCCTTATCCTCAGTCTTGTTCTTTATAATATGAGATCCTCTTTCTTGAAAAAATACCAGAGAAAATATACAGCCAGTGGGGAATTACCCTAAACAACTAAAAGTCAGTCATGCTTGCCAAAACAATTGACACTCTACATTTTGCAGAGCAGAGGGACTCTTTTAGGCCTATGTGCTCACTTGCTAACTTGCGCACTTTGTAAGACACAATAAGGATTTCTTCTAATGTGCTGTGGTGGTTCTCACTCATGAGTTTTTGCTTCAACAAAATAAAATTTCATATTAATCACTGAACAAGTAATTAAATGTGACTGAGAATATATCTTTGTGGCATGCTTGAGTGTTATCTTCATTTTACAGAGGAAACTGAGGAATAGTAAAATTAGATGTTAACCCTCATTCAAGGAAAAAAATGGTGATCTTCAAATCTAGAAACAAAACCTACCTAATTCTTTTCCTTTCGCTTTGTGCCCTGGACTATTTTTTAGTAGGATGTGTGACTGTTGTATGTTGGTAAAAAGAGTCCTAAACAAAAGGACCAATGGTAGTACTTTTGTCTTGATTAAAAGTCTAATATTCCCATATTGAAAATCTACTGAAATGTGATTTGGTTTTTATAGAAATTTTGCTGACCACTATTTTAATATAGAAATCCATAATACAGGACTTTTAAAAACATCATATAAGATTCTATAAATGAGTTCTTACTCTCTACTTACTCCAGAAAAAAACCTTTACTATAAACTACAAAAGTCACAGCATAGAAAGCAAGTAACATCCTATTAAATTCAACTGAAATTTCCTAGATATGATGGATTGCCAAAAATCAAGGAGATCTTTTTCCTAATCTCTTCCATGAGAAGGGATTCAGACACGAAACCTCTCTTCCCTGTTGCCTTCATCCCCAGTGAATTAGCATTAAGGTTACCAAAGCCCTTTTCTGTCCTTCCCTATACCTCTGGGTTTGCTTCATGGAAATGGCACCTTGTTCTTGCCTCCTTGTGTTGTAATGATCAGTCTTGACAAGGGTTTTCAAGGCAGGGGGGAGCAGTCATGGCTACAGGCAAAAATCACAGCTTCTGAACTTCATGCTTGTCAATAGCTGTTTTAGTTTGCATTTCCATACTAATGTGCCTTATAAATATTCCCCAGGGCTCTCCACACCATCGTGTTGCTGTTGTCTTATTCATCAATACAGTCAAAACAGATCCAGATGCTGTCAGTTAAGGTCAAGACAGGCTTCTTCCAGATCTTTGGGGTAAAAAGACTTCCATTCCATTTTATAAAAGAAGGAAACATTGTGTATTCACTTAGTGAGTAACTATTGGGGCTGACACAGCTTCGCCACGATGGTCCAAATAATTAACCTTAACCTCTGGACTGAGATTTACCCTTTATGCTGTCCTCTCTACTCTCCCCATCCATTTCTCCTGGAGTGTTTTTGGTGATTGGCACCCACACCACTGTGCTGTCTGCAGGCCATGCTGTGAGAGACGGCATCTGAAGGGTTAGGAAATGACAGCCTGTCCTACATCCCAAATGGAAGAAAAATCAAGTGAAGGACTGGAGTGTGAAAGGTTTGGGGAACGATGGCCTCTGCTTTATCTACAGGATGGGTAAGGATAGAGGCGCTGCTGGCTGGAGCTTCACCAGCGTTTCCTGCATTAAAAATTCCATCACTGGAGACATTTCTGCAGGTGCTCACAAAATTCAGCTGACCATTTCTTAGCGCTTTTTTTCTTATTTTCTTTTTTCTTTTTAATTTTTGGAAATTCCATCCTGAAGCAGTGCACCCACTTGGAACCAGATTTTAAAACAATCTTGATATACCTTAAGCTTGAACCTACATGCTACTATACACCAGCAAATACAGGCCTAAAACCCCCTCTACTCTTTAACTCCTTTGGAAGTCTTGTGAAGAGGACACACTGCAAATCACTGACTTTGAACATGATGGTCAGTGTGTTTCTATTTAGGTGCTGATGTGGGATAGATTCAGTAGTCAAGGGGAGCTGAATGCTTCAAAACATAGCTCCAGGGAAGTGCTATTTTTCACAAAGCCCTTGGCTTTTCTGCTAAGATTAGTGACAAAGCAGACAGCTGGCTTGTGCAGGGGTTTCTGCATTGTGCAGACCCGATGGTGTTGCCCAGAGAAGTTGTCTCTTCAGAGCTTGCCCTTGTGCATTTTTCCTAAGGAAGCTTGCTTTGCGAGTAATCCTTGCTCCCACTGCCTCAGCTATCACCACCATATACATTCCTGGTAAAATCGTGTTGTTTAAAGGAGAAATTCTGCCTCAGCGCATTATTACCTGTCTTTAAATATACCCCTGCTGCTGTAAGTAATCGGCTTACCAACAATTTCACAAGTATAGTTTGATGGGTTCTGTCTCAAAGCACAGTGAACCCATTTGTGGTGCCCTAATTGCTACATGTACATACCTAACAGAGTATGGCTCTTATTTTAACACCAGTTCTCTTCTGCAAAAGACACAGTGTGTCAGAGAAGTAAGGCAGCTGCCCACACAGCCAGAGACACAGCAATAGTCTGAAGAATTGAATACAAGTGGCAGCAATAAGAAAGTAAAATATAGCCTGTTTTTCCTGCAAGCCTAGTTTGATAAAATCTGTTGTCATTCACTATACACACAAATTACGAGGAAGACATGCTGAGCAGGCAAAATTGGCAGACTTATCCGGGGAGCAATAGGGACTGCAGACCTCCAAAAGCTTTGCCTGGTTCCCTTTTCAGAAGGGAAGACCTGTCCTGCCCTTCTTTTTCCTTTGCTGCTCTGAGACCATCTGACTTTCTGTTGATAACCTGTCCTCTTCAAGATACATATTTCTTGAAGAAGCACAAGAGAAGTACTTGCTCAAAATTTTTCCTGCAAGTTCTGATTTCCTTGGAGCTGTTTCTCTGCCACAGCCTCACCGTGGTGGGGATTTTGGACCATAAAAAGAAACTTGGTAATCATCCTGCTGAAAGTTTCCTCTCTTTGCAAAGATAAGATACTGATTGTTTTTCTTTGATGACAAACTCTCACCAAGTATTGATGCATGAGTAATATTAATGTCCACCCCTCTTTATGTCATGTACTCAGACAAATCACTTTTATAAACCATCCTCAGTTTCCGAAACCACTATGGCCTATGGCAAACAAGAAGCATAAAAAAAAATAGCCACCAAAGCTGCATCTTCTGCAGAGACGTGCACACCACACTGCAAACAGGGGAAATGGCAAAATCTGGATCTGATTCATGACCAAAAACCATCTGAAAGACAACTCATGCAGATGGGTTTGGCCCGAAGGAGGCTTACAATGCTCATCCTTAACCTACAGAAATGCAACATGCTCCAGAAAGCCAAATGGAGTAAAAATATGTATTAGATTTAGGATAACAGGAGGGGACAGAAAAAGAATGTGAAACTTTCCATTGGCTTATTAAACTTTCCTTTTCAAAGTTGTTTCTGTTCAAGTAAGAGACTTGCCAGCATAGCTAAACTGATAATTTCAGAGCCAAATGTGCTCAGTGCCAGTGTCATCAAGAAGGATAGATTATAGAGCTGCTTCTCATTTATGTGCTTGTTCTGATGAAATGCAGACATTTATCTTTGTGGAACTAGTAAAACAATTGCATCATTTTCCACTGCAAATTGAATCAATGTACCCAGTGGCTGCTGAGCTGGGAGTAGAGCTGGAAACTCTATCTTCTGCTATGCAGCTGCTCTGATGGTAGGATCCATTTTGCATTCATCTGAATTGCCTTCACCTTCCCTGTCCATTCCCAAGCATTTTTTAGAAAACCCACACATAAAACAAAAAAAAAAAAACCCAACAAAAAACCCAACCAGCCAAAAAAAAAGAGAACCAAACAAAACCAAAACAATCAAACACAAACCCCAAAAACTTGGCTTTGGTTTTGTTTTGTTTTCTCCACAAACCCTCCCCTTGTGAGCCTGAGGGCCATAATACTGACAGTCTTTTGTCCAAGTTTGAATTGCTGGAGAGACTATCCTGCATCCATGCAAAATACAGATCCCACGTGGAATTCCTCCCAATGCTTAGAGATATTTGCCTCTGAGACTTTTGCTCAGGTCATCTCTCCTTACAGAGCATCACACAGTGCTCCATTCTCTTGTCAGACCTCACACAGAGCAAGTAATTCAGGAGAAAAATCATAGCTGTTTAGGCAAACAGAGAAGACAAGGACACTTTCTTTGAGACCTCATGCCCCTTGGGCAAGTCTAAATGTCTGGAATCACCTATCCAAATGTAATCACTGCTATAAACAAAAAGATTGCTCCAGAGACTGTAACGTTGTGTGGGGAAGGAAGCAAGTGCAATGATACATATGGTGTATGTTCCAAAAAGCTGTATGAAAATACAAAGAAAGTACCTTACCAATATTCCTCTGACATGATCATTACCTATTAGTTATATCATTAATGTTCTTAGGGCCCCAGGTAGGACGTGCAGGTGGATTTTAGTTACTTATATACTGTCCTGCTTGGTTTCCCTCTGCCAGCTGGTGGATGTCTCACAAATTTTACATCACAGGTATTGTTCCAAGGCGCAAAGCTGAGATAATGCTGGACTTCTACAAAAGCAGCAGATCCACCTTAAAGCACCTGCGTTCCACCTGGGACAACTGCAAAGACAAGGATGCCTTCCAGTGATAATGCCACTGCCAGTGACAAATCACAATTTAGGAGGTGGGAATCACAAAAATCACAGAATCAGAGAAAGGTTTATGTTGGAAGAGACCTAACACATCATCTATTTCCAACCCAACCACCGTGGGGAGGGATGTCACCCTCTAGATTATGAACAGAGAGAGGAGAAGGCAAAGCACAAGAAAATGATGAAACCCTAGCACAGTGCTTCAGCAATCCAATGAAGGATGGTTTCTAAAGTTATCTCAGGTAGGACTGTGGTACAGCTGTACTTGTATTAAGGGGCAAAGTCTCCCCCAAGCATGACTCTCAGCAGAGGGAAAAAGCATGGAGGTGCTTGCTGCACTGCTACGAGCATATTTAAAATTTAGGCAAAACATATAAATGCTGGGGTTTTTACACAGGCCTTTCAACTTCTATTTCTATAACTCCAGGGCAAGAGAAAATAGTCCTGAGAAGAAACAGCAGCAGACATTCTAGCTACAAAAGAAAGCAGTACTCTAAAGACCTTGGAAATGCATTTATTTATGCTTTTACAGGTAATTTAAAAAATCTACAGCTTTCCACAATTTGTTTCATTCTTGAAATGGTTTTGTTCTGCAAATCTGTAATTCCTGATTTCATTTATGCGCATTCCAGTAGTGTCTAGAGACTCTAAACAGCATTATTGGTGCCCACTATACAAACCCAGATAAAAGACAGTGTTTACCCTGAAGGCGAGTAGAAATAGGGAGAAGATGCATCTGTGGCACAGAATCGAGCAGAAAGGAAAAAGCTGTCATGAAGAAGGATCCAAAGGAAATCCAAGATTTGCAAAAGTGTTTGGCTGTTTATAGGGCCCCAGGGTTTAGCTGCTCCAGCTGAGATGCTTCCAAAGGGGGCTGATAATTCAAAGCATTCATTGCCATGAAACAGGATTCAAGTCTGCCTCGAGTTAGTCACTTCTAACACCAGGAATAAAGATCTTACACTTCTAAAGCAGCCTCAGTTTAGATTTCCACAAATTAATCTTCATCCAGTGCTAATGGTGCTCAGTACAGGCTCTTAAGACTCCACTCTTGAATAGTTCACAGTCATTTTGCTTTCAGGTTTTTCTACTTGTTATGAGGAAAACAACAAACACTGAACTCAAGTGAAAATTTGCTTTGAAAGAGGCAACATTTTTTCGGAGAGATTTTATCTGTTCTTAGCCCAACAGATTAGCTTGGAGAAAATGAATAAGATTTTAGGCACATGCTCAGGCTTGAAGCAGAAAAATCCAAGCTAAATCAAAACTGAAAATATTTAATCCAAATTTGTCATCCTACAACACTTTGTCTTTGGCAGAAAAGTTGATGCAAGACTTCATACTCCCAGGCACTCAGTCCTGCTGGATCCCCACTACTCTCCATTCACTGAGTTGGGGCAATAGCACCATCTGCATCACCGAAATTTAAATAAGTGTATTAAATGATGCTGATTTAAAAATGTTGTTTCCTTTCTTTAAATCTGAGTTGTGTGAGTGACTGTAAGATCAGACTCTGCAAAAGAAGTAAAAAGATGGGGATAAGCATTTTTAAAGTGGCTTTAACGCCAAAGTTATTACACACTTTAATTAATCTGTGTTACTCAATTAGAAAGTCTGAGACAAAAAAAATATTGCTGGTGGTTTTGGAGCAGCGGAAGCTTCTGTTCAAAAGAGCTAGTTTGCCTCAATGGAAGAGAAACAGCGATTCACTTAGTTATCCTAGGCACTAGTTTAAGGATTGTACTGCACTTCATTGAAAACATTCCTACTGTTCAGTTGTGTCCTGTATCAAAATATCCTTCACAAGACAGTTCCAGGTCATTCACCAGTGCATCAGCAGGGTTTTGCTGCTCACTTCTGCATATGGGTAACAGCATGAAGCCCACGCTGTCTGCCAAACAGCCCATATATCAGAGCTTACCAGGCTTTGCTGCTGCTGCTTTCCCTCCCCCTGTAGAATGCCACAGGCTACAGACAGATGAAACGGGAAATACTATAGCCTTTGAAAGGACCAGTGTAACTCTTAGAGGGGAATTGTCCTTTGATTGTACAACAGAGATTCCTGAATGCAGCTGATATTAGGAAACACCCATGTAACACTACCTTCAATAAAGAGGCACAACAAAACGTGTTTCTTGAGACATAATGAAACCTGGAAACTTTGCGTGGCTGCTTGGCAAAGACTACAAGTGCTCTAAAGTAGCTAGTTGAATGCTAAAATTATAATGGGAATTGGAAATGGAAAAGTCTGGAAACATTCTAACTTTGGAGGTTGAGACCTATTTTCAGTTTCTCCTGGCTGGTGTGTAACGAGACACTACAACTGCTTTCTGTGGCTGTTCTTTTGCATAAATACATGCCAAAGGTAGGAGCAGACAGCTGCTGAGAAATCCATCAAGGGCTGTTAAACACAAAGATGCCACCTCTGGCTCAAGTAATCCCAGAACAGCAGATTGCTGGGACGTGCTCCAGGGGAATTGTGCCATGTGTCCGTCTTGCACCCACATCTCCATAGGACAGAGATCCGGTAACGCGAACGGCAACTTCTGCCCACACCCAGTACAGTTCTTTGTAAGCTCTGCTGTTCAATGAGCACTTTGTAACATTTCATTCAACAGATGCTTCCCAAAGACTCTTGCATGAATGAGTTGGGCCAATTAAAGGAGCTTTCAGGAAAAGATATCTCCACATACAGTGAAATTTACCCTTTGCAAGTGTTTACAGACAGGCTGTTGTCTCTTGTACCACAATAAATTCCCATCAAACATGGTTAGACAGCCGTAGGCTGTATTCCACTGAAAAATTCAGATCCTAAAATAAATCTTTTAAAGTGCAAAGGTATTTGGATGTCAGGAAGAGAAATCTCTTTCAGGTCAGCCTCGGCTTACAAGTTACCCATCTATTTTGCTGTAAGGATTCAGGGCTCAGTTCCCATCTCAAAGCCCACATTCAATCAAGCATTTAGCCAAGTCCCTGTAGTCTGTTCAGAAAACTAAAGAAAATGCAAAAAACCTAGATTATTTAGGCAACAGAACACTATTTCCTTTTCTTGCTCTTCCACACGTGAGAAAAAGCCTGAAAAGAATTTGCTTTCCAACCTGGCAGTGAAAAACTCCACATCTGACCAGAACATCAGAGAGCTTCATCTGATGGAATGATCTTTTCAGAAACTCTACCAGCAGGAAAAACTAAGGAGTTATAAAGGAGCAGCATCTGTAACATGAAATGTAAGAGTGGGCTCCAACAGAAAAATATGGCTTATATATTTGTCCATGTACATACATACATGTATGAAATAACACGTCAAAGTTACTCAGAAAATAAAATGATCAATGTATAAATTTGAAAAGGAGGAACTTGTAAGTGGAACTTGTAAAGTGGTAAAAGTAAAAAATCAGTAATATCTATCAATGTACCATCTAACCATCATCTCTCAAAACAGTCATTATGTGCCACTGCCTGGTGTGTCCGTGGTCAGATCAGTGGTCCCAAAAGACAGAATTTTAGGCAGTTCATAATCTGACAGGAGGCCTATCCTGCTATGTTAGGCACGCAAGACTGTTGAGTCTAGGCTGGATTTGGGAGACCTGTACGATCTTTTAATGACCAAACACAGGTATCAGCACCTAAAAGAACTGTCTCTTTAAGAATCTTTAGCTCTTACTGCTCTTTTAGAAACTTGTTTGATCCTTTTGTCAAACTCAGTGACATTTTCAAAGTTGACTAGAATTAGAACAACAGATTTTGGAGTCCTTAAAGCAGCTGCCATGTGGGAAAAGTTAAAAAAGAAACAGGCACACATATAAGACAGCATGAGAAATGATGGTTCTGTTTGGCCTGGGCAGTGTTTGTCCTCTCCTCGGAGGATTTTCAGCTACCTGAGCAATCAATCCAAGCACTAAATTTGCTGCTTCTTGTCTTTGTTAAAGAAAATCTACCAATAAATCCCCATAAGAGTTTGTGTAACCCAGATCAGTCAGTTATTTCTCTCTCCCTCAGCATTCACAGCTTAACCAGCTGGCTCTCACACTGCCCAGGCACAGACCTTGTTAGGCACCAGTGGCGGACAGACACAGCCTCGTGCTGCATTTTGAGGAGGCCAACACACTGTAAAAGCTCCCAGAATATACTTTCTGTGTAAGTACAAATAAGCAGGAAAGCCCCGAAGTAATTTGTTTTCTTTTATGCTAAACAGGAAGATGTATGGGAAGAGGAGAACTGCTTATTAATCCCAACCAAACAGTAAACTCCAGCTGAGCAAACTCTGCCATTTGGTGGACTGAATTTCTTAATCAGGAAAACATATGGGGAGGCAGTTTTCAGCAACTGAGACAGGAACATTTGCAAATGCTTTCCTATTGGAGCAGACCAGAAAGACAGCACAGTTTGCATTAAAAAAAAGGGGAATATTTTTGATTTTTTTGACTTGTACAAGCAAATTAATGTTAAGGGAACTCAACAGCTTCCCTGTAGTGTTGTGAGAGCAGCAAAACCAGTAAAGATGGCTCAATTACAAAAATAAGAATGTTGTATACAAGTCAAAAACCAAATGAAGCAAAACTAACCAATGCTTCTGTTCTGCTCATCCCAGGAATGTATGTCAAGCTTAAACTCTGGAATTTGTTGTCAGGAAAAAGAGGAAAAAAAACCACTCAGTATCCCAAGAAATGACAGCAGCAAAGCCTTGAAAGGAAACCTGCTGCATTTCCATAAAGTCATAGAATGGTTTGGGTTGGAAGGGACCTTTAAAGCTCATCTAGTCCAACTCCCCTGCAATGAGCAGGGACATCTTCAACTAGATAAAGTTGCTCAAAGCCCCATCCAACCTGGCCTTGGACATTTCCAGATATGGGACACCTCTCTGGGCAACCTGTGCCAGTGCTTCACTATCCTTATGGCAATAAAATTCTTACTTATATCATCTCTATACAAACCATCATTTAGTTTAAAACCCTTATCCCTTGACCTATCACCACAGGCCCTACTAAAAAGTCAGCCCTCAGGTTTTTGACAGCAGGTTTATCTAGCTGGTAGCATCTTTCCTCCCTAGTGAAGCAGAAGCATATATCCAAGCACAATGTTTGTGGACACTGCTGATGAATACACAATCTCTCAGAAGACTTCAAAACCCAAACTCTTGAATGTTACTGATCATGTGTGTGATCAGCACTAAGGCCGTCAGCTCTTGCCTGGCATAAAAGAGGTTATGAGTGGATTGAACAGATGCTCTGGTGCTGGTGCATTTTTGCTTGAATGATTCCTCTGTGCTCTGTGTAGCTTAAAATGCATCATAAGGGCCCCTGATTTTAAAGTCAGAGAAACAACTAAATCCCACAGGTCAATTAATACATTCAGAAACAATCTCCCTAATTTAGGTGGCAAGGGCCAATTAACGTAGCTCTCTAGCACATCAGATTGGTGGAGTATATTTAAATACATGTTCTTGCTGGAATGTAAAGGTGGTAGAGGGTCAGAAATGAATGCTGAATTTTCAGCATGATCTGGCCACCAGCTTATTTTGTAGTTACATATCAATATTCACTAAATTGTGCATATAGAAAGAAAATTATGTGCAAACCTTTATTTAAAGAGAAGGTTCACAGATGTAAGGCAGCTTTCAAAGAGATATGTAAAAATGGAGGGTTAGTGCCTTGAGAGATTTCTGTGGTGAAGGGACATGTGTCATTGAACTATTCAGAACCAGAAAACTTGAAGCTTAGTCACTAACTAGAAGTGCCCTTAGTGAGGCAAGGGTAGCAGGTGGGCACCTACAATCTGCAGAGGAAGACTGATTCTTGGATTTATATGGGATAAAACTTTTTATGTAGTATTAATTACAATTCAAAATATGAATTGTAATTAATTCATAAGATGCTTTGTAAAAGCAGCTAAATTACTCTTTTTTCACTCTGCTGCGGGAAGTTGTGTGATCTGACCTTCCCACAACAATCGCATTCTCTTTAGTCTTCTGCTTACCAGGAGAAAAACACATTTTGCTGTAAGCAAGCCCCATCCTGCCTGCCTTTAACAACAGTGTAGGATCAAGAGTAACCTCCTGCTGAGAAGAAACAGGCTGACCCCACTGTGAAGGAGAGATGAGTAAGGCCAGATGGATTCCCAGCACCACAATGAGAACCGAGGGCCAGAGGGAGCAGAATGACACCAGAAGAAGGGGGGCTTTGCTGACCTCACTGTGAAGTAACTGCAGGGAATTTTTCACGTTTTTGAGGCACTGAACCAACATCTGTTTGTCACCAAATTTAATACAGCAGCTCCTCAGTCATGTTTGAATTAGATGGCCCCATCAGGAATCAGTGTGGAAGTAATGAAAGGAGTAGTGGGCAGTCAAGGGAGGTGATTGTCCCCCCATACTCAGTTCTGGTGAGATCCATCCCAGAGGGCTGTGTCTAGCTCTGGTGTCCCCAGGATAACTAGGACATGGACCTGTTGGAGCAAGTCCGGAGCAGGCCATGAGGATGCTCAGAGGACTGAAGCTCCTCTGCTATGAATGCTGTCCGAAAAAGTTGCAAGTGGTCAGCCTGGACAAGAGAAGGCTCCAGGGGGACCTTAGAGCACCTTCCAGCATCTAAGTGGGCTCCAAGAGAGCTGGACAGGGACTTTTTACAGGGGCATGTAGTGATGGGAAAAGGGGAATGGTTTTAAACTGAAAGAGATGTAGATTACATATTAGAATGAAATTCTTTCCTGTGAAGGTGATGAGGCATGAATACAGGTTGCCCAGAGAAGCTGTGGACGCCCCATCCCTGGCAGTGTTCAATGCCAGGTTAGGTGGGGCTCTGAGCAACCCGGTCTAGTGGAAGGTGTCCCTGCCCGTGGCAGGGGGTTTGGAACTAGATGATCTTTAATGTCCCTTCCAACCTAAAGCATTCCATGATTCTATATTACTCCGGCTTGTAAAATCACAGCTCAGCATCAGCTGAGCAGCAAAGATCTATTTTTTTTTTTTCATTTGCTACAGGAACTCACACCATCTGCCTAAAGGGGATTTCTGACCATTTTAAAGTATAGGTTTTAAATCACATTATCCATCTCATTTCTGAAGACGATGAGTTTTGTGGGATTTGACAAGATTAATCTCTCCTGTCTTTAGACATCTACAAAGTACAACTTCAAGTCTGATCTGGTCCTTTGATATTCACTTTAGAGGAAAGAAAGGTGCTGCTGGGGTGGAATTCCATCCCATCCCAAGGTAGACATCTAAAACAGGTCAGAGAAATCACACCTGAAGAGTGTCTATTTTGCCCTTCCATTGACTGCAGGAGTTTAGTTGAGGAGCTCACAAGCAGAAAATTACACTGGAATGTCTGAAACAGGAGGAGGTAAATCCCACTCTAGGATATCTCTCCCAAGAGCCATCAAAGCTCTTCACTGAAACTCTTTGAGGCAAAGAGTTATTTAGACTGCAAAGCTATAGGGGGTCTTTTACTGTAGGCTTGAAAAGTTATTGACATATTGGAAACTCAGTTTCAAGGAAAGTCTTTGCACACTGTAGTGGTACTACCTGGTGGGAGTTCCACACAATCCCTGTTTAAATGAAAAAGGAGCACGATCTGTTGCTTGTTACTAAACATGGTCCCACTCTCCAGTACGCAAAATCCCATAGCTAATGAGTTGGATTCTCATCTAAATTACCCTAATGCAATGAGAAAGGGCACCACCAAAATTCAATTATATCCAATTATATTGGTCTAAATCTGAGATAAAGCCAGAATCAGGTCTAGTCTGTTCCACATTGATTTCTAAGTTTTCCCTATGTTCAGCTCTCAAAATAGCTCAAATATTGATGACATGCAGGAGTGAAGTTCTATAAAATGTCATTTTGATATTCATTTAATTATGCTAATTGTGACTTGTTACCCTCTACCTCTTATTTGTACATTTAAAACATACTCAGCTCCCCTCTAGCAAAATTCTCTTGCCAAAAGAGATCCAATCATTGTTGTTAGCTTATACTCACAATCTCACCCCAGGAAAAGATAAAGAACAATATTTAGGTAAATGCAGAGAGAGATTTTAATAAAATTTAAGTGCATGCAAATACTTAAACGTTTAAAATACTTTCAGTAAAAAAAAAATCCTATGTCTTTTTTGTTTGTGGAGTTTCTGTTCTTTCAGTGGGGTTGAACTTTTTTGCCTCAGAACAAAAGCTTCCAAAGCATTTTAAAAGGTAAAAAAATCTTAATAAATTTATAAGAATTCTTGAAGTTGTTTTTGCACCTACAGCTGCATTGCCTAGAGTGAATCGTCACATTTCCTTGCTCTTCCATATTGCAGCTCCATAAGAGCATTTCCAAGCTCTCTGGTTCTGCATTTCAGTCCTTATACCAGGGCTTCTCGGTGTACAATCAGAAGAGCAGCCCTGAGCACAACCTGTTTCTCAACCCACCCATCTTCCCAATGCGTGGCTGCTGTGCATTCATTACAGTGAATGTACTTCTTGCAGGAAGTTCAAAAACCTGTTTGCCCTCCTGTGCTGGATGGCACGTGGGGACTGCTGTGGTGGCAGTGGCAGTGCTGGGACCAGGCTTGAGGTGCTGCATCACCCACAAAGACTCATTTCTTGAGTGGCTTCAGAGCAGTCCTCAGATAACAGGGACTTTTTGGGGAGAGAGGACCACCGGACTGTGCTGATGCAGCACCTCTCAGTGCTATGCAAACACAGGAGTTGTGGGGTGATAAGTCTTGTACACATCATGGGAAGAATTAGAACCAGGTATGATAGCAGCTTCACATTACTTCTTGTGGTAAGGTAGACACTAGAGATCTTCTGTTCCCTCATACTAATATGTGATTTTTTCTATCCAGAGGGCATATTACCACAGTATTACCACAAGGGAGGATGTTCATGTGCCCTGAAGATGTCAGAGGAAAAAAATCTATAGCAGAAAGTGAAGCAAACTTCTATGTTTCAGAGTCCTAAACTGAACAAAATGTACCTGGGCATATGTGGGCATGGACATATACACCGACACCCAAAAAAGGCACAGGGAAAATTATATTTTCAAGAATATAAAAATAACCAGTTTCTAATCCTCCAAAGCACTAAATATTGCACAGAGAAGACACATATTTAACAACTGACTCAAAAGTGGCTGAGCCCTGGGAAAGACACCTGATGATTTCACACAGGTTATAGATCAAGCTTACCATACAACAGTGCAATTTCTCTCATTAGAGGATGTTTACATTTAATTAGGTAACTGTATTTTTTATTATGTATTAGTTCTCCCTGTTCTTGTCGTGATATTTGTTTACAGTAGTAGTAAATGCTTTAATAATAAAAAAATGCTGAATACAAGTTTATTAGAATTCTCTTCCTTAAGCAAAACTAAACCAAACCAAACAAAGTGATTCCAAAGCCACTAATTACACATGCTGTTCTTCATGAGAGGCATTTCCAAATGCGATGTCTCTGACAACTTTGTTCTACTGCTGTGACTTACGTTCACAGATTCTGTGGGGTCTAAATGAAACAGAAGGATTAATTGTGCACAGATGCTTTCCTATTTCTGCTTGCCACTGTTTTTTATTATTCTTTTGTGTTGTTTTAAAAAACAAAGCCAATAAAAGGATTTTGCATTATACTAAGAAAGTTAAATACAACCTGTAAGAAGTAATTACAGGCACAAAACATATTGAAATGCCATCTCTTCTTTTGGTTATATTTGCACATAATGTATGCAGAGCAAGTCGTGATTAGCAGACAGGAAGCATGGTCTGTGATTATGCAGGATTTGGTAATTGAATCCACCAAGGATAATGATGCTGACCTTCCCATTCGAAAATAAACTAGGCATTCAGGTTTTAAGTGGTTTGCATTAATTCTAATTGTATAGACATGTCTACGCAGACCTGCTGCTGGGAGGACACGGAACAGGTAAGTAATGATTACATTAGAGTGTTTTATTAACAGCAACTAAAGTAATGCTGTTTACAGCAACAGTGCTTGGACCATATAAAACCAAAATCTGAATACCTAGGAGCCAACATTTTCATTGAGGTACACAAGCTATTGCTGCACCAAACACAACTAAAAGTTGCCCAAGGGGCTCAGTGATTATGCAGTACCCCTTGCAAACTGGCACAGAGGAAACTAGTAGCTGATTCATGAGAGATCTGCTTTCTTGCCTCTTCTATTATCCTTCAATCTTTCGAGGAAGACAGGCTTCCAAAAGTTGGAAACGCAATGGAATTAAACAAATAAATGAATTATTTGTCCTGGAGACATGGCATGGTTTGAACTACCTATGTAACCACAGGTTTTTGGGGATATTCTTTTCTTGAATTGGTACTTTTTAGCAGAGATATTAACTTGGTTCTACTATTGTAGTTCAAGAACAGAAGCTAGTCGTCATTTGAAAACAGACTGGTGTTAAACACTGGTGTGCTAAACCTGATATCTTTCCTCCCTGCAAGGTGACCTAGTTCTTGGTTAGTCAACTGAACCCACCCCCAAGTCCATCTGTGATACTCTTTCCTAAGCCCTGAAGGCAAATT
Organism: Falcunculus frontatus; assembly: GCA_013398115.1. Lineage (NCBI taxonomy): Eukaryota > Metazoa > Chordata > Aves > Passeriformes > Falcunculus > Falcunculus frontatus. The sequence goes on along the minus strand of VZRV01002450.1, from coordinate 344,899 downwards.
TGCCTCGGTCCAAAGCCTGCAGCAGTTTTACCTACAGTACCACCAAGTCTATGTTTCTTAGTCTGCGGTGGGAAAATCTGCCAAAGAATGAAAAGCAAAGACCAGTGGCTTAGAGAAAGCTGCATGGCCTCCTATTCCCAGGGTCACAGCAAAAACATGTTGCTGATTGAGAGCAAAGTAAAGGCCACGGCCTCCTAGATGCTGTTTCTGCTGGAGATAAAGTCGGGCTAGAGTCAGTTGGATTTTTTTCTCTAAAAATGTTTAAGGAGTTTTACATTTCTCCTAGATTTCTGATGTGTGCCAGCTCCAGTCAAAGGTGGGATCCAGTAGCCTACCTGAGGTCTGGAAACTACAGACAATTCCATTTTTGTTGAACATATGAGCTCTGTGGTGCAGTCCTGGAAAGCAAATATTTCCCTCTGGAAATGCCAGACTTACACATGCTCCATAATTTCTGGCTGCAAAAGCCATACTCCTAATTCTTGCTGCAAACCCCAGGAACACACAGGACTCACAGGGGAGGCTATTCAATGTGTGCACTGCAAGTCCAAGGTGTTCAGGAAGCACTTGGCTTATTGCATGTGCACTTTACAGCCACATACAGACGTTCCTGCCTGGACAATGGAAGGAAAAAATATTGCAGCTCAATTTCTGCTTTCCTTTACTCCCTGATGCAAATAAAACTAAACTGCTGATGTATTTCCACCTGGCCCTTAAAACGGACGACTGATGCCCGTAAGAATAGCTCAAGGACCCAGAACTGCAAATTCTAGGAATCTGGCCTCAGTCACAATACGTGCGATCCAGGTCTGCAGAAACACCCCTGAAGTGTCCTGCCAGCAGGGCAGGCTGATTACATCCTGTCTGTTAGGACACAGGGGTGGGAATGACTGTTCACCAGAGGTTATAGAGCAAGAAGTTCCCAGCAATAGGAGGAAGCAGAGATGGCTGTTCTATGGCAGACAACCAACCTGAGCAGGGAATGCTTAGTATCTAAATTACTGGAAAACAGATTAGAGGAATCACAATGAAGCTCTATAATTGCACTGGAATTAAGTTATATGCTTACATTTTGTAAGTGTAAAAATTGGCAATATGGAATGCACAGGCTTTCACCTCTGGGTCACTGGCTTACTGCTCCATTATATTTAATGCATAAACAGGAAAACATTATGTAGTGTTCACTTGGAGTGTATTTATGTCTCAACAACACTCTAAAAGTATGTCCAAAGCAATTTTTTCAGCTCATTAGAATAACTGCAGGAGGGAACCATGATAGTCTGGGCTTTATAAGGTGATGCGAAGGTCAAATCCACTCCAGGATCACTGTTTTATTAGTTACTTCCCACTCTCTGTTGCCGGAGATACAGATTGATGGTCTCAGTCCAAGTCCAGGTGCTTAGATACATCTATCATACACCCTTCACATGGGTAGTAGGCAAAGAAAGCACAAAGATCACTTGCTTGTCCGGAAGAAACAACATCTTGTATCTTTGAGCACAAAAGTCAAGCCTTCAGTCTAGATAATGACCTTTAGGCCACCCAGACAATGGAAGAGATCTTTATCGACTGCTTGTTTCACTTTTACCCCATTTGCAAGCTCCTGGATACAAGCAGATTTAAGAACAACAACCCAACTCAAAGGCCACAAAGAGCTTGTGAAACCGTCTGGATACACAATGAGCTTTTCACCAGCAGCATAATGCTGCCACTTCTCCTCGGCTCTACAGACCACACTCTGCTACCAAGTAAATTTAGCAGCAGTACGGGAGGAACAGAAGCTTGAACCTTGGGGATGAAAGCAGTGATAGCAGAGAGAGCTCAACACTGAGGTATTGAACTACCTAATTTTGTGCAGCTTTGGTAAAGATAAAGAGATATGGCAGAGTCAGTGGGGTAGCTGTTCACATCCACCTTCGCAGGGAAGAAGCAAGTGGGCTCCATCAGCCCACATTGCTTTCTATCAGCTTCAGCTTCTCTTTCATGAAAAAGGTCATTGAATCTGCTGTATCATCTCTAGCAACAGGAAAGAGACAAAAGGACCAGAATTAGAAATGTTCCTCTCCCTTTCCCAGACTTCCCTGTCTGCAGAAAGACAGCCTAAAAGGAAATCTGAGTCATGACCTTCTTGCTTAGCGAAGCCCCCTGGGATCAGTGTTAGCAAAGGCAGCTTTGCTCTTTTCAAGGGTGACCAGCACCCAAACCAAGTGCTTATGATATTCAAACCCGAAATGAAGGGAAATATCCACATGGAATCCCCTCCTGCTGCTGATGGGCAGCATGGTGCACACAGACAGCCCTGGATCAAGCTGATAATTGTCTGCTCCTGTTCACAGATGAAGGAAAATGAGTCTCAAATTACTAGACCTGTCCCTGGGCTTTGATACTATCATGCACACTGCTGCTATCCAGCCTCAAAGTCATAACAGGGGCAAGCACTGTGGCACCAAGGAGGGACAATGCGGTTTGTAAGAGCAGATGCAGGCAAAAAAAAAAAAAAGAGAAAGAAAAGCACATCCTTTCTTATATTCACCATCCAGCACATTTAGTATCATGATCCTTGTTTTCTTAGGGTATCAAATCACATATTCCTCAGGTTAATAAATGGTCAACTCAGACACAAAAGCTACAACTATTCCACCAATTTAAACAGGGACGGGTTTTGGGCTGGAGAACTCAAGTGTGACTGACCACATTGTTAAATTTCAGCGCTCTCTCTGGTTTGGGTTTGGTCCATAATAACAACCAATCTCTTAGACAAAGCCCAGGCATATTTTGGGGGATATATGAACAAGGTGAATAGAGCCAGTAATAATGTGAGATGACAAAATGCACAGTAGACTATGGAGAACTTGGCTTCGCTTTCTTATCACCAGCAAATTACCTTGATACTTGTTTCTTCTAAACTGCTTTTCCTGAATGACACTATTGAGACATTAAAGGATCAGAGCAAAGGACAGTGAACTGGGAGCCACAACACTAATTATGGCTCTGACACTGGTTACTTGGCAAATCACAGATTTTCTGTGCCTTCTAAGCGAGAAGGTGATGATCGCAAATCCTTACCACATGTCCGGAAGGAGAGACCTAATTAATTAATCCTCAGAAAGTGCTTTGGAGATTAGATGTGCAACTCTTGATGTCATGAGAGTTAAAGATTATTACTGAACTCAGATTCATACATATGGGCAAAAGTCCCCAGAAAGAGAAACATCAAGGGTGGGAAGCAAAGAATGCTCTTATAGAAAAATACTCAGTGTAACTCAGTCTGAAGCTCTCTCGCAGTAGGTAAGTGACTGTTTTCCTATAAGTACAAGGTTAAAAGGCTTCCTGCTAAATCCTTGGTATCTATCAAAGTTTAGGCATATGACATGAGCTGCAGTCTTCTCCAAAACAGCTCTCACTATTACTAGAGGCATACATATATTTAACCAATTATTTAGGTGTAGACATCACTATGAGGAGTTAGGCTTTTCTACCTCTGCTCTGAAGAGCAGTCTTTGGTAGACAGCTAAAGAAACACTGTTAAATATGGGCAAAAGACTCTAGCTCTAATCACTTCGTATTCTACTGCTTTCTATATGGTACAGTCAGAAACTGAGAGTTCAGCTTAAATGTGAGGGAAGTTGGGCCATAAAGGAGGGAACAAGAGAGGGTCCAAAGGGAGAGCCACCAGAGGCTACAATGAAGTTCCAGCAGCCAAAGGCAAGGCTTCTGCCCAGAGCAAAAGGCATCCAACAATGCTTTTATTTAATGCTTTATATGTCCCTGTCTTTCTGGAAAATGAGCTTTTTCAAAGACCTACCCTTCTTGAACAGGTCAATTTCTTTTCCCAGTAGAAAAGGAGGCAGTGATGTGTTGCTGCACAGGTGGTCACAGAAGAGATTTCAGTGTCAGGGGTGGTATGAGTTAACATAAGGAGGGCATGGATCTTTCACCCATGAAGCTAATGCAAACTTTGCCACAGATTCTGACAAGAATACACACAGTTGCTATGCACCAATACTCAGGGATTCATGTATTTTAAAGGACCTTCAAAATCACCATTATTCATTCCTGCATAATGGCTTTGAATTAGATCTTATCTTTTAAGAAGATATCCTATCTCGATTCTAAAATCCCCAGTTATTTGCGGGATTAAATACAACCCTTGAGAAACTGGTGCCTAATTTCAAGGTTGAGGTTGCCGAGATTCAGGCTGCATCAAGATCCTCTCATCTCATTTCAACAGATTGAAGAGCCATTTGCAATGTTTATTTTCTGCAAAAGTATGTGTAAGAACCTAATCAAGGTTCTTTCTGCTTCTTTAACTCAAACTGTGTTTATGGAATTCTGAAATCTTGCATTATGTGCATGACTCTCAATTGCTTAATCATTCTTGGGAATTTTGCCTGAATCATCCCCAGTTTTTTAACATCCCTGTAAAAGCCACATGCAATATTCTGGTAACAGTCTCATCAGCACAAATCACAAAGGTTATACAGTTAATTTTACTCAAGGTCCCCAAAACCTATGTGACATATTTTTGGCATCAATATTCAGTGAGTGATAAACTAGGACCCCAGCACAGCTTGGAATCACTGACTCTAAAAATAGAATCAATCTGTGGCCTTTGTTCCCACACATTTGACTTTACTTTTGTCTCACACCCTGCTATCAAGCAATCCAGATTGTTCTGTATCACTGATCAGTCCTATTCATGGTTTATCACTCCCTCAAAATGCGAAATCTGAAAACTTTATCGGTAATGAGTACATCTTCTTCCATGTTGTTCCTAGAATTATCAAACAGCTGAAACTCAGCAAATCATATATGCTCGGCCCACTAGAAACAGCCCAGCTTGATGTTCCCATTCATGAACACATTTTAACACCTAATATTCATTCAGGTTTTATCATTTTAATAAGTTCTGCTTTGAGCTTGTATCATCCTGGTTCCCTAATCAACATGCCATGCAGCACAAAGTCAAGAATTATAGAAGTCTATTACATCAAAACTAGTACCTTTCTCCACCAAACTTGTAATCTCATAAAAAAGACATCAGGATTATTTGACAAGAAATATAGTTTTTTTCAGAAAACTACATTGATTGGCATTAATTGCATTACCCTCCTGTATGTCTTTACTATTTGAGAGCTGTGTCAGTGATGCCATTATTTTGCCTGGGATCAATGTCAATCTGACACAACTGTAATTACCTGGGTTGTTCCATTTACCCTTTTTGAAGCATTGGTACAATGCTACATTTCTTTAAACTTTGTTAAGGATGAAGGGTTTCATGCCCATTGTGACATCTTGAGGCCATGACAGAGACTGAGGCCTCTATGGGTGAAATTCCCCTTACAATAATTACTACTTTGCATCTTCTCTGCTTGCAGAGTTTAAAGGGCAGCATTACCCCCCAGAACCCCAGCCTAAGAAAGTGTGTGTGAAGAGAACTTCAGGAGCATGTGAAATCTCATGCACTGAGAATGATGTTGATCTGATACCACCTCACATGCTTCCAACGCTGTCCCAATACTTTTCCTGCAGCCGTCCATGACTCATGGATGTGCCATCCTCTTTCCCACTTCCTGTACCCCAAATTTCTGGCAAGATCATGAGTCACAACCTAGTTGTTAGTGAAGTCACCAACGAAGAGAAGCCTTCATCCCTGTACGGCTGGGGATGTCTTGCTTCTGAAGAAAGCTGGTCAAGCCATTATTAGCCAAGCCAAGCTCCACCATGGGAGAGGTTAGCTGGAGAGAAGCTAAACATGATACAGCACAAGGAAGGCCTAAAACATCCTATTTCTGAGACCACACTGCTGGAAGGGCTTCTAAGAAGCCCTCTGATCAACATTCAAAGTGGCATTTGCAAGAAGAATGGATTTATTTTTTTAAAAGCTCTTCTGTCACTACAAAGGGACTAAGATGCTACTAAAAAAGGGACTAAGATGCTACTACAAAGACAAGGCTAAGGCGTAGACCATGATATCCTCATTGGGAGGAACCAGCTTTGGCAGCAGAGCAAAGGGTTCCCTGTAGCATAAAGGGAAAATTTGGCTAAAAATAGTATTACCAAATCCAGCTGCATCAGACTCAGTTTTAAGATTCTGGCCAAGTTCAAGCTTGGCGCTACTGCAATGCTTCAGTTTAATTCATCCAAAATTCACATCAGCATTTTTCCTACTCAGTTCAGTGACCTGGAGTTCGAACTGTGGCTGTGCTGTGTCTCTCTGGCACACAGCAACTTGCTGAAGGTGATTCACAGTCACATAAAGCTGTTCCCGAGACACAACAGTCAAGATGCTTCCTCAAAACCTGCAGAAACAAGTCCATTTTCATAGCTCTTGTAGCTGTAAGTTTTTCAGCACATCAGCTGTGCTCCCTAGGAGAGCAGAGATTATGTCTGGCCATGACATCTGCTCTGGGTTGTAAGCAAGGTCTGAGCTTTCCAAATTGGTTCTTTTCATTCTGCTCTTTTATTAGGGCAAGCTTTGAAATATCTGCTTTATTGATATTTGTTTTATCCACAGTGTTTATTTCAGTGCCTGATTCCAGCACTTCCAATTTAAAAAAATATATACTTGCTTAAACTATTAGAAACCAATCAGTCTGTGTAATAGTCCGAAAGAACTGGTCATCAGCTACAAATTCATAGGCATTACATACATTCGCATATAAAATTATTTCCTAGACCAAGAAGACAATGCAGAGAGCTGTGTTTGATGCATGACACACAGTTTAAATTTCAAGACAGTATGGTCTGAACTGAGGATTCATTCCTGCTACTCACTGTGATGGTCCTTCTCAGATGCTCATCCTGCATCATGCTTAAAGAAACAAAGCACCAGAAGAAATCTTATTCATCCCCCCCCAAAAATGTGTGGAAAACCTCCTTACTTTCTTGTGAATACAGTGTGTCTTGAATGTACTCCATCTACTTGATGATGTAGAAACAAAAGACACAGAGGAATAAAAGCAGGGAGAAAGCATGTTCTGTGCACAATTAAATATGACCATACTGCATATAATTTAATTAAGACACTTTAATGTGCTCCTGTGTTCTTGATGCTTAGTACCTGCATTCAGGCAATGGTTAATTAAACATGCAGCTTAACAATGGCGACTGCACCACACATTTCACAATGCTTTGTGTTAAAATTTTATTTGTGACTCAACCCCCCAAAAATTATTTGCTCAGTTTTGTCATGTTATGTAAGTGTGAAGAACCATAATCAATCCAAGAAGGCACAATGTTTACGATTTTTAATACTGGGTAAGACCAAGAAGAAATAAACATATGGCGAAAATACAAGATGACTCTTTGGGGATCAGCCATATAGGGAGAGAATAGACTTTGGTGCTCTATCTCATTATTATATTTAATGTAAGATAGATAAATAAATAAATAAATAAATAAATAAGTTGAAATATACCTAGGTTGGAAATTAAACAACCCCTTTACAATTCATAAATGATGAACAAAGTGTTTCTTTTCTTTGTCTGCTGAAGATATTTTAAATACTGTTTAGATTACTGGATGTGTTTGGTTTTGGGTTTTTTTGTATGGAAATGGCACATGCCAGCTGGAATGACTGAACACACATAGCTGAGTCCACAATGTAAATAAGACCCATCGCTTCTTTTTTCTCTTTGCTTCTGCCCAGTGAGGAAAGACAGACTTAGGCCTGATTTGTGTAAGTGGACTATGCTGAAGTTTGCTTGCTTGCTGTTGAGCCTGTCATCATCACACTCTGTACACCTGTACCCACCAGCATCTCTACCAGCTTCCCTATAGAGCCTTCTGGGACACTTACTGACACAACACCATCAAGAATACTCTTTAGAATGCATCTCATTACAATGTATAGAAAGGCTATTGCTGAATGATTCACTTTGTTAGTACATTAAGTGGCCATATATTCAATCCCAGGCAATTAACTGACCAACACAGTCAATTATCTAATAATAAACCTGGACCTTTCAAGACTTCCAACTAAATTAAAGGGTCTCTTGCAGAAGAAACAGAGTGGCCATAAAACTCTCTGCGACTTAACACTGTTAGAGGAGTCTAAACGTTTCCTGACTCCATTTGGAATATAGATTTTTTATTTTCTTCCCAAATGACCACAGGAAACAGGTTATATCATTTTAATTATTGCTGATGCTGCTCAGGGGTTCTGAGAGCAAGCCAATAGTTCCGAAAACAGGTCTCTTCTTCATATGTAGTTCCTCCTCAGCAAGCCTTCTACTCCCACACTTAAACTCTCCATCTACCTCATATGCTATCTTTTTTAAGGAAGCCTTGAATATTGTGCCTAAACCCCTTTCATTCTCCCCCTTCTCCCATCTCAGTTAGTCCTCCCCCCATCATTAACTACAAAGTCCAGATTGTGAGACTCACAGGCTAATGGAATGTCTAATGCAGAGCAGCTGTACATTTTTAATGCAAAAGGGGAAAAATAAAGGCAGCATATGGTTTTATGTAATCTTCCTATGAATTTTTAACTGAGCGTCCTAATTCATGTCGGACAGAAAGAGCTTTTTTACTGGTCCTTTGTGGTTAGAGCCTGCTAGCATGAAGCATGCAGTACTTACTTTAAAGCCACAGTGAGTGCAGGTGAGATTGCTCTGCAGTAGATGCTGGTGTGAATGGCATTTGTTTTGTATTGATGCCTTTAATCATCACAATTCAGTGGCTGGAAAAACAAAGGTATGTATGAGCAGGATGGATGAATTGGCCTCCTCTGGACATGACTGTTCTTGAGGGTTTTGTTCAGTCCTGCATAATCATGACAAAAAAAGAAAGTACCATAACAGCTTCTTTTCTTATACAGAGTTCACAAAGTCCAAAAAAAGAGGAAGAGAAGGAAGGAAGGAAGGAAGGAAGGAAGGAAGGAAGGAAGGAAGGAAGGAAGGAAGGAAGGAAGGAAGGAAGGAAGGAAGGAAGGAAGGAAGGAAGGAAGGAAGGAAGGAAGGAAGGAAGGAAGGAAGGAAGGAAGGAAGGAAGGAAGGAAGGAAGGAAGGAAGGAAGGAAGGAAGGGAAAGAAAGAAAAAGAGAAAGAAAGAGAAAGAAAGAAAAGAAAGAAAGGAAGAAAAGAAAGAAAGGAAAAGAAAGGAAGGATTTTTCTTTTCTAAAAGTCTATTTTAAAGGCTGATATATGTTGACTCTGCTCCCTGACCTATCATATGTCAATATGCAGGGCACCAGAATGTTTAAATTCCTTCAGTTCTAAATGACATTCATTTTTCCCCTACATGACTATTTCCACGAGAGGAACTTCCTAAGGGTAAGGCAAACACAGAGATAAATGGTCTAAGAAGTTTGTGGAGTCTCCATCAAAGGAAGTCTTCAAAACAAATTACAGAAACATGCACCAGAAATGACAGAGATACAGCTGATCCTGCCCTGGGATTTTTTGAATCCAGTTCAGACTCATAATCCTATGATTCCTCTGTAGCCTCAGAGCTGTGCAATGCAGGTTCCTCTGTTACTTAGCTACTACCCTCTAAAAGCCCCCACATTGAACTGATCTCTCACATTCATCCATTTCCTTTGCTTTCAACCTCCCTCCTTCAGGTAAGAACTCCCTGGTTCCCCTTTTTAACTTGCCGAAGCGGCTGCCCCCCCTTTCTAACATATCACCTCCACTCTTCATATTCAACTTTTTCAGCAACCTGCGGAACTCAAAAGTATTTTAGGAAGGAGGCCATTTTACAGGTGAAGTAACAAAATTGGCGAGAAGGGAAGTAACTTGCTAAACAGGCAGCAAAGAAGCAAGGCTGCCATGCCAGTTTGAAATCCAGCAGGCAATACTTTGTTGTTATTCATTAAGGATAACCTGCTGTAATCTTCTTAGAAGAATGGACAGGAGAGCTGAGAATATAGGGTGAGAAAACCCAAGGAGTAGATGAAGAGACCATTTGTGGTGGTGTTGCCACCCAATATGGTTGACACATTCCCTAACCCCAATTATTGGCCAAAAAAATGTTGTCTTTTCTCACACGTCACAGTCTCCCTACGTCCGTACATATATATGTGCCAACAGTAGTTTCATTAAAAAGGTGTGGAGGGTAAGGCAAAGAAAAGGGGCAAAAGTTTTCCTCCTGGATCTTAACAATTCATTGCAAAATTAGAACATGCTTCCAAGCTAGTTCCTTCTGACTGGAAAATCCGAGAATCTTTTCCTTTTTAAATGAAGGGTGAGATTTTTCTCCAATTATCTGACTCCAAAAGTTGAAGAATCCCAAATATGGTGTGACTAGGAATAAGATTGCTAGCATTACCAACACCGAAACCATTTCTCTGAAAAGAAGCTCCTGCTTCAAAATTAGTCTTCAACCTACATCACACTTACTATGTAAAAGTGATGCATCCACTTACTATGAAAAAACCAATAACATTAGAGAGATTTGATTCCTGTTTTCAAGCAATGATGGGTTATCTGGAGCTGTTTTCTAGAGCTACCTGCAATCTCATAGGGAGAGTTCTCCTGTGACATCTCTAGCACTGTGCTACACACCCCAAGCACCTTCATTTTCTCCCCCACTGGACCTTATTTCCCTTTAAAAATCAATTGTTATCACATATGAATGTCTACACATAGATGTTTAAATTATAAATGTAAATGAAGATGCAGCCTCGTGCAATTGTGCCCAAAGAGAAAGCAAGCTGTTACTGACTTAGATCTAAAACCTGGATTACATTGCGGAGATGTTGCTGCTCGTGCCAATGTCTTGCCTTGGGGCTTACTATGGACTTGGCTCTTGTTTACTACAGTAATGTAAGACTGGCACTAATGCAGCAAAGCCAATTCTGAAGTTGCTCTGCACTTGCAGGACAATGACATTTGCCATAAAGTCATGGGCCTCATTCAGCCAGGGAGTGTCAAGTATTTATAGAGGCAAGAAGAAAAAGGAAGCATTTAATGGACAGGTTACAGTGCTTGGGAGCAATCAGCATGACTGCTTGGAGAAAGAAATGTATAATAATCCACTATGACTGATCCAAAGACTGGGTCCAGAGACTTATCCAAAGGCGGATAGAAACAACCAGAAACACTTTTTCTAACCTTATATATTTAGCAATGCTTTCTATATCCCTGACCTGAAGGTCCTGTGGGCAAGTCATCATGAAACTCACATTTTTTAGGGCTTTTATTTTAAAGTGAGTAAAAAATTGGATATTTTCTGTCTTGCTTTTATGAAGAAAATCAAAACTTCTATTTCCTGGCTGGTGTAGCCACTTAGAGAAAATAATTCGATCTCAAATATTGCACAAACTCATGAGAGCATTCACCATTACAAAGTCAACATTTTGCCTACCACAAACGCAGTGATAGTGATGAAAAAAAATGGAAACATATTTTTAACAAAAAGTGACAGGATTTTATTCCTCCTCCCAAAACACCTTTACATGGTCCGAAAATATATTTCAAGTGTTGGAGGAAAAGGTTTTATGCAGAGCTTGGCTGTGCATTCTCTGCCACTCACCTACCTAATTATTTTCCCTTACCATCACCTCTTTCCCATCATATAAAATGGACTACTATTCCTTAGTTATATATAAAGCACTTTGAGACCCTTTACTTATATACAGTCTGAGTGTAAGAGATGTACGGAACAACACTAAAAACCTCAATCACAGAGGTAGGGAAATAAAGTTCTTGATATTATTCTTGGATTTGATGCAACATTATTTCTTGTGAAATGTGTTTTCACTGCACACCTCCCCTCCCCACCTCATTTTCTGCAGCGTGCAGATATTCTGTTCCACTCACAGCTTCTCTCATGCTGGCTGTGCAGAAGACTGTGTGCCACAGAGACCTGAAAACTGCAGGATGCAGGGCAGATCACAATGGAAACCTCTGCCTATTAGATGCTAATGAAAAAAGCTTAAGAAATAATAACAATAATAAAAGGATTATTTGGAAAACCCTAATCATGATGAAAGTTGCCATTATTTTTTAACTGGAATGATAACTCTTGGGATTACCCTAAAAATGCTCCTTGTCTAAGATTAAAGTGCAATCATATTTTATACTATGAGTACAATAGTTTACTGGTTGTGCATCTTTGTCTTCTGGATCACTGAATAACTGGTTCAAGCTATGGCAGGAATTCATTCATCCTTGACATCTGAATGAGTAAGGGAAGAAAAACTCCAAAGATTTCCTGCAAGAAGGAAGTCTCTTCTCCCAGGACCATATTTGTCAAAAGTTTCATTGTCCATTTTCAGTCCTGCTCTGACGATTCACACAAGATCATGAGGTGCACAGCTTTCTGGGACTATTGCTGCATTCATAGTCACAAGTCTCATGAAGCCTAAGATATGTCAAAACAGCAGGAGTTCATTAAATGTGGTCACTGTCATAGCACTTTGTTCACAGGAATGTAGAAGCATTCACTAATGAGGAACGACTTCCGAAGGTAAACATACAAAATACAGCTATATGATGACAAAGAAGGTGTCTAAAGAGCACAGAGACTTTGGGGGATATCAGCATCTTGGAGATGAGTAAGCTATTTAAAAGGGTACAAAACACTTGGAGCATGGGGATGTATTTAAGAAATGGAAAAAGTAGGATTATTAGGGGAAGAAGACATCAAAATACTGATGATAAAACGGTTTATCCAAAAGAGGTGCCTTGTCAGTAGATGCAACTGCTCAGGGTACATTTAGTTAGAATAGAAACTTATGTCTTTGTTAGGGCAGTTTGCCTTTCTAGCTTTAACTCATAGAGAATATCATTCAGCTATGGCATCCAAGTGGGTTCACAAAGATTTCCTTTTTCTCCCCCACTTTTGCTCATATTTATTTACCGTCTATGCTCAGAGAAAGCTGGATGCACACCCACATGGCAGTAGCTAAACACTCCCTTTCTAATGCTAAGGTATGTCACAGACTCTGTAAGAAAACATTCCTACCTTTACCATCTAGTTAGCTTTAGTCAGTAGGGGTATTAGAAAGATAAGACCTAGCAGCAAAGCAAAGAGCATCAGAATAATATCCAGTCCTCATCTCACATATCATCTGAATCCAGGAGCCTTGAATCCCTAGTGGAACTCACTGCTGCAGGAGTCCAAAAGACTTCAAACAGAGTATGCTAAAAATGTTGGCGACTTTTGTTGACTTAAATGAAACTGATTGCTAACAAAACACCACCATCCTCTGAAGTCTGATCATCCAAAAAGCATGAAAAAGGTCCTCAAATATCCCAAGTGGCTTGAAAATCTTTGTTTTCAATATGGATTTCAAAGAATTTCAACTGAACACAGTCCCAGTAGCATATTCAGTCTCTATTAGAACTGACAGTGAGAATAAATTTCATGGAATCATAGAATGGCTTGGGTTGGAAGGGACCTTAAAGACCATCTAGTTGCAACTCCCCCATGGGCAGGGACATCTCCCACTAGACCAGGTTGCTCAGAGCCCAATCCAGCCTGGCCTTGAACCCTTCCAGGTATGGGGTAGCCACACTTCTCTGGACACTGTGCCGATGTCTCACCACCCTCGCAGTAAAGAATTTCTTCTTAATATCTAATCTAAATTCTGCTCTCCGATCTGTAGCCATGTAAGTCATGGCAGCTGGTTAGTTATGGTTTCCCTTGAAGCATCCTGTGCTTTTCACTTTTAGCATCAGGATGGTTAAGGGGATCACCTTTGGAAATCGCTCCTTGATAGTCTCCAGTAGCATGTTTTGGGTTTTTTTAAATTTTTTCATGTATGTGGGAAAGTGAGGATGCAGATAAAAGAAGATTCTTTTTCACCTTTCAGTCACTCAGACAGTGTTTATAGGTCTGACCAATATCTTGTGAGCAGATATGACATTGCTGTGTTTACAGGACTCAGCTCAGCTCCAGGTCAAAAATTGTGACTGTGTTAACAAGGTTACAAGTCTGAGCTCTTATATCCTGTTAATACTGAGCCTATTATTATGGGTTTGGCCACAGACTATGTGATAACGCTGCTTGCTGCTTGGCTTGGAAATGGAGGCCCCAGTAGCACACATCACAGCATTCCATAATGCAGAGAGAATTACTGCCTTCTCCACCTGTGAGTAGAACTGGCACCAAAGCGCATCTGGAAGCTTTGTGCTTTCCAAATGGCAGTAAAGGAGTTGTCTCTTCCACATACAGAGAACACCAGGAGGCACACGACAGCACGCAATGATGGGTACTCATCCCTTTGGAAAGTAGAGTAAGAACTGTTTCCAAAATCAAAGAAACTCAAGAGAAAAACCACTAAGAGGAGTGCAAAAGCAAGAAGGATCTTGCAGCTTCACAGTCCAGAGGAATATGTTTGTGTTTATCCCCTCGCTGTGGGGTTTAAATGGTGCTATATTGCAGCACGTCCAACTGGCACATCCCTGAACACTGAGCGCATGCATTGGCAGCAGAATGCACAGATTTCATCGCAAGATTTTTATCCATGCAGTTGGAAGGCTGTTTGTGTGCACATTTCAAGTAATCCAAACTTCTTCAAAGACCAGTTAGTAAATTATACAGATAACCATCTCAAGCATGAACAGAAGGTTAGGGGTCATTTTTGGCTTTTTTGGGCTGCCAGGAGAGAACAAATACGACTTTCTCTGAACTGGCATGCATCCTCATAACTAGTCCTGGTGCTTTTTATTGACTAACTGGACTGTGACCCTTGAAGCCAGTACTTTGTGCTTAGAAATGCACAGAAAATGGTCTGCATAATGCTGCAAAGGGTTTGGAAATTACAGATTGTTATCAAAAATTAGTATGATTCTTTTTGCCATTTACCTAACAAAAAGACAGAAAGAGCCTGGGTCAGTGGCAGTGGTTCAGGCTTGTCACTTTTCATCAGCTTAAGTGCTGAGAGCAGATGTGAATCAGGTTACAGCTAAAAGCTTTATACACCAGTATTCACAGCCAAGAGTGCATCGCATTTGGTTAACTTTTATATGTTATAATTCCTAAAAGGGGAAGGCTCTTGATGACCAAGAATCCATTTGGAGTAATGAGAGCTTACTTGAAGCTAACAGGCTCAACTTTGTTTAGGAGTACATGCAAATAACCTGAATCCTGCTGCAAGCTGACAACTCGGTAGCACCCAGTGCAGACAACAACGGACTGCAACGAGCTTCAACCCACAGCATCATGCAGCTCATGTGAGCATTTCCACCCCCATTTAAACACATAAGTCACATTTGTTGATATTAATATCCAGTAGATGACTATCTAATACATATAGCTCTCAGAAAACCTGTATATGTGAGGAGATGGGTGCTTACTCTCTGGAATAACTCTCTAAATGGACTCCTTACAAGACAACTCTTCTAAATCTCCTGTCTCCATCCAACTGCTCAGTTAGCTGAAAACAAGTAATCATGCTAAGAAGATAAAGCGTTCTTGTATCTTCTGGGATGCGTTTTGCATTTGGAAGTGTTTGGAGACTGGCTGCAAGAACATCCATCTGCTTGCTTGCCAGAGCAAAAGGAGCTCAATACCTGTTATTAAGCCTTATGCATCATTTCCCAAGTTTGTTGCAGTGTACAGGGGTGGCAGAAAGGCACTAGCCAACACCTTCTTAATTTCAGTTAATTAGATGACCTAATTTTCAACCATGTTTTGACATGGGGATCTGTGGATACACAAGTAATGAGTCCAGCATGGTAATATTATGTTTTAAAGTGGCTCAAGACAAGTGAAATGGATTTGGGATGATCTTTAAGGTCCTTTCCAACCCAAACCTTTCTAAGGCGCTATCAGGATGAGCCTCGGTCAGCCCCGTAGATACTTTTTTGTTGTCTGGCATATCCTTCCCACCCTAACATAAGAAATCATCCAATCTGAGAAAAGACTTGCAGAAGGGTATGGAAAAGGTACAATTTTTCCTTTTTTTCTTTTTAAAACAATATGTAGTCTGTATTAGGAGCCACATTTTAGAAAGCTCCCGACTGCAGCTGTCAAGCAAGAAATGCAAATAACAACTCTACGCTGGCTTAAAAGTAACAGCTTTCTAAAACCCTGTTGTCTGTATCATTTCCAGGTTTCTTGCCTTTTAGTAACTCTATCCTACCATAAGAAAAATGTCAATTGTCTTCCCGTGCAAATCTAGGATTAATGATGTAGAGAACAGATGCACTGCAGAAGCAACACACAATAACATTTTTGCTTAACATAGTAAGTCGTAGATAGGGTTTGAGGCTGCAAGTAAAAAGTACAGGAGAAAGAGATAAGGTTTCAAAAAACAGCCTAATGGTTCACATTCTGTTCTGCCCACCGTGTAAAAACATGGATAATGATGACAGCAAATATATATGTGCACAAATGCACAAAAACAAACAAACAGGAAGTAATGAAGCAAAATGTCTAGATCTGTTGTAAAGCTGCCACTGGGAGAGCTGTGGCAATCACCAGCAGTGATCAAAGTCCCATCATACATTTTAGCTGCTAACAGCTGGACCAGTTCCAGCTTGTATTCTAATCGTATTGCCAAATCTGCTGATGCTGTAGAGAAGCCTGGTACATCTCAGGTAATCTGAATGTGCGCAAAGGCAGCAAGGAAAGGTTAACAGCATCAAAGGTAAATTTTCAGATAAACCAGCAACTAGAATAGTGCTAAAAATCACCAATCTTCATGATTTGAGTGGGGCACTGACCGCGAGGTGGAGTCAGAAAAAACTAAAGGAAACAATGCTGAAATAAAAATAATTTTGTTTTCTTCTGAAGTGTGTAGCTTTTATTTCAGCTCTGATAGAGGAAGGGTGGATGAAGGGCCAGATTCAGATACCTGAAATTAGACCTCTGCAGGAGAGGCAGGTGTCTTTCTGCACTTCAATTACAGTCAGAGGAGACCTAATCAGCACAGCCAGTGGAGTCTAGAAAGCCATTTAGCTGGTCAAATGCAGGTGTCTATCTCAGGGTCAGATAAATAGCTCTCTAGGTTTCATTGTCTGCATTGAATAGATCAAGTTTAAAAGGAACTTTGCCATCTAACTCACAATTTGATTCATAAGACACTAAAATTCATCCTGTTGAATGTGCAGATAAATCCTGCCCAACGCTTATTTTTTTATGTCTTTATTTATTTTGATGTGGCAATTGCCAGGTCATGTGTATGTGTGTATTAAGATGAAGCAGTGAAACAGCTCAGGCACGGCATATCTGAGACCATACAGCACCTTCCAGTACCTAAAGGGGCTACAAGAAAGCTGGGGAGGGACTTTTGACAAAGGCATGGAGGGACATAGCAGGAGTTAATGGCTTTAAATTTACAGAGGGCAGGTTTAGAGTAGGTTTAGATTAGATATTAGGAAGAAGTTCTTCACTATGAGGTTCATGATGCACTGAACAGGCTGTCCAGAGAAGTTGTGGCTGCGTCATCCCTGGAGGGGTTCGAGGTCAGGTTGGATGGGACTTTGAGCAACCTGGTCAAGTGAAGGTGTCCCTGCCTATGGCAGGGGGATTAGAACAAGATGGGCTTTAAGGTTTCTTCCAACCCAAACCATTCTAGGATTCTATGGTTTATCTAAACCAGCATTCTCACTGCAATATTACAGGTGCCTCTGTCAATTTCACAAGGCAGCCAGAAACTCCACACTGCCTTGATTGCTGTGCAACTGCAGATTTTCAGGAAGATAATAAGCAATACATTTTTCCCAAACTGAAAAACATTTCACGCATTTCTGTATTCCCCTCATTCTGATAATGCTCAGTCTCTCCTTCATACTCATCTTCCAACTTATCATACTTTAATGAAATTCCTCCCATGCATACTTACAGATATACAGATTTGAGATAGTAAACCAAGGCCAGTGCAATGAAAGTGGAACACTGAAAGACAAGTACCTCTCCAAAATTTGTAGCAAACATGTAACACAATCAATAAAACCCACCTTACAACAATCTCAACCCTTTTTATTATATGTTAAGGGTTATTTTATTCAGTTGTCTTTTTTCTTTTCCAAAGAAATGTCTTTGTAAAGAACAAAAAGCAGCAAGTGCTGCAAAACAGATATTATTCAAAATAACCTGCACTCACAGCTTTTCATCTTTCCTCACCCTGAATCAGAAAAATCTCAAGTGAGAGCATATTATGTCTAAACAGATTGTCTGACCTCCTCTAGAACAGCACACCAGTAGGAAATGAATGGAAATTGTCTTTATTTTTCATAAAAGCTTATTCTGTCCTTGAACAAAGTGCTAACAAGAAGACATTACACTCAATTAAATTGTTTATTTCTGTAAAGTCTCCAAACCAATGCATTTTCGTATTGACTATGTAGAATCAAAGGCAGCTTTTTCACAGAAGACAGAAATGGCCAAAATTTGACTCCAAACTGGTCATTTTATTAACACTTAAATTCCTGAGATGTGCCAAACTCTGTGTAGCAATCAAAGCTAAATAATAGCTTTGATAGAGGTGTGGGGACACCTCCTTGTTCTGGTAGAAGTAGCTCCTATGAGCCCCATGCTATGGTTGCACAGACTGGTAACAAATGGAGTAATTGAGAGAAGGAGAGAAGAAATCTCAAAAGCTTCTGCACACAAACCTGCATTCAAATCACTAAAAACCAGAAAAACTTTCTCCAGTCAATCATTTTTGTGCTCTATTTCTTCCAAGGTACTTTTATAAAGGAGGTCATATATGCCCCTTTTGGTATGAGATGGAGCCTGTTAAACCTGGTGAGTTGTAACACCACAGCAATGCCATTGTTAGCTTGAATAACCAGCTTCCAAAACACAACTTTCTTCATGGCATCAGTTCCAGTGGTTTTAACAACCTTGTTGTTTTTCCGCTGACATCAGTGTATGCTGAGGAGGTGTGAGAAAGAGAGCAAGAAGTGGGCAAAGTCTGGCCTGTTTGCCAGAGCAGCACCACAGAGTACAAGACATTTGCACATGTCTTTTTGACTAAGTAATTTCACACCTGTCACAGGAGAGAGTCAAATACAATGCTTAAACCTTCGATATACCCTGAGGTTCTATCACTTCATCTCTCCTGAAACACAAAATTGTTCATTTCTCATTAATTGTCCTTTATGCAGAGAGTTTTCAATTAAACTGGGAGTAGTGTTACACTCCTTACTTTGTGATATTAGCCCCCAAAGATTAATAGATTGCTCGTAATTTCTGAATTGCCGTCTGTGTTCTATTATGCTCTCATCATTTGTTCTGATTATGAGACCAAAGCAGAAAGTGTCTCACAGAGAATGGCAGTAGGCATCTGGATCCCTGGGGGAGCTCTTTTGGCAGAAAGAATGGCCAACTCAGTCTGAATCCAGTGACAAACCTAAAGTGATTGCACAGAATCCTACAGCTCCATGGAGGATGCCATCCAAACTTAGGTTCAATTTACTAACAAACTCCTAAACAACGTCATCCAATGAGGTGTCTTTGTGCACAATCAGCTTTGTGTGCTTCTGAGTTAGTGTGGGGTTTGCAGCAGTGTTGAAAAAGAGACTAAAAAGAAAATAAAAGCCTTATAATTTTAGGAAAACCCGATTTTTTAAAACTAAGTCTTCCAAAGAGACAATAGTAAATAAAGTAATCGGAATATATTTTCTTAAAGGAGTCACATTGTGTCCCTAACCTGTTATAATTCCTACTCTGCTCTTATCATTGTTTCATACTTGCACTCAGTAAGTACCATACAGGTGTCCTAACAACATTGCTAAGATTAACTCCATGCTTTAAAATACTACAGATTTCAGGAAAAAAAGTATGGTTTTATATTCACAATCTTGTGACCAAAAAAGAGCTTTATTCAGGATGTTAATAAAGACAATTCATCCTTTAACCCTCTTGGGTTTGAAAATAATTCTCGCTACAAAGAAGCAGATCGATAATAATCTCCTGCTGGCATCACATCAGCTGCCAAAGCCCAGTGATGTCCACCATCATCAGTGTTCCCCTGCAAGGCTCTGAGAGGCCACAGTTACCTGACATAGCTCATGATCAATGATGTTCTTCATAACATCTCTGTAGCCTTTCAAGCATTTGGTTTTGGGAAATAGTCTGTGTTTTGATCTTTTTGTCCTGTGAGTTCTGGGGCCCCCAGTGCAAGACAGCCATGGACCTGTTAGACCAGGCGCAGGGGAGGGTCACAGAAGTATCTGAGGGATGGCACAACTCTCTTATGAACGCAGGCTGAGAGAGTTGGGGTTGTTCAGCCAACTCTCTTCAGGAGAAGAGTGTGTTCAGGAAGAGACGTCATTGCGGCCTTTCAATACTTAAAGAGGCTTATAAGAAAGACAGAGACTTTGTCCCCCCTTCCTCCTCCTTTATCTTAGCTTTTATTGTTGAGCAGAGCTCATGTGATATGGAATATTACTTTGGTCAGTTTGGATCAGCTGTCCCAGCTGTGTCCCCTCCCAAGACTTTGCTCACCCCCAGCTTACTGGTGAGGGTGGAATATTGGAGAGACAGCCTGGATGCTGTCGAGCACAGCCCAGCAGTAGTCAAAGCACTGACACTGGTTATCAATACTTTCTAGCTACCAAGGCACAGCACTCTAAGGGCTGCTAGGGGGAAAAGTAACTCCATCCCAGCCAGACCCAATACAGCATCCAGGATTTTTATTTCTGGTATTTTAAGTTTTGGTCCATCTCAATTAAAATCAGTTAGAACTCAATTTCACACCTGTTGGTTTTTAAGATCCCACAAAAATGATAATTCACTGCTAGGCAATAATTTACTTCAGCACAGCAATTCCCAGGATAAAGCTGACACATTTTTAAATCTCTCTCACTCTCCCTTTCTCGTATCCATCCTTCTGTAAACCAGGGCTGGGGAAAGGACAATGATCTTTTTTCTTGAGAAGTGTGGGAAGGAAGGAGACTACAGATCTGTTTAACTCACCCACAGCCACATCTCAGTAAAATTATTTTCCAGGTATAAGGTGAACATGAGCTGTCTGGGCCTTGTCCACTGAAATCCGAACCCTGCTTGCGCTTCACTTTGCCTACACTAATGGCATCTCATGGAAAGATGAGCCTGAATGCAAGACATTCCAAGACTAGAGCTTGAAAGAAGTTTTTTTAATGTGAAATCTCCTTTTTCTTGGTTTAAATATTTGGACTATATTCGCATTTTGAAACCTATCCTAAGCACCCTCCGGATGGATCAGAACAAGATCAGTCCTCTGGAATTTGTTTTTTAAATAAAGGTTGAAAAAACTGTGCTCAAAACCTTAGACACATTTTCAAGTGGATAATTAAACCCGACTGCCTCCATGGGGGGTGGCCTTTAGTGCAAGCTGGTTGCCAGTACAAGTCTATTTAATAAAATGCATGTTGTTTCTTTCAGGTTTATTTGGTTTATACTGGATCGCATAGAATTGAAAGTAGATGGAGTAATAGGCATTACCTAAAGTTATGTACTTGGATTGCTCACAGGGGTGAGAAAGATGGGGAAGAGGAGTACACACCCTGGATCCCCAAATCCAGCCAGGGGCTGCACCTGGATGTCACATTCAGTAGTGAGATGCAGAGCACCTCTGGAATGCAGCCAAGAGAAGGATGCCATGGTGCTTTGTTAGCTTCTGTGAGGAATACAGGAAGTTTTGCCCAGATCTACTGGAATTCACTTCATATATCTTTTTAGAGCAAATCTAAGTCCAGCATTGCAAAATTTGAATATTGAATCATTAGCTCAGGTGGTATATTACTGACTTCTGGTAAATCTCAAGTTTATCTTTCCTTTGGGACAAAATTCAGTTTATTTGTATAGCAAGTAGCAAAATGATGCCTTGATCTCAATTAGTTGTTAATGTTATATGAACGCTCATCTTTAATAACCAGAGTCTACAGAGGCCTGACAAAGGGTCAGGTAAAGAGAATCCAGATTTAGTTGAATCCTGATAAAACTCTGTTTCCAACACCAGGTCTAAAAATTATCCAAGTTTACCTTCCTTATGCTAAAGACCATGCTTTCAACAGTAATGAATTAACACAGCTCTCACAAATCTAGTGGGATTATGCATGTACAGCACTAACTGATAATTGAAGCACATCCATTTTCTTCAACATTATTTTCACATCTTTTCCCCAATGTCTGGCTCCCACTTATTTCTACATAAGTTATTAAACTAGATCATATGCCATCTGCCTTCAGCCTTACCCTCCATTACCTACGTATGACATGGTTAGTTCTAAAGAGGTCTACAACTATAATTAATGTATTCCCAGTCATCTACTCAACATGGAGGCAGCCTTTGTTTTATTTTGCACAGCATTCTCTGCATCAGGGTAAGTTTTGATGTAAATTATCAATTACTATATCCCAGTGTATCACTTGCAGGGTACTTTTAGATGGTGAGACATGAATGCCACTGTAGAAACATTTCTCATTTATTCCTGATGTGGTCAAACATGCCTTAACTGCAGCCCACTACTAAATGAAAAAAAAAAAAAAAAGCACCATTTCAAAGAGTCAAACATCTGCCCAATTCCGAAGGGCAGCATCAGAGCACTTAAACAAAAACACAGCAGGGAATTTAATCATGAGAAAACTGAAGTGAAAGAAGGTTTTGTATGGGCATAGCTAGTTTTAGTTCTTTCATGGCAAAAATAAAGGGGTCAGAGAGATCAAGAGGTCACCCATTCATGGGTTAAAAAAAAAAAAAAGAACAAAAAAGACTTTTCTATAATCTACTATGCAGTGCTAGGAAATGTCCAGATCAGGGTTTCCCCACCCTGTATTCTACCCACCTTGAAGGATAAAGAAAACAAAATCCTTGGGCTTCAACCTCCCAGCCAGCTTTTATCATAATCCATATTATTCGCAAAATAGACTGGAGGTGACTTATGTGGTGACCTCTCACCACAATTCAAAACGAGTCTTAATGAACTAGGGTAATTCATTCCTCTGGCAGAGCTTATGAGATAAGGAAAGACTGCACTGGTGGGCTCAGCAGACTGAAATGTTAATCTTTTGTCGTCCCTGCTCCAGAGGACCCCCAGGTCAAATCCTGGTGCTGCTGAGAAGTAGCAGTGCCTTTGTTTGGGGTTGGAGAAGCATGGTTCTTGATTTCAGTGTTGCCATTCACTCTGCAGAATGTAGTGTGTGTGTGTTAGTAAAAACAGCCTGTAAAGTTATTTAAAACCATACAACAGAACTGTCTGTTGAAAGGCAGAGAACAAAGGCTTAAAATAAGAAAAAAAAAGATAAGAAAAAAAAAAAGGGGGGGCGGAATTTAAGGAGTCTGAAACAAAAAAGACAATAAGGCTGTACTCCTGACCTGCACTTCTGGCCCTTGTCTTCCTCTCTGGGTCATTAAAAATTCACAGTGACGTTGCTTCAAGAGTTAAGAACTCCAAGTGAAATGGCTTTGATTATTCATTACAAAACAGGAATGCATACCATTTCATCCTACCGTAGCAGCAAAAGTATGATTTACCTTATCAAATGTGATAGGATGTAAACATCTCTCATTTTCTCTCTTCCCTAATCCTAGATAAGCTAGCTGTTTCTGAACTCCAATGTACAGAGCAGTCACTAGCATTTCTTCCTTCGAATCAGTAAAACAGGGGTGTTGAGAAAGACGAGGATCTGTTTAAAGTTACAGTGGAAGAGTATGGAGCAAAAAATTGATCTGAAATTCCTATATCCTAAGTTTCTGCCCCTAGTTTTTCTGCTTTGGCTTTTCTTTCTCTTGGCTCTGGCAGCACTTGCAAGGCAGAAAGACCACTGAAAAGGTCCTTGGCCATCTGACCAGAAAAAAAATCAAGTGAGGAGAAAATTATAAATTGCGGGCCTGAATGTAAATAAAATAATGGAGAAGGGTCAGCAAGGAATGGTCTAGGAGACTTCCTGGGAAAAAGAGAGTGGACATAGAGTTAGAAAAGAGTTTTAAAATTGATTAAATGGTTTGCTATACTTGATCTCTTTTTCCAGAAGATAGCTAGGTGGATGTACACAGGAAATAGAACTTCTCTAATACACTAATAGAAGACTCCAGACTGCTGGAAAATTATATTTAGGTGGAGAAAATATAGCTGGGAACTGCTCATAGGCATCCTGACCTCAGCAAGTTCATCCTGGATGTGACACGTTTGTGGCCAGCAGAGACCAGCCTCCTGGCCAACTCCAGGACTAGAGTCAAAAGACCAGGGAAAAATCTTGGTTTCTCTTAAGTCATGGTGAAATTTCTGCTGTACTGCAATTGGGTTGGAATGTTGGGCGGTAGGCTGACCTCAGTGAGATGGGCATGTGTGCCCATCAAACTACTGACACATTTCTGAATTTATTAGAAAATTATTCTGGTATTGACAACTGCAGGTGGACTTCTGCCTTTGTGGTCGGGGTGATGAAGGACCAGTTCTGAGATCCTCTCAGTATACACTGTCTTAAAGCATTGTGTCTTTTTGGGGTTTTTGTGTTGTTTTCCTTTCCATGTTGAACTTGAGACTGTTTGAATGATGAGCCACACAAAACCCAATTAACTGCCATGGAAACTGCTCAGTTTTCAGCTCAATGTGCTCAACTCACTTGCTCATTATTATTGTTGTTGTTAACTATTATTGCTATTAATTTTTAGAAGCAGAGTATGACTAATGCACTTATGGATGTGTGGATATTGTATGGCATGGAAAGGCAGTTTGGCCTTAGTTATAATGTTCTATTTTTCACCTTGAACTAATTTCTGCCAAGGAGAAATGAGAAAAAAGTTTTTTCTGGACAAGAGAGAATTACAGGGTAGGGTTTGAACAGGGGTGAGTGCCGCATCACATCAGAGAGTCCACAGGATCCTTTTCAGTGGAAACATCAGTGAATAGCCATGATCTCTCACACAGGTGCTTGGATTGGGTAACTAGGACAGCAGGTATAAGGACCATGACAGAGGGCAAAGGGCTCTCACCTCTAGAAAGAGAAGTTCCTCCAAATTTAATGTCAATAACCTAAAATCTGGGTATCCTGCAAACACATTACATCCTTGAATGCATCCTTGACAAATACGACCAAGATTTTTTAATCATTTTTCTTAGTCTTTTCCCCCTCTTATTACGATTTATTTTTTACTCAGTTGCACAGCTCACAGATTTCTCAAACCTGGTCCTACAACCAATTCCTTAATGGAGATACAAGGAAGACTGGAAACTGAACTTGAGTGCTGTATTAAGAAGACTCACCACTTTACTTCTGGGTAATTAAAGCTACTCATGGTTAGATTTTGTGCAACAACAAGGAGGCATGATTTCAACAAGCTGATAATTTTCTTTTGCAGACAAGCATTTGAAGAATATTTCAGCTGTGATAGCAACTCATGTTAATGCAAGCTAGCCACCCAAGTTTGAAGAATACTTCTGCTCTGAAGGCTGCATTCCTATAAAATTATAGGGAAAGAATATTCTTCTTCATTTTCATTACTTTCTTTGAGTCGGATCTGTAATAACTTTCATCAAAAAAGAGGAAAGAAAAGAGGGAAGGTAAGAAAGAAGAATTTGTACGATGGAGCAATATACTTGGTGAGCTCAAAGAAAATTTGCACCTTTACATATGTTATCACAGAGTAAAGCCCTATAATTATACTCATTCCTTTATTTCCTACAAGTTTACACATTACAATCCACTAAACCAAAAGGCCAGATCACTCAGCTACCTAGATCCCTTGCAGTCTACTTAGCCAAGGGTGAAATTAATTGAAATTCAACGGTGATATGCTGATTTACAAGTAGAGGATCTTTCTCAAAATACCATAGAAGTCTCTTTTGCTTTTGAATGGATGAGTGATTAGATTTAGTTTAGAGAACTTATATAAACATAGGAAGATAAACAGTTGCCATAGCCTTTTCTTAGATCATAAAAAATAATCGGATTCAGGGTTAGCTTTCTAAAAAGAACAATCTGCAGAAAGAAAAATAAAGGAGCATCTTAAGCTGCTGTCACCACACTCTAAAGTGCCCACACAATAGGTTCACTTCAGAGTGAAACCAGTTCTCCTTTTGGTTCATTTGCTGACATTGTCTGATGGGCAGCTTTGCTCTTTGCAAAGAATGGTTCAGAAATCCTGAGTGAAAGGTTCAGAGCTGGACGGAGCAGACAATCATTCATCCGTTTCGCGATCACAAAATTCAGGCACCTATGTGGCTTGTGAGCAACTGAAAGCCAAGATGTGAGATAGGCTGCTTGCTCCTGGAGCAAGTGTCTGAGCTTGGGCCCCCAGAAGTATTTAAGCCCAGAAATTTGCCTAGAGGGTCTTTTTGCCATTTGTCTTTTCTACTTCCCTCTGTCTCTGAAAGGGTTTCTTTTTGATGAATGATTGCTACTTGCCACCACTCCCCTTTAGGTGAAACTTTATGCCCTTTAAATAACACTGACTAAAGACCAGGGAGTAAAATAAAAGAAAGAAGAGAGAAAATACCTCTGTCAGGAAGTGTTGGAAATCCAGAAAAGCAAACCTGGGTCTCATTCACTGGTTAGTTATTGAAAACACAAGACTGCCTTAAACAACCCTGAAGCATCACATTTAACCTCTGCCTGACTAACCTGTGCAGGAAGATGCCAAAACTGTCCCTGCCTTAGCAGGGATGCATTTGTGAGCAAATAAACAGCCTTCTCTGGATACCATGCTTTTGTGTGAGCAGAGCCCTCATACAACATCCGAGTATCCGGGCTGCTGACCCAAAAAGTAAGGTGCTGCCTGTGCCCCTTGCCCCCCATCTACCCTCCCTTACTCAAACACCTTAATGGAAAACACTACCCCTCATAGGAGGTTAACATGGATGTGGGAGGCTCAGACCACAGGGATTTTGGAGTGAGCTATGGTCAAAAAGCTGTTGCCAAATATGTGATTAAAAAAAAAAAAGGCTTTGAGCATTAAATCTGCTTTGTTACTAATATCTAAGGTCCTCTCTCTCTCTCTCAGTCACATACAAAAAAACCCACATCTGTTGCGTTTCTGTTTCTCTTGAGTGAGGACTAATGAAGTGACAAGCAAAGTGAGCAGGACTTGGCATTAACGTGCCCAAGTGACTGACCTCACTAGCAAAATCAAGTTTTGTCCACTATCGAATTGTAGGGATCACCTAAGAACCATGAGCTAGACATTTCATGAAGAGCCAATATTATATAAAACCATGTTTTCATTACAGAACCTCTAAAAGAAAGAATTAGACCTTTCTGCTTGTTATTCTGATCCCAGACAGACCCTTTATCTTTAGCGTGAGTGCTTCTAATTCTCAGTCCCAGCAAAAAAGTTATGAGCTGAAGTAACAGGGAAGCTGCTGTACCACTGCTGTCCTTAGAGACAAGATAAAGGGCACAGAATGTTCCCTTCGTCCCTAAGGTCCCCCCGCCTGACTGAGGAGTCAGCTCAGTTCATTGCCTCGCTTGCTAAATTGCCACTTAGAGGAAGACACAGCTAAATGTGGTCACCACTGGAGATAGGCCTTCTGCAGTGATGAAGTCGTCAGGTGGCCACTAGATAAGGCAGCTAAAGAGGGTCAAGAAAGCTGTCCTCCACTTGATAGCAGCATCTTAATAGCTTTCTAAAAACAGTAGGCCATCAAGTACCCAGACAATTTAATTTCACTTCTCAGCTGGAAAATAAGTACAGTACTTACTTTCATTCAGAAAAGAGGGAAAAGGAGAACTCATCTGCCCATTGATTCATTTTTCACTCATTTCCTGTGTTAACTCAGAGGTACTGTAAGCTGCAAACTTTCAGAAAACTTTCTATGCCAATACACGATGACACTTTACCAACAGTATTTTCCCTGACACCTTTGTAAACTCTTAGGTTGCTTGTCTACCTTATTCTGGTATAGGAAATGTCTAGGTAGCATTCAGAGGGGTAGTCATTGCGTAAATGTATTTCTGCTACTCTACCTAGTAGTGATACAGTTAATAACATGGATGTATGGAGTGGGCACATCTATCTCCTAAGCTTGTGAAAAAATTTGGTGCTGAATTAGTTTTTCAATTTGACATAGATTGCAATAAAGTGCGAGCCACTTACAGTCTTCCAGAGTTTCTTGCAGACTTGCACAGACACAGACGCAGTGTTAAATTATATTCTCTAATGAATGTTTAAACAAAAATCTGGAGAAGGTCCAGCTTTTCCCAGCTTCTTCATAAATGGTTCAGGACAGACATTCTTTCATTTTGTCATTAACTGGATTGGAATGATATTTCATTATGCAAATGGCAGTGTTTGGAGATTTGTGTACCTATTTTTTTTTGTGTAGATTTAGAAAGCTGCCAAATGACTAAGATAAAGCGGAGATTTACTTTCTGCCTCACTCAATCTTTATCACAGTGGGACTGCAGTCCCAGAGTACAACCACAGTGAAGATCCCAGCCATAAGGCTCCCCACAGCAAAGCCACTGATTGCTGTCAGATTAATGCAGACTGGCACCAGAGCAACAGACAGTCTGGAGTGGCAAGAACAAACCTGTGATTTATCTGCCAAATTTAGGATGTGTTGTATATAGTGACTTATAGTAGTATCTGCAACATCTTTTACTCCAGTGATGCACTTCAGCCAGTGCTTTGGTATGGCTACGGCTCTTCAGCCCTGCATACTAGACTTGCCTGTAGGTCTACAACTTCATGGAGAGGACTCCATCAGTGCTGGGATGCACGGCATTTAACCACAAGAAATAATGGTTCTTACTTGTCTTGATGGAACTGTTTTGACTGGTCAACAGAAGTCTGTGTGGTAACTGAAAAACTTTAATAATGTTATTAATTATTAGGGTGATCAGAACTGTCCCTTTCAGTTTTCTAAGCCACAATACATGCTTTTTCAAATCGCTGAATGTAAATGCTTTCAAATAAGACAGTCTGGAAATCCCTTAAAGTGATCCCACCAATGTTGTACTGGCAGGGTCTTTTATATTCTGTGCAACTTTGCAGGCAGAAATCTCATCAAGGTACCAAATTAAACTGTCATGCTGCTCTGTGACTCCTGAACTGCTGGCACGCCCCAGCTGTAATGCATGTTATTAATAACACCAAGTTGTCGGGAAAACAGTTTCCAGGTCATATTGTAAAGGCAGCTAATTGGTAACAATGAATGACAGATTCCCTTTAAAGTTCTGGAAATAACTGGATGTAAACAATGCCATGACGCAAAATATAGAGACAGACAAGATTAATACTTATTTTTGGCACAGTTGTACCTCTCACTAAGACCCTTCTAAAAAGCCAAACCAATGTATTTGCAGAGAATCTAAAGCATTGGAATGTTTCACTTTCCAGACAGGAATTAGTTTGCAGGCAGCATAGTAGGAGAATGAATAAATAATGTGGGTCACGGTTGATTATTATTGTTAATCTATAATAACTAGCTAACCAAACATAAACTAAAGGTTAAATTTCCAGAGGTGTTGAGATACTATTGATAGCTTCACAGGACCAAATTAAGACCACCAAGCTTATACTTCAGATTCCCTCTTTAACCTTTGGAGAAACAGAAACACTGCTGGGGCATAATTCATCACATCTGCAATAGTTGTGAATGATGCCTCCTTTAACAGTGCCTCTTCCTTAACACCAAGCCTAAATATAGGCCAAGGTGCTTAGCTTAGATGGAGACTTTGAAGTTTAAGCAATATGAATCACATATTTTGTGAATGAAAGCCACATAAGAGTGGCCTGTCCAGAAAGATGGGTGGAAAGATGAACTGCATATGCACCAAGTTGGTAAGTTTGGGAGCCAAACCGTCCCAGGCTATGACTTCTCCCTTAGTGGCCACAGCTTCATGAGTAGGAAAAACAAAAAACCCATATAAAACACTATTTGAATGGCTTCTGTTTGTCACCCAGCTTATTAAACCAACCTACTACCAATTTTGCATACTAAGGAGTAATGTATAGCCCCTCTGGGATCTGCCATTCAGGCAACCTCCAAGGACAGGGCAGACACTCGGGATTTGAACACCTCCTGTGGTAAGTACTGAGCAGGATGCCTATATCCCATGAGTGATTCCAGTTTGAAGACAGGAAGGGATTTAAGTGGGACACAGGTGTAGTCATACCACTCTGCAGCAGGGTGAATTTCATCCTTGGTGCCTCAAGTCATCAAAACTCTGCAAAATGTGCATCGCAGATGCACAGGCTATATGGCCAGAGGGATCTGTCTCCAGTCCTCACAAACACACAGACAAAGCAGCTATTCCCAAGAGGTGGATTAAGCCTTTTGAAAGATAGCTAATCTTGTTTTAAAGAACCAAAATGATGATGAGTCTACCACCTCCCCTAGTAAGGTGCTGGGATGTTTAATTATCCTCACTGCCAGAAAATTGCACATTCCTTCAAGGTGGAATTTGTTTAACTTTGTCTTCCAGCCAATGAATTGTGTTATGCCTTAGTTAGCAAGACCAAAAAGACCTCCCTGTCTAAAAGTTTATCTGGGCATTGGTGCCTGCATGCAGAAGCCAAGCCCTTGTCAATTTGCACTTTGATGAACAGCAGACGGTGAACTCTGTAACCTCCTTATCGCACAGGCTGTCTCCTTGGATCTTGTTTTTGGGCTCCCTTGCAATTCTCTGAAGCTTTCCTTCATTGCTCTTCAACTCAGTGGAGGAGAGACAGGACAGGATGACTGAAGGGCACCCTGAGCTTGGTGCACACATGGGGGATTATGTGGGTATGGGAACGTTTGACCTACAGCATGCAGAATGAGAACTAAACTTGGCTGTTGGGTTTCACTTGCTGTCTTAACAGCTCCCCTCTGTCTCCATCCAATACTCATCAGGGCCAGCTCTTTTCCAGTAGAACCACACAATTCTGTCTATTTTAGAGCAGATTATATGGTCTGCACAGAAATTTCTGAATTTTAACTACCTCTTTGTCAGATTTTAACTGCTTTTTTCCCCCCTCCCTGAGATCCAGAGAGTCATTGCTATATTGTATGTTTTTTTAAACAAAGTATTTATCCAGCTTAAATTCACTGCCACACGCTCTCACTGGGTAACTTCTTGGTCTTGGTTTTAAAGCTGGGTTCCTGACAGGTTAAATGGAAACTGTGTACAAAGTACAAAACATTTTCTACATGAGTTTAACTAATTTTACCTCTTTTCTGTCTGAATTACTGTTTCAATCTTCTTCCTCTTACATAGAAATTCTCTCCTCAACTCGAGCGAATTTCACAATTTCTCTGCTACTTGTGTTGCATCCCTCTGAAGTTAATACTGAACACATGCCAACTTATACCATTATTTCACAGTATTTAAAATGTTGCATTTATACCATAATAACATACAATATAATATTTTCTTGCCTTTTTGACTACCATTGATCTATTACTAGAGAAATTTCCAGTGAATTTTGTGCAACCAGAATCCACTTTTTTTTTTTTTTCTCTTTCCCTTTTACTGGGGATGCAGGTTTGCAGACACTCAACAATCAGGTAATAAATCAGGAAAATCTGGAAAAAATTGCAATCAGCTTTCTCAGATTAAGGTTCTTTAAGAGCACTGAAGTTCAGCCTTGGTTGAAAATAAAATTGTGAAACCAAGTGGCAGCAGAACTGTAGAAATAATGCATCCAGCATGAGTCTTGGTATGTGTTGCCCCTCTACTCCATTTTGGTGAGACCCCACCAGGAGTACTGCATCCAGCTCTGGGATCCTCAGCACAGGAAGGACATGGACCTGTTGGAGCAAGTCCAGAGAAGGCCACAAAGCTGATCAGAGGGATGGAGCGCGTCTCCTGTAAAGACAAGCTGAGAGAGTTGGGGGTGTTCCATCTGGGGAAGACTCAGGGGATCTCCTTCCAGTACCTTAGTCGGCTCCATGAGAGAATACATGGTATAGAGTGATGGGACAAAGGTGAATGGTTTTAAATTAGAAGAGGAGAGATTTAGATTAGATATCAAGATGAAATTCTTTGCTGTAAGCGTGGTGAGGGATGGACACAGGTTGCCCAGAGAAATGGTAGATGTCCCTTCCCTGGAAATGTTCAAGACCAGGCTGGATGGACCCCAGGCAGTGTGGTCCAGTGGAAGGTGTCCCTGCCCATGACAGGGGGTTTGGAATTGAGTGACCTTTAAAGGTCTCACACAACCCAAACCATTCCGTGATTCTATGTTTTTTTAAGGTCAGAAGAAGGTAGGTTTTTGCATAAGAAGGGGGTGACCCTTCTAGTGTTTTATCACCGGAACAAGAAGCAGGGGGAATGATAAAAAGAACTGTCCCTGAAGAGCTATTCATCATTTCAGATGAGATCACATGTGCAAAATCTGCAAGGTAGCAATTCCTGGGACATGCTGATGGAAACACAAACCTGACTGGGGCCATGCAACTCTAATCAGCTTCACGACACTCTGGCTGAACTGCAAACGCTGTGCCTTGCAACAGCAACCTGTGGTGACAGTGGTGGATGAATCTCTGACTGCTGCTACAGCACTGCAAGCAGGCTTTTGGAAAGGTAGGATGAAAAAAGGAGACAGTGGATAAATATATAAATAAAACCTGAGGAAGACCATCTGAAGGACTGATGACCAAGTGGGGCTACACGTCGTGACAGGCAAAAGACTGCTTCCAAGTCATGGCATGCATAGGTATACATGTGAGAAAGAAAAGGGGACAAAGAGGGAAGACAGAAAATATTAAGACAGCAGTGGAAATGGGAAAAAAACCAACCTGGACAGTCGAAAGAGTGGTGTTCATGAAAAAAGATAGCCCTGCTCAAAGGTCATGGGTTAACAGTAGAAGTGGTAAATGTAAATTCTAGGTGTGTAGACTTGGTAAGAATAGTCTCATTCCCACGGGACAACAAGAAACTAAGGTCTGGTAGAAAAAGGATACTTAAGAAAAAGCTCTAGGTTCTCTCTTGACTCTCACAATGCCTCTGCCAATATGAAGCTGTGAGCAAGCTATTGTAAAACTGTGAGTCTCGTGTCTGTTCTGCTTAAAAGATAACTGAGATAGGAACACCAACCAGTTTATAGACATTATTTATGCCCAGACATAATTTTGAAAGTACCTTGCAGTTATGGGATAATTAAGTATCACAACAGCACTTGAACAAATTTTATCATCAGTTTTGGAAATAGGAAAAGTAAGGCGCAAGAAATTTAAGATCAGAAGTTTGGCATCCGTGCACATGTTAAAATCAATAGTTCAAGGCTCTTATTTTATACTGGGTGCCTGATTGTTCAGCAATTCATTGTAATAGTGTGGAAACAGGATTTCCCTTAAGTGGGATTCCTGCACTACTTTAAAAAATGCTATGAATGTAAACCAGGACTTTCTGTAGGTCTAATTAAAAAGATCATAGTTTGACAATGCTTCTTTTTTAGCACTGTCAACAGCCATTGCCTCCTGTAGAAGCTAAACTAGCTTGGATTTCAGCAGCAAGCCTCTCCTCAGTGCTCCAACAGCTCACTGGCCTCAGCGACCTCAAAAGCCAGCGCTTCGTGTCCCCGTTTACTTGAGAGCCAGCATGAACTCTTCCTTGCTGCAGCTAGGATCCTGGCTCTCCTATGGGTAGTTCTGAGCTCTGGTATCTGCTCAGAGTCTTTTTGAAGACTTTTCCTGCTGTGGTGGACTGAATACCACAGGCAGAACAGCAAAATGTAGCTAAGCAGGAGGTAAGTGTCCCTTTGCATGTGCTTCAAAGCAAGAGCACTCCTGTGGTTTTCTGCCTCCCACCACACCCTGCAGCTTTAGAGCTGTTTCAGGGACAAGCCTGGCCTAAAAACCCTGTCCTCAACCTCTTTCTTGCTCATGGGCATAAAAATTGCCCATGGAGACTAACACAAGTGAAGGCAGGTCATCTAACACTGGTCAAGTGTATTTCTGCTGTTGCCTCATCCTTATAATTTCCCCAACAGGACTTCCAGAGACCTGTTGGAGAGAGTTCAGAGGAGGCCACAGAGATGATTAGAGGGATGGAACCCCTCTCCTATGACAAAGACAGGATGAGACGAGGTTGTTCATCTTGGAGAGGGCTTCAGGAAGATCTTAGAGCTCCTTCCAGTTCCTGAGTGGGCTAGAAGAGAACTAGAGAGGGACTTCTGACAAGGGTATGGAATGACAG
This sequence comes from Falcunculus frontatus, assembly GCA_013398115.1. Classification (NCBI taxonomy): domain Eukaryota; kingdom Metazoa; phylum Chordata; class Aves; order Passeriformes; genus Falcunculus; species Falcunculus frontatus. The sequence continues at coordinate 310,952 of VZRV01002450.1, read as the reverse complement.
GACAAGAGGGAATGGCTTTAAACTGAAAGAAGGGAGATTAAGATCAGCTATTAGGAAGAAATTCTTTACTGTGAGGGTGGTGAGGCATGGTCACAGGTCACCCAGAGAAGTTGTGAATGTCCCATCCCTGACACTGTTCAAGGCCAGGTTGGATGGGGCTTGGAACAACCTGATCTAGTGGAAGGTGTCCTTGCCCGTGCCAGGGGTGTTGAAACTAGATGATCTTAATGTCGCTTCCAGCCTCAGCCACTCTGCGATTCTGTGATTCCAGGCCGCTAAAATACAGTGTGTGACTAAGCTGGCTCTACATGCAAATGCACAATGGAAAGGCACTGAACAGGCTGCTAAACCAAGATCCCAATTATGATATCCCAGGATATCATTTCTAATAAGGCAGGATGCAAATGGCCTCCCTCTGCCTTTCCACTCTTTGCAGGCCAAGGTACCCATCTTTGTGTACACACATACTGGGGATCCCTCGTCCTAATGACACAGACGATGAAAACTTAACGGTAAGCTCAGGTAATGTGCATTAACAAGGTTTTGTCTGCTGCAAATAAATGGCACTTTACCATCCTTTTAGTGTTTTAAAAAGATCATCTGTAAAAACCACGAGCTTGTTTTACTGGCATTAAATAAAGAAAGGATCTGGAGAGGCATCTATCTATCCTTCCATCCATCCATCATTAGATGTAATTTAATACTTAATGACATTTGTGATCATCATGCTATGCTTGTAATTGAAAATGAATAATTGAAATTCCAATTACCACAGGGGTCAGTGTAAGGGGAATTCGTATAGTAACTTGCTAGGCAATAGCCTAAATTTGCAGTCATGTTAGGACTGCAAACAATGTGTCTCATTCTTCAATTATTTATTGGGAAATGTCGCCTTAATTTCGCTTAGCTATTTCTGCAAACAGTCAGGGCATTGTCCTGAAAGGCAGAAAATCTAGACTTCCTCATGCTCATTCAGCATCTAGCTGCAGAGTCCTGGATCAGCACTCCTGTGGGGCTCCCCGTTGGCATCTGTCCTTATCAGAGCAGCTGAAGGTACCACCAGCAGACTAAGTGCACTTCAATACAGACCACACATCTGTCAGCATGAGGGAAATGGCAAGAAAGCACAGAGCTGCACAAGACCAAGAATATACGATACCAGTGGAGTTAGCCTTAAATAATCGATCTTGGGCTTCAAACAACATCCAGTGGCAAATCATCAACATAACAAAAGAGTCTCATTTTCAGGCTATTAGCTGCTTGCAGTACAAGGAACTTTTCTGGCTTTCTCAGAAATCTGATCCCCTAATGACTGCAGAAAGGGCAACAGGACAGAAAATAATTACAGTCTGTCAGACAGTCTGGCATTCAACCTTCCACATGGTCCAGCAGACGGTGTCAAAGATTTGACCTCAAGGGGGTTTAAAGCACATTGTCAGAAAATACTCATCTAAATGGTCTACAGAGCATCCTACAGCTGATCAATGTCTTAAGTGAGCAATAAGTAGCAGCTGAAATGTGTTTGATTAGTACATCTAACCCCTGATTGATTGGTTTTCTAAATAATTAATTGCCTTGTTCGTGGGGGAACAAAATAAAACTTTAATAAGTGACAAGGATCTCAGTGTCTCGGTAGCAGGCTACAAGAATGTTAGCTCTGCTTTTCACTGGTCAGTTTAAAACTCACATATGAAACCACCTGTATATTTGCATCCAGAGTTGCAAAATTTCACTGCATTCCTAACACCCAAAAATGTGGCTCAGTGGAAATTTCCCTTCAACTTGCTTCAATGCCAGAAATTTTACATATTCCTTTCACTTGTGTTTCAATCCATCTGATCTTTCCAGAAAGATACAACCGGTTTGTGCATTTAACTCCAAACACATGACTTGAAAAAAAAGGTATAAATACAATGCAGTATATACTCATATGGGTTTTTTGAATAGGCTGCTGTCAATTTACATTGGACCTCTGTGTGTAGGCAAGTCTCCCTCAGCTTTTCTTTGAATCTAGTAGAAGCAAGTATCTCCAGAAGGCAACTTAATAGAGCAGGTCATGGAGGGGAAATAGAATCATGGAATGGCTAAGGCTGGAAAAGATTTCTAAGGTCATTGAGTCCATGCTTTAGCCCAGCACTGCCAAGCCCACCACAAAACCACATCCCCAAGTGTCACATCCACATGGCTCTTGAATACTTCCAGGTATCATGACTTCACCACTTACCTGGGCAGCCTATTCAAATGTATGAAACTGATCTCATCTGTCTTGAGATGCATCTCCTCCAAGTGCCTGGGTTTGTGCAGTGACTCCTACGCAATGTGTTAGGCTCTATGTACTTTGATCAAAAAAATGCAGACTGCCTCTGACAACCCACTGCAGATTCAGGTTCACAGGTAGAAGGAGACACACAGCCTGTAACAACCAGCTCCAGCACGAGGTCCTTTGTTAATACAATCTGGAGGGACTGACTATTTCTGCAAGTACAGCCTGGTTTGAAATGCAACTAGTGGGACTGAAACGATTTACATCCTTTCTACAGAGATACCAGGGTGAAGGGCAAGAGAGAATCATATCACAGTCTGGTCCTCACCCATCCAGTAATGGCCCTCTGGCTTGTCTAATAAAAGCAAATACCACTTTTTTTACTAGAAAGAAAAAGGAACGAAAGTTTTTGACAAAATTAGCTGGAAAAGCTCATCTGAGCATTGCCCTTCTGTGACTAAAGATCTTCCTCCTCCCCTCCTACCACCAGCAGCAATGAGCGCCCCCAATTCCAACATTAGTCCTTAGTGGGGTACACTCCCACCAAGATCTAGATTTGTCTTTGCAGCAAATGAATATTTCCTAAATATTCCCAAATATCTGTACCCCAGCTCATACATTAGAGCTCTTCCCCATATGGCCCTCAGTTATCCTGTCCTGATCTGTGTTTCTTGGCAGGACTGGATAATAGGCACTAAAGGGACAGTCACTCCACTGGGGCACTCAGGTCCTGAATTTTCAGATGAAGAGGAACATGCCCCTCAAAATTCAACCAACATCCTTTCCTCTTTGCCACAGAAATGCCACTGCAGGAGACAGAGCATGGCCAAACCAAGTGCTAGTTGGTCTTCCATACTGAGTCAGCCTCTTTCACTGCAGGTCCATGGCATCAAGGAAGTTTTTCTATATTGCAGTTTAAACTTTAAAATCTCTTGGTATACAAATGGTAACGTGTTAAAACGATCTTCATGTTGTTTGAGCCTGTGTCTTTTTGGGTCAGTACTACCACATTGCCATGCAGGTCACAATGTTATAATTAATGTCAGATTTATAAGGACCATCAGTGGGTGAAGTGTCCTTAGAGAGGCTTTTTAAACAAACCTGATTTCAGCTTATGGAACCAGACCATCATTATGTCTCTCACCAACCAAAGAATGTGTGTTTACACAAGAGGAGGCCACGGGTCAGAGGCAGAGAGCAGAAGCACAGACAGTGCAAATCAATATTTTTAGATAGTTCACTGTTAAATAAACTGTAAGACCAGGCCCAGCTGGTTTGCATCAGCTTCACCACTCTTAGTATCAATGGAAGAAGGAATGTTTACTTCTATTGCAGTTATGGATCTCGGCACAGTCATCTCGATAAACTGCTGCCTGGAAAACCTCACATCTTCTCTAATTAGCTACTCATTGAGAATGTGGAAGAGGTATACAGCTTCTTGGCTTACAAATAAAGCAATTAAAGAGCAATTTAGACATCAGAGTAAGGTCAAATATTTAACTTCTCAGAGCCTTTGAGTAATCAGGGACTGCTGGGTGTCAAACAAGTCATGGGATTGGAACAACCTGATCAAGAAAAGCAGTTCTTCCATCTCCTGATGCTCAACCCAGGGTCCTGCCCTCTGGATGCAGAGTCCCATCCCTCCCGTGCAGAGCAAAGGCCAAAAGGCAAAAAGCTTGCCAGCAGAGAAACAGAAACAGATGCCAGTCTGTTAGCTGACAAATCTAGGCAATCTTATTTTGCTGCAAGGTTGGCTGTAATGACCTAGTGGGGTGGAGGAGCTGCCTTTGCTCTGCTGCAGAGGGCAAAGGAGTCTGAGTCCAGTCACAAGAAATGTCAGGCAGAATAAAGTTGCTGCTTGGCTTGGCAGTGACAGCATCAGGTTTTTCACCTGTTTCCTTGTGAGTCATGTCCAACTTTTGGACATGCATTTCCTGTGTATCCAACACAGCCTGAGGTGGGAACTAATGAGAGGCCTGGTTTTGACATGTGTTGATGTACATAGTGCAGTTGCCTAGCACAGGTGCTGCCTTGCACATATTTCTGCTCACTGGATTTGTAAGTCAACGGGGGCTCTGGCTCAGCAACCCTCACATGGAACTCTCCACTCCAGGCTCTGAATTCTGCCAACACTCTGCACAACTTTCATGAATACATTAAATATCTATATATCATCTACCTTCTGTGAGAATTACTATAAGAGAATTACTGTGAGAATTACTTGTCTGATAACATAGCTAAAGAATTACAACAATTCCAATTTTTTAACCAGTGAAGATTACAATGAGGTTTTTTTTTACCCTCTGAGCTGTCAGGCCTGCTTTCCCCCTTCTTAACTTTCACACACTACTTTGTAAGGTTTAACCTTTCATTTACTTTTTTCCTCATTGAACTGGTCAAAAAAGATTTTTTTATTATCTACCAGTTAAGGCACAGAAACTAAAAGGAACTATCAAGTTACCTAGTGGCTAAAAAATAGATATATTTAATTTTCTTTGAAAAGCAAAAAAAAAAATTTATTGTCTTTTAAATCATTATGGTAAATGTTGATTCAAAAGCTCAATTCCAGATCACTCCAATGGGCATTTGATTAAAATCTAATCTAGCCAGGATATATGTGTGATGCCTGGTTTTTTTACTATTAAGAGGAAGTATTTATACTATAGTAGAATAAAAAATTCCTCATGGAAATTAATATTATTATGACTTCAACTCTGCTGCACCAAGCATTCTCCTTATCCATGTGTAAGAAGATATAGTATTATATATCTATACTATATATTATATATATATTATACTACATATTATATATAGCACTATATATTATATATGATAGCCACATTATTTTCAAGTTAAATTTAATAATCAAACTTTATTCCCCAGGCAACACTTTATTGTCTGCTGCTCTGCTGGCTTTTTGTCATTATTGTCTTCATTGTCTTCTGATTTTCCAGTTTTCCCTATATATTTTCAGGGCAGAATTCCCACGCAGTGAATGTCATTCATGAGGTCACTCCAACCAGCATAAGTTTGTCATGAGGATAAACTTTGCCTCAAGTTTAAAATAAACTAATCGTATAGTTCACCACAAAATAAAAAATATCCCCACTATCATTATCAGTAATGCATACTGCAGCCATCGGTCTATGCTGCTGAAGGGGTTTTGCAAGACTCTGGCTTTGTTTCCATTTTTGATTCACAGGCTGAAACCCAGAAAATCAGAAAGGAGCAACTATAGCTTGGACTAACTTGAGTGAGCTTGTTTACTGTTTTTCCTTTCAGTAGAAAAGCAGCTGCAAAGCTGAACAGGAAAGAGAAAAAAAACAAACCACAGAGTGGGATCAACTGAAACATTTTGCTTGGACAGATACATCATGTTTTCCTTTGTGGAGGTTGGATTTCTCCTTAGTTCCCTTGCATTTTTATTTCTTTAGGCCAACAGGCTTAAACCAACAGTTTCTAACAAGCCACTGAAATATTTTATGTCAATGTTTTTCTAGTTTTCATTTTTTCTTCTCTGGGGGAGAGTGCTGCTAAAATATATGGATGTCACACCTCATTATACAACAAACTAACTAACTAACTAATCTGAAATACTATATGTTTGTGTGGCCATTAACCATAAGATCAGAGCATATCATCAGCAAAGAATTAAGGCTCACACACACTCAGTATGAATTTGTTCTATCTGGCAGAGAAAGGATGATCTTACTTTAAGAATTGTCTTCTGACACTTCCTCTATATAGTCATTGTCAAGCTTTACTTTCTGCGACATCTCTTATGGATTTTCCACTACAGCAAGGCCTCCTGTGTCATGTCTAAAACTCTACTAAATATATATTTTTGTTTATCCTTTGCTACCTGTTGAGATCATGCATAAAATTTAGTCACAGCTGTCTCCAGAAAGACAGCAGAGGATGTCACCAAAGAGAGTATGTCCCTTTCACTCTGCCCACATTCATGGCTTAAAAACTGCAATGATTTGGTTTATCTCAGCTTGAGGTTCCTAGGCTGGCCAGCCCTTCTCAACCTGAGTATCTATAACCCTTCAATAACTCTCTCTTTGTTCTTCAGACATGGACAATGGTACCTTTCCCTGTTCCCTACTCTTTTATGCAGAAACATACTGACCTAAACTTTCACAAAAGAAATGGATTTAGGTTCAAAACTTGCTCTGCAAAAAGAGGTGAGAAAGGGTTTCTGTTAACACAGGACCTTATCGCTTCCCTACTGACTGGTTTCCGAACCAGTTTAAAGGCTGTTTAGAAGGCAATGCTCTGTTTCCTCCCTTGGTGAAGTTTTTCCCATTTGCAAGCAAGAACACCAGACAGCTAAGCTACCAGCAAGAATGGCATCATCACCATGTAGCTGAGTTGTTAGGAGACTAATCTCTAGCCCTGATTTTTCATCTGAGGAAGAGTGTCTTTTCTGCACACTGGAGCAATTTCAACACAAGTGATAGAGAGGGATCCCATGCAGATAGGATGGAAAATCATATAATTTCAGTCATCTCCAGTCTCTGTCCAAACTTGTCACCCTGGGCTGCTTTTTATTCCCCAGAGAGAAGCAGAGAATTTTAGGCATATATTATGTGTTTTTACTTCAGGTGTGTCTTTTGAAATGAAAAATCTTTCAACCTGAATGTGCTTGTTTCTCTCCACTGACTAAAAAAACAGTCTGTGATGACTGTGTCAGCTGTGAATATTTACATTTGATCAGATGTACCTAATCCAGGCTGTGTTTCTGTCATCTTCCTTTCCAAAATAAACTTGCATTTTGTTAAGAAATCTCTTTCATACTATCTCAAAACAAAACCTTTATAAAACCCAGGATGAAAAAAAAAAATCAAATTAAATCCTCCTGTTTTTAGACATTCATGTCCTAGAATAGACCCTGATATGTAACCACCACTGTTTGGGCAGCCAGAGGGAGAAACAGACTATAAACAAAACTGAAACAGATTCTATTGATTTTTCCCCATGCAAGCTAAGCCCCATGCAAAATCAAAATCAAACACAGAATATCAATAACTAACAAGTCAAGTGCATTTTCAAATTAATTCCCTCTCCATGGTCTAAGGCATTCCTGCAATAAGTCAGATAAAGAAAGATACCTGCAAGTTATGATTTGAAGTGGATTATATCCATTTAAGGATTCATTTCAGCAGGTTTTCACGTTGATGACCTTGACAGAATAAAGGAATTTACATTATCCAAAAGCTGTTAACCACGTACAGTTCTCTATTGCCTGTGCATCATAAAGGTAAAATGTTTTCTCTCACAGAAAAAAAAGCTACCATGGGGCTTGTACTCTTACTTCAACATCTAACCCCTTTTCCCTGAGCTTTGTATACACTTTTCCAGTTTACTAAGCTGTGGTACCCCACCACACCAGAACTCTGATGCTAAGAGTTGACTCACAATTAGGGTTAAACCAAGCAAGATTAGGCAAAAATTGAGGGTAGGTAAGAGATATACAAGGAGACACTTACTGTGAACATGCATAGGGTAGGATTCATCTCTCATTAACCTCTGGATATTGAGTACACCTTCACATGAGCTAGCCATGCACAAATCCTCTGACTGTTGATCTACTACTAGCTCCTTCCATATGGGATGAACCCCAGCCTGGGAGCGCATCTTAGGATAGAGCCAGGCTAATACAGCTCATGAGTTGCTACATCATGGCTGTCTTGTTCTTCTAATATATCCTCTCGTTGCCCAAAGATGCTTGTACTGGGCTGGCTTCTTTGTCATGAACTGGCTTGCTGAAGAATGCCTGACACCGAATAGCTCAAATTGCTATAAAGACACGGTCTTTATCTGTTGAAGTACAGATTCCTGCAAAACTGCGTGGATGGAAAACTTCAGAAGTATTTCATTACAGTCCCAGACTCTGCGTACTCTGGGCTGCTTATGTATCCTGCATTTTAAATTCTCTGGATTTTTCCTTACAAACAAACATCTTAAAGGAAGGACAATTCAATTTACATTTTGTGAGGTTCAAAAGTCACTGTAATTGAATAATAATTTGCCGTGAAGTATGGTTGTGAGTCCTCATGCTTGCCTCTTGACCTGAAAGGATACGGCTAGTGAAAATGTCTAGCAGATAATTACTGTGAGGCTAACCCTGAGGCTTGGCTGTTATTCACAGGTCAATCTCTCTAAGATAATTCCCAGGATAATATTACTGAAGAAAACACTCCCCCTGCAAAATGCAACACCTGCCTCTGTTTTGAGACTGGGGATGGAGATGGGGGGTTGAGCTTTACCTGTTTTTCAGTCTCTTCATTAAGGTTTCCGGCAGGGAAGGGGATGAAAGCAGCAAAAGTGAGGAGTAAAGGAAAAGTCACTTTGTAACAGTGAACCCACAGTGATTTTATGTTCATTACTCGTCAGGGCTATGACCAATCACAGAGCGTGTACAGATGAGGAAGACACAAATTGTCAGATTGTGAAACAGGACCAGGTATTGCTGTTGGAGAATGGAAGGGGACTGGTTTCAATACACGAAGTGTTTGCTAGCCCAAAACCACTAACAAATGGGCCTTGTCAGAGCACATAATCCTTTTCTGGGCATAGGATTATGCACATCTTGCATCATTAGTAGGAACTAATCTTTTTAAGTCTTGACAACGCTGTAAAGAGATTGGTGTGCTTCTATTTTGACTCCCAGCAAACCACTTCTCTTTATGAATTCTATTGCAGATGACCAAAAGAAAAAATAAACATGTTGAAAAATGATCTCAGAAGATCATTTAAATCACTGTTAGGTCTTTTTGTCCATATACTTTCAGGACTGAGGCGGAAAAGTGGTAGAATCATAGAATCATTCAGGTTAGGAAAGATGATTGAGTCCAGCCATTAACCCAGCACTGCCAAGTCCACCACCAAACCATGTCCCCAAGCACCACACCTACAAGTGCACAGTTCTGTGTATTTATGTGTTACATCACATACCTACAGACAGGTATGTACCATATTTTAGGCGAGGTCAGGATGTTCCTTGGAATTCTACAGCACTGCAAGGTATGTGAGCATGGGACAGACCAGGTCATAATCATGGATGGGGGTGAGCCCAATCTCCTTTATTCCCCTCACAGAAACCTTGGGTCATAAAAGATCTCTAGAGGTCATCTAGTTCATCCCCTTGCCCTGAGGCAGGCTTAACTACAGGGGGGTCATGCCTGCCAAACGTTTGTTTAACTTGCTCTCAGAATGATGGAAACTCTGCAATCACTGCAGATAATCTGTGCTTGGTCCTAAGTGTCCTCATCGCTAAAAATCTTCCCTTCCCAGTATTAGAAATCCATCCTTGCTGTTGGAAGACAAGAAGAAGGAAACATCAACAGCAGGAAAATGTACAAGCAGGGAAAAAAGATATAAGGAAGAAAAGGGGAATAAAAGAAAAAAAACTACAGGGGTTCATGGGTTGATTTGCATTAGTTAAAAATTTTGCAACTGTGAAAGCGGTGCTGAAGGGGAAGTCTAGTGATCTCAGTGCCAGCAGTAAGAATAATAATTAATAATAGTTATGCATCTGGTCAAAGGACAACGGTACAGTAAGGTTACATGATTAGTCTGATCAGCAACATAGAGAAGTGATGGGAAAAGGTATGCAAGGGTCTTAATTAATGCCACTTAAAATGCTACTAATAATGTATGATTAACTACTTAAATATTAATATCTTTCATTGCTTTCTTTTACTTTGCCATACTGCATAGCAGGCAAAACCACCATCTCTGCCTATAACAGTATATATGTAAAAGTTGCTAGTAGATTTATCAACCCTGTATTGAGAGACACATGAGTCCTGATGTTCAGATTTTAATTTTTACAGGTCTCTTTATTTCCACTTGTGGTAATTATGTCTTTCCCCACTTTAGCTGAAAGAACTGGAAGTATCTTAACTACTTACTATACTCATTATAGTTTTTTGGTTTGTTTCTTGTTTTGCTTCCAATATTTTTTAAAAATACAGTTGAATGAGCTGGTTTGTTCTAGAATAGCAACGTAGTGTGGAACAACTCCAAAAGATACGTTTTAAATTGGAAACACTTGCAAAAGAGGAAACCAGCTATCAGTCTCGAGTTACTACTACTGTAACTGGAAACAACTTTACAACTACATTTGTATAATTCATATAATTTTGCCAACACTTTGAAGTTACACTTTCTTTCCTCATTTCTTAAGTCAGCAAGAGATGGTTATTAAAGGCACCTTTTTAAAAAAATTGAACTTTCAAGATGTGGCTTTGAAATCTTTGAAAAGACGCCTGTAACGTATAATGTGCTATAAGCATGTCTATTAAATCATGGCTCTTGTGGTTCTAACACAGAAATACCAGAAAAGAATCCTTTTCACATAGGATCAGTAGCTACACAATAATGGGAAACACTTGGACTGAAAGGTAAAAGTTGGCTAAAGTAAGCTCCTTCCCATCTGCTTGTTATCAGCAGTTATAGGCACAGAGCAGGTGATCCATAAATATATCTATTTTTTTAAACTGACAGGCTTTTGTTTGGGACTCTGTGACAATGAAGGGTATTGTTTTAATTTATAGTTATTGTCCAGGAATTCAAAATTAAATAGCACCTCTTAGTAAAGAAAAGAGGAGTGGTGGGAGAAACTGAACTTATTTTCCCATGTTAGAATTAAGAAAAAAGTTGAAAAAAATTAATTCCTCAGAATTTGCCAGGCATTTGCTAGAAAATAGAAACAGCCTGAAATAAATAGAGGAATCGACCAATTAACTTCCCCTGTTCCAAGTAAATGAAATGCAAAGAAAAATAAAAGTACTGGAAAAGACATGAAGAGAAAAACTTTGGGTGCACAAATAAATCCAAGAGGAAAAGACAGACATCAAAGTACACTCTATTTAATACGGAAAGGCAGAAATCAAGGATTAAAAGGTAAAGCTAAAAACATTCACACTAGGAAAAAGTGTGAATTAGACATTAATAGTGAATGCTCTTAACCACTTAAGCACAGTTGCGTGGTGCCATCTCAGTCTCTTAACGTGCTGGGGACATCTTCAGAAGATGAGAGTTGTCCATAGAAGTTGCTAGGCTCCAGCTGGGAATGAATGAAATTCCATCACCTCCATTAAATAAGAGGTCAAGGTGGAAGAGCTAATGGTTTCTGTGACCTCAAAAATCTTTGAAATTATGAAACCATTAAATTAGGTTACTGATCTAATTGTCTGGGTCACTTGGAGCTGTGGAGATTTTATACTGGCTTTTAATTTAATATATGACTTACTAGAGTTGGGATAGATACAATAATTAACCTTTAGTTATTTTCCAAGACACAGCTTCTCTACAAACAAGGGATTTTTGCAGATTGTAAGTGCTGGTCGGCATTAAGTAACAACAATTTGAAAAAAACCCTTCAAAATCCCTTAAAGCCATTCTCTACACTGCATCCTCTTTTAAATATTTTGTCATCAAGAACATTAGTGAATTGCTAAAGCAATTAAATATTTGTTAATTAGCAATAAAGAAAAATCAACTTATGTAATTATAAGTGAATTAAAAACAATGGAATTAATTATTAATACTAAAGATTGGCATTCTTCCCAGAGCTGTAAGTTTAATTTTACTTGTCTTTTTAAAGCTAAATTCCTTCTCTGCAATACATCCAGCAAAATTATTGGTGCTTGTTCTGCAACCAAGAATTTTGCAGATGAAGGAAACGTGGAGCACTCCTGCAGCTATAGGCCTTGTGCCCTAACACAGTGAATACAGTGATTCAAAGTTCTTTAACATTCAGGTTCTAGGACAGATGTTTCTTAACAATAAAGAAAAAGAGAAACTAAACCAAATTTTTAAGGAACCTCAGAGAGACTAAACATGAGATTATATTCATAAATAATCTACTGAAGTATTAGGGTGAAACTGTTGTAAATAAGCTTTTCCTCTTAACAAAAGTAAGACCAACCTGTGAAATTAAGACTCGGGATATTGAGTTCCCCGAGGAAGTGGACACATCACCAAGCCTTCCAGAGTTCAAGAAGCATTTGGACAATGTTATCAGGGACACTGTGTGATTCTTAGGGTTGTCTTGTGCAGGACCAGTGTTTTAGACCATCCTATCAAACAGCCTTTTAAGTCAAACACGGTCGTAATCATCCTAATTTTCATGATTGTCCAGGCCAGTTCCCCCTTGGGAGTTGACCTGTCACTCTGAATTGAAGGTGTGATTAGAATAACAAATATAGAGCCTGATTGGTATTGCTCCATGATGGAGCAGCGTCTAATTTGTCAATATTCCCTTCTTGTGCTCATCTGTTGCTCATTTTAGTACACACATAAAACAGAAAATTAGAGAAGACCAACAAAATTGCTCTTTTTTTGGAACACAGAGTCATTACTATAAAACAAGAGTGCCCAGGCTGATGCATGTGTCTCTGCAACTCAGCCATCACCCTTAACACCTTTCCCACAGTACCGATGGTATTTCCTCAGGGATCAGTTTCTGTCACCAGTGCCTGTACTGCTTCCACATCTTCCTAAAGGAAGGTCTGTGGGCAACTGAAGGAGCAAAGTGGTGGCTCCAAGGAGTGGTGATTAGACAGTGACCAGGAGAAAAGGTCGAGGACATGAACTGCCAGGCTTAACACAGGTTTAATTCAAAGGGAGCCTGTTACACAGAAGGTGAAAGTAGGTCTTCCATTGCTTTATCTTGGTGTAATCCATGTACTCATTTATTGAAAAGCAGCTTCTGCACATGGGTAGAAACTCAGCTGCTCTTTTCCTTCAGCCCCCACAACCATGATCCCACAGTTCCTACTATCTCCTCACCATCTCTTCATTTCAGCACTGGTTTTGCTCCACTTGCTGTTTCCTTATCTTTTGTTTGCCTTCACTCTTACCCCTCTTTTCTATGCTGTCCCCCTTGTTCAGATGTATTTTTTCATCTTTTATTTTACAAATTAAGCTCTCTCATGTCTGCCTTCATTGTTTTTCGATGGCCAGCAGTGCTACAGATCTTGCGCCTTTCACTTTGTTCTCTGCCTGTCAGCAGCACTAACGTATGAAGTTTGATGAAATAAAACCAAACCTGCTGATAGGCCTGGCCAGGCAGTGGTTTGATACAATTAAATACTTATTCAGATTCAGATTTGTGATGGTTTGCAACCTATCAAATCCCAATGCCACTGTCCTTTACACAGTTAAGAGTTGCTCTCCTTACCAACAATAGAACAAGAATGTGGCTGTATGTATTTCCACGGCAAAACATATGTTGCCTTGCTAAAAGCATCTTAGTCTCTCTCTAGAGACTGTCACTCTCTAGGTGTTCCAATGTGGCCCAAATATTCATCCTGAATCCTGAAATAAATACATTTTTAATTTTTTTTTTTTTTTTTTTGAGGAACAATTATACAGCTCTGGTTTTAAATTATTATAAAATGGATGTGGAGCTAATGCTCCCTGATGAGATGGCAGGGCTCTGTCATACCATCATTTCTTTCTTTCCTGAATTGTGCAGAACCATTATTTCAGGCTTTAAAAAGCCAAGATCATATGTATTTACCTACTTGCCTTGGTCAATTTTGAGGGCAGTTAGTTACTCATATGGCTACAGTTTTGTGGAACTCAGTTTTCAAATAAACTCATTTATAAGTGTCACAACCCTCTGCATCTTATTTCCCTTAAAACAGGGGAAGAACAGCAGTGGCATAAAGCATACTTATGCTGGTAAGCGATTATTCCCACTGGGAAGAGATGCTTGCCTTCACTTACAGTTGTATGATGGAAGCATCACACCTATGGAGGGCAGAGAAGACCTCAGTCAAAATGCACTAACCATGGCCTCACCTAGACTTTTCCCAGTCAAACCATGAAAGAACATTCCATTTATTTTACAATAAAGTCTGAAAATCAGCAGAAATTGGCAGGGTCACTGTGAACACACAGTGAACACACACTCAATTCCATGTTGGTACTGGAAAGTTGAACATGTGAGTGACTAGTGGAGGAAAAAAAAGGTGTTCTAGATTTCTAAAACCCCAGCATTTTCTTAATATTTTGTTGCAACGTTTGACTCAAGCCAGATTTCTTCTCTTGGAAATTTCTGCCTTCTCGAGCGTCTTGAGCAAAACAGAGCTGGTGATCTCCAGTTAACTATCCTTGCTGATACTTAAACCTGATGAAATTTCAACTCTTTCCGTGTTCTTGATTTGTGTATGTTTTTAAAGACCTTCTGAAGACTTCACATTTATTCACATCTCCATTCACGAACAAAGAAAAGGGAGAAAACAAATCTCAGAACTTAAGAACCTCCCATCAAAATATCTGTCCATGCTCTGTTATACAACTCTACACTGCAGTAGGAACATGCAGTGTCCTGAACCCATCCGTCAGTCTGGCTCCCTGTGCATCAATATCCTAGCAAATAGTGTGCCATATATCACCCCCAGATCCTGAAAAAAGATGCCTGTTCAATATCAGTGTCCAATCTCCTGAGCTAAAGAACACATTCAGGGAGTTATTATTATTTCACAAATGTTGTTTATTAATCTGGTGGGCTATAATGTTTGAATTTAAAATGAATCCTTCTACCTCATATAACTATTGATAGAAAATGCCATCATCGAAGATACTGTTGCACAGATTGGAAAGACAATTGTTTTTCTGTGCATAATAAATCTTCTGCTAAAGATGCTCAGCAATCCTCTGACCTACACATACTTTCACCTATCGTTACACAACCTGCACAAGGTACTTAAGCTGGATCTTTATGAACTCCTGTTTAAGTTGTGTACCAATGGTTTGAAATAGCAACTAAAGACAGGTGTGAAGTAGTGTGAGGTTAAATGAGTATGATAAACCATAGAATCATAGAATGATATAGGTTGGGGAGGGACCTTAAAGACCATCCAGCTCCAACACCTCTGCCATGGGCAGGGATACATTCCACTATACCAGGTTGTTCTAAGTCCTGTTCAACATGGCCTTGAACACTTCCAGAGATGGGGAATGAAGTATAATAGATACTACATAATACAACTGATTACAGAAACACCAGAAAATGTAAAATAGCTTAATATTTCACTCCACAGTGAAATGGAAATGAATGGCAAAGTCAGTACAAAATATTACTACAGACTTATACGTCCTAAACTTGATTTTTCTAAAGTACTGGGCATATAACTAAAACATTAAAAATTTCAGCTAAAACATTGGGATCTGCTAGAAATATCATCACTATTTAACAGAAAGGGAACATCAAATGTCTGAAGGTTAAGTATATCCTAATTTTGAGTCGGACTTATTGTAGAGAAAAGACAAATTAATTGTCTGATGATTTTAGAGTTTGCAGTATCTTGCACCTATTTTTAAAACTTATTAGTAATAGGGTAAATATGATTTCAAAAAGTGTCCTGTCAGTATACTCCAGGATCTTTTTTGCATATGCTTTTTGAAGCTTTTCTTGTGTTCTTGCCCCTTGCACCTATTAATACAGACTTTGCAATCTATTTATCTTTATCAGCAGAAGAATTCAAGGATTGAAAGAGAAGAGCTCCACAATATCCTAGTTAAGATACCAGCTTGTGATTTGTTTGTGTCCTTCCAGACAGATGTCAATTAAAAGAAAAAAAAGGGTGAAAAAGGGGGGATAAAAGCAACAATGGCACAGGATTGATTGACAAGCGCTATCATACGAGATTTCCCTCAAAGATTTTATGAAAAGGACGCTGGATTTCATTAAATTCTGTTTTCAAAATCCATCTCTACTGAAAAGAATGCATTCAGAGGAATTAACTGTTTCTGTCCTGCAGATCACGTACTAAACTCAGAGTTCACCTTCTCATGGCAGAAGGTCTCCTTCCCACCTGCCCTATCTGCAATAGGAAGATAAGAAGCAGGTGAAAAGGTCTTGCATCCTTATTATATGCAAAGGATAAAGGTATTTTTACAGGGCTGGGTGCATTTTTAAGAACCAACTTAAAATACATAATTGCTTTACCTGCTGATACACTGAGGATTGTGCTATCTAGCCACACAGGTGTTGGAAAAAAGTACTCAGGAAACTGCTTTAAAGATCTATTTGGCAAGCCTCACAGCAAATCTTCTCCCTCTGAAAACCTCCTGAACTATTTTAATGGCATGAAACTTCAAATCTCTCCTATCAGCTGAAGGCCACCAAAGTGCTGTGGAAGTTGAAACAGCAGAAGATTGTGGCTCAGATAATCCTTTGCCACAAACACCCTTCACCTCATATTTGTGGATGTTTTACTAAAATATGGTGAACTAGGACTCATATAGCAGGTGTGAATTTGGAGAGGCAGGAGGAAACCTATCAAGGGGCATCTTACACAGCAATAGCAGTTGAAGCCACCAAAAATGGCACAGTTCAGATAGAGGGAGGAAAATACAGTGTGCAACACAGCAGTGGCCAAGAGAAGAACAGTCTGACTACATAGATCCAACTTCAGGAAAACCTGAGCAGAATACACAATTTAGGAATCCTACTGTTGTGAGGGTTAAAGAGCCTGAAATTGCTATTCTGGCTCAATGCAGAGTTACGCGTGAGAACAGGATAGATATAACGGATATTATAGAGCCTTCCTCGCAAACCTCAGTCCTGATACACACACTGATGGTCTCCCACCTACAATCATGCCTTCTTTTAGAGCAGAAACAAGGAGACAAGTAGAAAAAGGTCCTTCTCCCACTCATGTCACAGGTAGGAAAAGGATAAAAGGATGGAACGAAGTGGAGATGAGAAAGCTGGGAGCTGATGGTAGGAGAATTCCAGAGTATGTAAGTGTCGTCTGTATGAACTATCTGTTGGCTGGCTGTCTTGCTTCATGTTGAAGCAAATCACAGTGTTTTTTGTGAGGAAAATTCAAAAATGAGAGAAGCTATTTGGCCCATATCTTGACTCTTCAGGCAGTTTGGATTTGTCTATGGTGTCCATCATATTGCAGTTACGAACAGCCTGAGTTGAGGACCCAGAAGGATTAACCTCCTCTTAAACAGAGATATTCTGAAGTGACTGATAACAGCTCCCTTCACTGTTCATGTACAGCAAGTACAATGACATTACACATGAAGGAAACTTGCAAGGATGGGAAAGTCTCCAGCCAGGAATCTCATCCCACTACTTTACCTGGGCATACCTAGTGCAGAAAAGACAGTGCTAAATCCTCACTATAAAAGTAATGACTTGGAGAAAAGGAACGTCAGCCAATGTTTAGCTGAAGCTAAATATGAGCATCAGCACATTCAGCTGACCTCTTCTCACACTGTTTCAAAGGGCTGTCAGAGAAGGTGGTCTTGTCCTTCACTCTCAGAAGTCGATAAACAGAAAAACACCCTGTGCCAGTAAGACATCCAAAGCTATAGAGATGCCTTTGGATAGTAACAAAGATGATCTTTACAGATTTTAATTTCAGTTTTCCGCTTTGATGGCCTTCCTTCCTAGAATCACAAAATAATTGAGGTTTGACCAGCACCTCTGGAGATCTGTAGTCAAACCTCCACCTCAAAAGCAGGTCCAGATATATTAGGTGGTTCAAGATCTTGTCCCACTGTTTGAGAGTCACCATGTGTAGACATTACCCAACTCTCCTGGTCAACCTGTTCAAACATCTGATTACCTTCATGTCGAAAATCTTCAAAAAATTTGTTTGCCCTTTTTCCTTTTGCACCTCTTACACATTTTTTCTCTCACAGGCTGAAGTCACCGATAGTGACTTCAAACCTGAAGGTACCACAGTGTCAGTCTTTAAATTAATTTATAAATATTCAATTTCTAAAGATGGTTTTGGTTTCTAAGAGAGTTCTGTGCCTCACTTCACATACTGTAGTTCTCCCAACAGATATATGTCTGAGGTAAAAATTACTGTTCACATCAGCAAATATGTCTTCTCTTGTCCCACCTCTAAAAACAAAATCAGCTTCATCTACCAGTCTTCTGGCATTCTATGCCTTTCCCAAATCCTGATAAATTATCAGGCAGCAGTGCCATCTACTCATTATAGAAGTGATCCACATCTAATGAAACAGGTACTGTACTTCTATATTCCAGGGTACTGGAAATTAATTTGCAAAGTGGAGGCTGCAAGGGTCTGAGTATATCACCTATTCCCATCCTGGGCCCATTTTCTGGAAAGCATGCATCATTAAGGGAAAAAGTATATAATAAAACCATGCAACTGCTAAGGGGTATTTTTATTCTATTCATCTCAATGTCCTTTATGAATGTCAGGCGACCTCAATAATTTCACTGTATAAATGGGTGGGATAGACTGATATAATCTATCAAACCATTGCAAATCCAGAGTAGTTGTAAGATTACCACAGCTCAGCCCTGTGTTCTCCACACTAGGCCACACCACTGCCCTCAACTTTTGACTGCAGAGCAGGACCCAGAACTGCAATGGGATCACAGAGAGAATAAACCATGTAGGGTACAATGTGTGAAATCAGGGCATGGTCAGGTGACTATTTCTGATCATCTCCTGTGTACCTTTTGCATAACAACAGAGATGAACCCTGACATGGAGCAACAAGTGTTTTATTTTGTAGGGTATTAATCTGCAGTCTGGGTAACTTGAAGGACTGCCAGAAGTGTCAGAAGAAAATGTCAATTTCTTAGCAGAAACCAATAAAAAACATGCTAACTAGTGCTCCTTTGACCACCCCTTAAACAAGAGGAACCACAACACTTCCCATAAACTGGCTCAGGGAAGAAATTCCTATCCAGACATATTTTATCTTCTCACCAAAATTCAGCTAGGTGAAGAGGTCCAAGAGCTTGAGAAACACCAAAATAAAAATGATCAACTGCTGTAGCTGTTTCTTGTCTCCATGAACCCCCTAACTTGAAGTAACATGTTACTTGTAGTAGTATCTTTGAACCTCAGGGTCTTTGAGGACATGACACCAGCAAAACAATAGCCTTGATTCTGTAGATGCCTTACAGTGGTTCCCTGTGTGTTTATTATGGAAGCTCAACATGCCCAGTGAGCAACCAAAGATTATTTTTCTTCCAAAGGCCAGACTTGCATGGAATTCTGTTAATTACATGGACTGTAGAAATGTCAGCCTTTACCCCTCTGTATATAGAGCATCCTTTGTCCTTCACATAATGATTTTAAAGTGCTCTGAAGATATCATTTGATAGAATAATAAGGTATTATTATTGAATCTTTATGTCTCCTATTGTCCCAGGAGCACCGACCTTGCTTTCCCAATACAGAGGTCTGTCTGCCAGGCTAATCACACTGATATCTGAGTATCTCAGAGGAGATCCTTATGTGGCAACATTTCTGCAGGAACTCAAAGCTGGCCAGACATACTGATAAGATCCATGTATTACTCTTGTGCATTTCTGCAAGGTTATAAACCAATTCCAGTTTCAAATGTAAATCCCCATCCTGGTGACATGTGGAGAGATGCATGGTTCAAATAACTCAAATTGTCCCCAGCTGTCAGGGTTCCATATACAGGTAGCAATGGATGCGATTTCCAAGCAGATAGCAACCACAGGGAACTAAGATGAATGAATCCCCCATCCACTCTTTTCCAGCAGATATGTAGTACTGATAAATGTCCTTGAACTACTGAGTTACTATGGGAATAACCTTTCATTTATGTCCTTCACTTTCGTGTGCCAGGACAATGCATTCATGGTGTATCTTTTAGCCATGGACAACCGGATATTAGCACACCTTCCCGTAAGTTGTTTTTTTCCCCTTGATTTGATATGTTGTATAGGCATATCCATAAATATCCATGCAAACAGCAGGGTATATGCAATACATCTGACAGGGCATGGTTACCCCTAGCACAATACCACTTTTTAATATAATCTTGGCTTGTTTCCACAGCTATCAAAAAGTCTAGGTTAGGTTGATAGGTCTCTTAAAATGTACAGTTTGTGGTGATTGAGTTTTTATTTGTCCTTTTAAGAAAATCCTGATACTTATGAGGGCTTTTTCTTTCAGGAATAAGATATTTTGATAGTCGATGAATGAATTATGATGCAAAAGCCCCTGTCTGGAGATATGCAGATACTTCATGGCAGCATCAGCACCCTTTACATATCTGCATAGCTGCAAAAATGTCCAACAGTTTCACTTTTTCACTCAGAAGCTTTTATTTTCTTTTCTGAAAGAAAATCCCAGAGCTCTACTATTGCCTCACCGCTTTTTATTTGTCCTGAAAAGACTTGTTTTCTCCCTCTAATACAGTGAAGATGCCTAGGCTATGGTTCCTTTTATTGCAATACCTCTGGGAATCTCCAGATGAACAAGAGCCTTGATATAATGGCACTGTTGTTACACCAATTTACGCCAAATCAGTCAGCTACAGTCAGGAATCTAAATATTCCTTAAGATACACTTATTTAATACAGACATATCGAGAACAATCTGCCTGTCACTAGTACAATGTGTATTTTCAAGAACTTGCCCAAAGCTGCAAGAATTCAGGGTAGTCTCATTACTATGTAAACCAAAGAATCCGAAATACGTTTTATAACCTGGACCAGGAGAAGAAAACATAGATAAGCATATGCTTATTGCTTAAAACCAAAGGAGAATTAGTACATTATTGAGACATAAAGCTATACTTTGAACCCTATCTGACTAAAAACATTTCTCCTGTGACAAATTTCAAAACCAGAAATGTCATACTACTCAGCCTCGTTCTTACAAGTCCATTACAGATCTTGTTTTTTGGTTTCTGTACTTTGAAGTACAGTGTTCCTGGCTTCAAGTTGTAGAAATAAACTCAACCGTGTTTCTAAATCTTTGTCGATGGCTAGTAAAAGTCTTGGTGTATGTAGAACTGTAGGAACATTTCAAATTTCTTTTGTTCTCTTCGCAATACTTTGGGATGGACACTCATTTGTAAAACTGAGGTAAAGCATTCTGCAGCTGACAAGTTCTGTTTATTAACTGTTACGTACAAATATTTTTTTATGGGGAATAACAGAGTTCTAAAAGCCATCTTATGCAGCATCATTAGATGAGTCAGAAGTAGTATATCCACATGATATTTTGGTTGCTCTCATTCAGCAAAAGTGTTGGTGTCAGACAAGATAAAGCTGGAAGCCAATATACAGTTTATTCAGGGGGAAAAAAAGAAGTGTTATCTTTACTTTTACTGGGAGTGTGCAGGAGTAAATAGGTGAGTGTTGGCAGGTATTTGGTGAACTGGAAATGCTGGTAAAACACAGGGAATGGAGGTTCTGTGGTAAGGAATACATTATGCTAAGTAGTATACGAGCTGTCATGAAATTATATTTAGGTTATTTCTGATACTTCAAACGAACTTCCAGACCAGTGCATTAACACTGACAACATCATTTATTCAAGCTTCAGGAAACTGGGATCATTTCTCATCTTGATTCAATCAATTTGGTTAAACCTCTTGTTAATAAAATGGAAAAAAACCGCTTTTTCCAAGCGATCACTCTTTATTAGACAATAGATTTAAAACGACACTGCAAATATAATTTCATGGGTTTTGCTCTTTTCCTTTCTTTAGACAAAACAAGGATGGAGACAAATAATGGTGCTTAAAACATCATAAGGAAAATCTTGATTTATCAACTTCACTTAAATATAAACACATATCAAAAGAAAATTATAGATGTCTAAATATCACACCCATGATAGATTAAGACTTTTACTTATTTGACCCATCTTTACAAATAAATCTAAAAAACAATGATAGTGTACTTACATATTTCAGATCCTCATCTGTCTAAGAATAGAAAGCACTGAAGTCATGTGTCAGAATAACTCAGATGGCCTCTTCTCAATTCCCTTTTTGTGTTCACCATCCACAAAAATCAGTGCGCCACTGCAGTGGTCCAGCCATTCTCACTACAGAAAAGGAGCCAGGTGTTGAGTGTCAGACAAGACTGGCATGGATTTGAAAAGGTTTTTTGCACGGCAGCTGTCAGGATTCTAAGACCCAGATTCCCTCCATCTACCAGAGTACCTCCATCAGAAGCCAGGATACCATCGCATCAGACAGTAATTGGCACCTTTCTTTAATGTCTATATTGATATGGAAGAATGGGTATCTACCTCCGTATCTACAGGACAGCCACATCCACGCTGCCTTCCCATGTTTTGATTTCCCCAGGAACAGAATTATGTTTCACAGACTTGTTCCTACCCAGGATATACACAGAGCGCCACATTAAATGTGGTCTCAAAGGCTGGATAAGGAGTACATTGAATGTGAGGTTCTTCAAGCTGAATGGAATGAAACTGGACCTAAATTAATATGCACACGTTTAAACCTGGAGAAAGAGACAATATTTTTTCATGGGACAAACCTTCTAACTACATTTTTGTTTTCATTTTCTGTCTGTATTTTATGCTTAATGCTGGTAATAAAGCATATTTACTTACTTTAAAATATCACTAAAATATTGCAGATTTTACAGACTTATATTGGTTTTTTGGAAGAAATTTAGGAGAGGCACTCCTGTGTCTGACACCTGGATGAGTCCAATTGTTTCAACATACATCAACAAAATTACCATCTCAGTCCTATACTCCATATTGTTCAGACACTTTAGCTTAGTAATGTCCTGGGCACTTTTTTTAGTGGCTCTCTGTTTAAGGGGGACTTGAAGACAACTCTCAGTTTTACATGTACTTGAATCTATATTTACCATGAGACACACTGTGTAATGTCACTCTGTTTATTGACAACACTCACTAATATAATGTGTGGTACAGCAGAGAAAATGAGCCAGTATTTGATCTTGCTAAGGGCCAACAGCTTCTGATAGGTCACAATTAGCATGCCCCTCAGTGTTATCAAAAAATAGCTTGAAAAGTTGTGACTGCAGATGCAAGATGCAGCCCAGCTCAGCTGTCCACATAGAACTGTCCAGTGCAACTAGAGATGCCCTAGTTATTCTGATTGTCCTTCAGCTGCTGTCCAGAAAGACATGGGTTTCCTGCAAATCCTGCATCTTCTCTGCTAGTCTCTGAAATGAGCTTGGGCATCTGAAATGGCCCTGGGCATCTCAAAAGTCACTAAATTTATTACAAAACTAACTTTTGCACTAAACCACAAGTTATGAATTGACAAGAGGACTCTGCAATCCCCCACCGCACTATTGCTACTCCCCATATACAGCGCCAGCATGTCACCGCTTTCCACAAGTATTGCTTCAGGCAACGGGCTGCATAACAAGATTCCAACAATTTTGTGTTGTATGCTACTTATGCACATGCATGCACGCTGTATCAGGGCCCACACTATTTATTCTTCAATTAACATTGCCTTTTTGTAAAAATTAAAGCAATGGTAATTCCAAAAAGCCATTATGTTTTGATTGTTAGGAGCTGGCATAAATGTATTCCAGGAGGGATAATGCTGTAACTGTTGATCATGTTACAAGTTGGCCCACCTACTGTCACTTCAGGAAGCAGAGGTTTAAATATAAAACTACTATTTTTAACTGAGTTAATATTGGAACTGAAGGAGGAAACATTCGGCTGGGGTAAATAGTAGCTCGGCTGATGTAAGTAGCACTACGTTGATTTACAGCAGTGAAGCAACTATCAGAGACTGTAAATCTTTTCTCTACCAAGAAAAAAATACAAATGTATTTATAATATTATTTCAATAAGGAAAAGAAAAATCACAACAGAAAGCTGAGATTATTCAAAGGTATCTCAGAAGTCCTGACAAACTTCTATGAGCAAATGAAAGCAAATATGGAGCATGTGTCCTAGCCCAGTAGACTGCTTCAAATCCCTGAGCTAAAATACGCATGTTAAATAACTATGTGTTTTGTTTACAACAAGCGGTATATTCCAGACATAATTAAAATACAGAAAATTGTTATTGGATACCTCTTGATGATAAAAAAGACCCAAACAACTCTCCCCCAAACCTCCAAGGTATTAAATAAAAGCAGTTTTTATACTATAAGAATTCATTTATGTTTTCTTCTTGAAGTTGTAGTTCCTAAAGTACTGTAAGTTAGATTATTATTAAAAATAAGAGCAAGACCATCAGATTTTATTACTAAATTGGAAATAGGGATTCTGGATTTGGCTGAAAAATAAAAAGAATTAAAATGCTCTAATACTTAAAACTCACAATTTTAAATACCTTAATTTATCTTGATTTATTAAATATTCTAATGTTGGGCATTCTTTTTGGGTATCTACTCAACAGTACTTGGCCTTTTTAATACCATGTAAACAAAAGCAGAAAAGTCTAAGAAGTTTAACCCAACGGGAACCTTACTTCTCAAAAAAATCCAACTAAAGGAGCCAAAGCTCTGTTTTCTTTTAAAATTGCTTTCTCTCTCCTTAGCTGAGGTGTTTAAAGACTCCATAATGAAGCATAGCACAGAGTACAGCACAGGAGGACTGAGACTATGGGCTTTAGGGAGATTAATGGCTGCAGAGCGGCTCGCTTTTTGTTACATTAACCTGCCCAGAAAAGCAATTCCCTCCACAGTCCCCACGCCCAATCCCCATAAGTGGAGACATATGGCAGTTTTGTGATACAGAGAACACACTGTGGTAGTTTTATTGATACTGGGACTGCTTCTTAGCCAGTATAAGTCTTCTCCACTCAGCTATGAATTGATCCCATTGACTCTTGGCAAAAGCAGAACAGTCATAAAGGTTAATGCTGCCCTTGCAGTCAGATTCCTTCTCTGAACTGCCCTGTGAAGGTGCCTCTCTCCACTGAGTCCAGGGAGACTGGCTGATTAAATTTAGACTGAGCTAACTCTTGTGCCTCTGCCGCCTTGGTGCGATCAGTCTGTAAAGACCTGCTTTTCTCTTTGTCCATGATTCTCAGATGTGACTCTATTGATAGAAAACCACCCGAAGTGTCAACGAGAGTGGTGCAAGTTGTACCTGGCCATCACTGTCTTCTCATCCGGTGAAATGTCAAGGTGAGCAGAGCCTCTTCCTCTCCCCCTCCCTCCTTCCCTCTTCTGCCTGTCCATTATCTATCTGGGGACTGCAATCATAAAAAATTTCAAAACCCAGATCCCAATGTTCCCACGTTGAATTAACATGAATACTCAGAATTGGAGAGCTGTGGTGCATCTTGGAAGGACCTTGCAAAAGGGGTTTTCAGCTCAGATTCTTGGCTAAAGGACAAAAGTCTTGGTGATGTGGCACAACATTGCACACATGTAGACACACAGAGATCATTTCATATTTTCTGCTTCCCTCCTCAGATTTCTCTCTCCCAGCCATCAGCTTCTCTGCTAACCTTGAAACTGCAAGGAATTTCATTCTGTGGCTTGTGTTTCCTCCAAAGCAGAATTGCAGGACCTCAGTTCCTCCCTAGAAATTATGTCTCCTGGAGTCATTATTCCCTCTTGGCCTCAGACCACTTCCTGCAATTTCAGAGCCACTGAAAACAGCAGTTTCAAATGATCTATTAACCCATGAAGGCTAAGCCAGCCTGGATTCACCAGAGTTCCTTTGATGCATTTTTCTTTTCTCACATTTTTCTTTTCTCCTCTCCCTGAGCTTTGAAATAGAATTGAAAAGATTCTTCCTCAGACAAGTTTTGGCCCATTTTACAGACCTTATCATCCTCTGAATACGGTTTTGTTTTCACCTCCAGTTTTCTGCTGCAGACGACTATTTACCAAATCTTTCTTGAAAAATTCTGATGACCTGTAAAAGCTGAAATGTTAACTATCAAAACCCTTGGGTATATCCACAAATGATTATGTAAGGCTGGAGGCTCAATGCCAGATGAATAGACGACAGATCCATTTATCATCAGTAGGAACAGGCACATTAATTGGCTATGATACCAGTACAGTCCTTCAGCATTAACAAAACTCTTCTTGATCCTGAATTTACCCCCAGAACATCCTTTATTAAATAAGATAAATAGTACTGAGGCCAAGGGTCGTACTGCTTCATCTGAGAAAGCTCAATTATTTATGAATACTTCCCTGACTCAGGCTTGGTAACCTGACAGGTTACCAAACCTTGCAAAGAGAGCTTTCTGGTCTACTGACTAAACATTATTATTCTACACATACATGTCTTCTGCATTAAAGAATCAACAGCAGAGAAACAAAAACACATTAGTCCTGTAAAGCTTCTGTACTGGGGGAGAGTGCTTGAGCATTGGAACAGTTTGCCCAGAAAGGCTGCAGAGATTCCATCCTTGGCAATATTCAAAACCTGACTGGACACATCCCTGGGCTCTTGTGGCTGACACTGCTTTGAGAGGTGTGTGTTGGACTAGACTGATGCCTTGATGATCTCCAAGGTCCCTTCCAGACTCCGTGACATTCTGTACTTCCGAGTCCATGAGATGAAGCCACAGAAGTGGATTCCCCCGTTTCTATTCCTGGCTCTTCCATGTACTCACACAAAAGCCAAAATACTCATAACTGGCTATTGTTTCCAGCAGTTTCACCATGCAAAGAGGAATCTAATCCTAGGAGCCTCTGATGCCAATTTTCTTGCATGCATCTGAGCATGTGAAAAAGAAACCAGTGGCCACTGTTTGGTATGGTACCTGTAGAATCCCCTGCCGTTAAGTGAACTTGTCTGCAAAACAGCCACTACTTGACCCTGTTTGGCACAGTTGCTACTCAAATACTTTGTCCGATTCCAGGCACACTCTTTGTGTGTCATCTTTGTCACCATGGATAGTACAGAAGCACTGATACAGTCCAATAATTCCGCATGAGGATGGAGAAAGTAAAACATTGGTAATTTTACTGGAATATTGACCACATATTACAAGTAGTAGAAGCAAAGTGTTTCTTTCAAGAGTGGCTTGCACCTACTTTTACTTGAGTTGCCAATAAATGGTTCTGTGACCCATTTCATGGAAGGAAGAGCTCAAAAGTAATACTGTAGTATTTCGTGGGACTCAAAAAGGACCCTCTGAGTCAAGGCTATCTTGCCAACACAATTTCTACCTTGTTGTCGCTTATTGCTACCTTGCCTGCACTTGATATACACAGATTTTGACGTTATCAACACTCCTCTTCATATAGTTTGTCAGCTGATTATGTGTTCATCCTATCATAAATGATATTTTCCCCACCCTTTTATCACCTTTTGATCTTGACAAGGAGAATTATTTTTTTCTTTCTCCCCAAGGGGACTGGGGAGTTTTTCCCCAGAATGATACAATATTTCCTCCACACTTGGAACAGAGCCTTTTGTTTGCACACAGTACTGGGGAATTTTCAGTGCTGACACTAGTCAGGCTGGCATGCACACTTTATACCTGCATAGCCAAAGGCACTGGCAGATGGTTGGTGACAAAAGGAGCATCCCATGGAGCTGCAGGAGAACCATCTCAACAGATCCAAGATTTCAGAGCCTGAAAGACACCGTGCAACAGCCCAACCATAGCACTGCTCAGCATTCAGCCAGAAGCAAGGCAGGTGCTTGAAATGTTTGCCAGGATTCACTCATTCAAAAGTGTTTAGTCTCCAAGATGGAAATAAACCTGGCAAATGGGTGTGGAACGCTCTTAGAAAGAGATGTAAGCACAATCACCTGGTGTAGGACAGAATCTACCACCTTGTCTCTGTGACTTTTTGATAGCTGGAGGACTGACTCATACAAAATTGTCCCTCCCAGGCCTCCAGCAGGAGGAATTGTCCCTTCCAGTAGGACAGCTGGTGAGAATACATGGGAGTAATGAGAATGTATGATGTTGAATGAAGTAGTGTCTCAAAAAGAAGATGTGCTACCAAGCAGGTCTCATTTCAGTATGGGTCTCCAGGACCAAAGCATTTGTAATTTCGCAGCATTTGGTGGGGACCATTTTACAGGAGAGGGGTGGCTGCTGATCGTTTCATGCTGCATAAACACTTGAGTTGTAAGCCTGGCTGATGGGACTGGGGAGGAGGAAGTCAAAATTATTGAGCTCAATATGTTAGACTTGTCAAATTTGGATCAGTTCTGCTCTCTGCTTGATAGCTTCATATTTCATGTCATCCTACCTCTAGCAGGCAAGTGACATACCTGGAGTTCTGTCTCTCATTTGAATTTGTTAAAGAAAAATGTGGGGTTTTTCTGCATCTTTCCTTCCTGAAGTTGGTGGTAGACTAAGGAGGAAGCATTCAGGTGTTTGTTTCACACTATTCATTTATTTCTTAAATCCTCTTCCCTGAAAATTTTTCAGTACTCCAGCTCCTGCTCAAAATTTCCCATGCTGCAGCTACAATGTACTGACATGATTCACAGTTCTTGTTAAGCAAGGGTAAACCTGTCCCAAATATGTGGAGCTTCTTCCTTCTATGAAAGAAATGAACCATAGCAAAGATCATTGCAGCTAATCTGACTTCAGACTCAGGAAGATTCTTCTGCACCTCTGCATTTCAGAAGATGACCTTTATCAGATGTAAAGCCTACAAATATTTTCTGACTGTGCAAGGCAAACTATGGATATAGGATTTGATGTACAAATGTAACAGCCCTTCTCCTATCATGTATCAGCCACTGTAGCACAGATGCAATGTCACAAAAAGAAAAGCTTAAAGTAGAGGGAACAAACATATAAACTAGTTTATAACTTGCCAGTGGGGAAGAGGAGACCAACTAAAACGATTTATAGTGAAGGTCCAATGGAATACCATGGAGTTAGTCTCCCTAGAGGAATGAAGGGAAGACAGGAACAATACTTTCTCTCCAAATGCAAACACTGTTTGGGAGAGGTGGTGCTCCTGTGATCTGCCAACAGGAGAGTTCTTTTGCTGAATAAGCAACTGGGCTTGCTGGTGTAAGAAGCAGTGCTCACACTGATGCCCTAGGGTATCAATTTCATGATCAGGAGACCCTGAGACATGCTTCAGTTTTCTCATAATGAGTGGATTGAATGTATTCATCAAAACTGAGATTTCAGGGCTCAAAGTTCAAAAAAGCTACCAGAGGTGACATCATCTCCCTGCTTCCTCCTTCTCTTGTCCCTTCCAAAAACAACCCCACTATATTTTTTTTTCTTGGCATTTGACTGAAATCACCTGGGGGTTAATTATCTTTCTGGGATGAAAACCATATGCTATTTCATGTTCTTGCATAAGGTTAAAGCTGCATATGATGAAACTGATCAATTAAATCTTGCAGGAAGGGAAGGGAAGGGAAGGGAGAGTGAGCCTGGTCAGGAGTTAGTGTTATCATTTACTGACAAGGTAATCCAAGGTATCAGACAAATGTAAAAATTCCCCTGCCCACAAGGAACAGAGGAGAGAAAGTGTTGCCTATGTGACCATAAAATGAAGCTGGGGAACCCTAAAGTGGGGACTATTAAAGTAAACAAGATGGGGAAAATCACTGCTTACAACTGGCAAGACTTGGACTATGGAAAAGTCATATTAGTTTAAAAAAATTTTTTTCTGCGTGCTTGGTTTTGGTTTTTCTTTCACCTTGCAGCTTGCAGACTGCTTTGAACAGAGCAGATACCATGCTGATGTGCGTTCATAAAATCCAGCCTGCTGTGTGGGTCTATGCCTGTCATTTCACTTTAGTGCAGGAACAGTCCCCAAAAATGTTAGCCTTATTTTCCAATCTATCTGGCATGTGAGGCTGGTTCTTATCATTGTGGATGGTTTTCCTTCAAGCTAGAATATGGATTTTTTGTGCTGGTCTGGAAGGGATAAAAGAGAAGAAGGGAAAACAGACATGGAAGTGCTCCATTGAGTCTCATGCCTGCAAAATTCCATGCATACAAAAATTGCAAGTGGAAAGAAGATCTACAGCCACATGCAAGTTACTGAAGGGAAACAGTGCAACATAAGCTTAGAGCTGTTTACAAGTAAATTCTTCCTAACTCCTAAGCCAAAAACTTCATTGCCTGAATAATTTCCTTGTCAAAGAGAAACATTTTCTTTGCCAGTGAGAAAGAATAACTCCAAGAACCATTCAATCTCCAGCCCTGCAGAGCTTAGGTTGTACATGGGTTAACATTTCAGTGCAGTTACACTTCCTCAGCAGCTAGCATTTGGAAAGTGTGTTACTGAAAAGAAATAAGCACAAACATACACAGATGTCTACTGTTCTGGGTTCAAATAACCCTTGTGGAGAAAGAATGGTGTATATATATATATATATATATATGGGTGTGCACGTGTGTGGGCATGCATGGGAAAGCAAAGTGAGCTTTATTTTTATTCTGAATCCCACCTAAACAAAGATCCTAATGTTATCCCTTGGAATGAGGTAAGAAATATGATCATTTGGTTCCAAGACCTGCCTGAAACTACAGTTTTTGTAACCCTGAATGAGCAGCAGCCAAAGTAAAAGAGATCAGATGAACTGCATTTAGAAGTGATGCAGTGAACTGGTACAAGGGGAAAGTGCTTTTAGTGATCGATATGAAAACAGGGGGCTTTCATCTCACCACAGTGAGGATGGCAAAGAGGAATTTGGGCAATATAATATGGGATAAAAGGGTAGATAGCCTCTTATTTCAACCTAAAGACTTAATGATGCTTATTAAAAGGTTGTTACCTGGTTTCATGGAAGAATTATTGCCCTCTACCTCTTTCCTTAGAGTGAATGACCCGACAGGGAAAACCAAGTTTTCTTAAGTCCTCGGTCCTTCTTATGGAAATGTTCTTCTCACTTTTCTGTGACTTTGCCAAAAAAACAGCCCATGCAAACCAGCAATACACAATGCAGTCAATTCCCCAGGCAGCACATTCATATTGCAGCACCTGGGTCATTATATATTACAATTTGATTCACATAGCAATTGTTTAGATTTGGGTCAATGTTGCCAGTAAGTGAGAGCTTTGAAATAGCAAAGTGTTCTTATACTTAAGAAAATACATTGGGCCAAAATCAAGTCTGGAGGAGACACACTGAAGACAATGAACTTCCAGCAGGTGAGCCAGGCTGCACATTTCTGCCGGGGAAATCTTTCCACCACTGCAGCATTTCATTATCACTGTCATTTTCTCTATGAATTATTGCTTTCTTGTCAGATTTACCTCCCCTTCCACTTGAAAACAGTCATCTGGGGAATAGGCCAGCAATAAAACAAAACCTCCTGGAGGTTAATGTTGCAATGACAACAACAAAAACAGGAGCTGGTCTACCTCTTCAACTAGGGGACCAAACCATGTGGTACTGGTTCAGCTACAAGAGTTCAATCTGTCAGTATCCGAATATAACAGGCAGCACTGCTTTTCTGGCACTGGATAACAACAAAGTGTTTTTAACTCAAAGTTTCTAGATTTTTTAAGGCTACTTAGTGTGCTTCAAGACTTACAGTTCTTCAGCAGTGACTACAAAAGACAATTCAGATGAATTCATGTGTCATAAAAAAACCTATTAATTAGCTTTTCAATTAATGTTAGGAAGTCTCATATGGCATTTGACTATGAGTATAAAAGGTACTGGCATTTCTACAATTCTACAGTAAAGAGACAGGCGGCAGAGATATGCCCTGGGAGACAGGAAACCAGAGCACCAAAATGCCCTTCTTCTTCGAAGAACCCATCCAACTGTATAAACTGGCCTTTTCTGGGGAAAGAACTATCTTCTCAGTTTTTGTAGAACAAAGTGTAGTTTAGCTAGAGTTATCTAAAATTAAATCAAATGAGCCAAACCTATGAAAAGCCACATTGCTCCTGTATTCCACTTGAAGATGTTTGCCTTACATGCAAAATACAACTTTGGCGTTAAGTCTAACCAGTACCCAGAGGGAGCCTAGACATAGATTCACAGAATCATTTAGGTGGAAAAAGACCTCCAAGATCATTGAGTGCAATATACTTTTCAAACTGCAAAATGGAGGAAATGTTTTTAAGTTAAATATTTTGAGACATGTAGAATGTGTGAGAATATTTCTTTAGAAATTACCATGGCATGGAATCAAGCCATAATCAAATGAATGAAATCAAAGAACCTTTCCTCTGTTCCCTCCCTTGAATAGTCATTTATGAACCAGAAAGTAAATGCACAAAGAATCTTAAATCACAACCAATCATACCAGCAAAACTTTGACACTCCTTCACACTTCTAAGTGGTTTAAAAACCAGAACGACTGCAACAGAAGATCAAATCCAACTTTACTGGAACAAATTGTGCTTTGAATTATGTTGGTGCAGTGCCACATAAGTCAATGGAATATGACTTTCACAGCTAATGAAAAAGGTCCACTAAATTTGTCCTCGTCAGCTTGGCTGCAGAACCCCTTTGCACATTCTATGCACAGCCTCTTGCTCCCTCTCTTAGAATAAGATTTTCAGTTAAAATATAAGCTAATGAATTTCAGAAACACCTTTTTTGCAGTAAATTGTCCAGTAAATAATGACAGTACACTGGCAGCCACAGACCAGATTTACATAAAGACTGATTGAACGTGATGAATTTGACTCACTGCAGTCTATAACTTCCTTGTGAGGGGAAGAGGAGGGGCAGACACTGATCTCTTCTCTCTGGTGACCAGTGACAAGACCCAAGAGAATGGGCTGAAGTTGTGTTAGAGGAGGTGTAGGTTGGATATTAGATACAGGTTCTTGTCCCAGAGGGTGTTTGGGCACTGAAACAGGCTCCCAGGGAAATGGTCACAGCACAAAGCCTGACAGAGTTCAAGAAGTGTTTGGACAATGCTCCCAGGCACATGGTGTGAGTCTTGGGGATAGCGCTGTGCAGGGCCAGGAGTTGGACTCAGTGATTCCTGTGGGCCCCTTCCAACTCAGTTTATACCATGATTCTGTGAATCAAAGTCCTTTCATTATGTATCTCTTTGTAAAGGAGCAGATGTACTACAAGGTGTAGGAGGATTTGAGAAATGCCTACAGAAACAAGTTTATTTATTCTTTAGGAAACTGATTCAGTTGACAAGGGGAAGGAGGGAGGAAGTGAAAATGATGAGAAAATAATAACTATCATTATCCATAAATATTAAAGCAGATTAACAGATCATGAGATAAAAAAGCGAATGAATATTCCATAGTTTAAGGTTCTAATAGCATTAAGGTTCTATTTGCTGTCAACTAATTTTAAGTTAATTGCCATTAATTTTTCATAGCTAAATAGTGAAAGAAATGAGATCCCTCTATTATTTGCCATACACTCTAGTTGTGAAGGGAGTCCAATGTGAATGGAAAGTGGTAAAAAAGTCTCATCACAAGATAATTGAAATTTGGCTAAAAAAGACTTACTAATCCATACCCTTGCCACTGCAATTTCCTCTCTTCTATGGAGCATCTGATGAAGTCTCCTACTCAAGAAGTTTAAAAGTGATTCAGTGTTTTAAAATCTTCTGTTGTTAATTGACTAAATTATTTTTTTAGTGAAACCTCTAGCACGTAGTCGTTAAGTACTTTATGCTATACATCCCTACACAATCAGAAACACATTATGCATTAGAAAGGCATTTGAGCTCAGTGCAAGTGACAGAGGTGACAATTTCTTTTCACTGCAAATGGCTCACTGCTTCTTTCCAATTTTTAACATTGATGCTGTTTTGTTCAGTAAATGCCACCTTATTGCACTATACAACTTAGGCATGTTGAATACTTTTCTCATTGTGTATTTATAGAATTTTGGTGTCTGAAAGACCCACACAGGAAAGCAGTCTAAATCAGCAATTTCTACCTTGATCTTGATGTCTTAAGAAATCATGAAGTCCTAGGTTTGGATTGGAAAGGACCATAAAGATCAGCTAGTTCCAACCCTCCTGCCACCTTCCACTACCTTCCACTAGACCAGGTTCCTCAAAGTCCCATTCAACCTGGCCTGCACTAGAACTTCTGGTATTCACAAAGCATTTTGCATATAGAAACACTTTTTTTTTTGAAGACTGTTATTACCACTATGTTACTGACAATATAACAGGGCACCAGTGAAAAAGCGTATACAATAGAAACATTAACTTATTCTGCTGAACAGAAGAGTCTATACATGTAGCCTATCAGCTAAAAGGCTGAAGTCAATTCAAAAACCTCTGTGTTGAACCACCAGTAGTAGAAGGTGGCAGAAAATCACAAGGTGTTAATGTTACTGTTTATTCCACAGAGAAGTTCAGAAAAATAACTTCATGCAAAGTCATAATTATATGTGTAATACAACCACCAATAAACTGGTGGCACTTGCAGTGTATCTCAGGTCATCAGATGCACAAAATGCACAATTTGAAAACACAGGCTACTGTATTTAATTTAATTTAATTTTAATTTTAAAAAGGTATTTGTACAAAATAAGTTCTGATTAACTTTTTCTTATGACATGTCCTTCTATTAGTGTAAATGTCTTCCACCATATACTTGAGAAAACTTTTAAAGTCACACTGCAGCAGGAATTTCTTCCTGCTTTGCAGCTCAAATTTTCTTTTGTTTAACATAATCCCATCATGCCTGTCTTTGTCGCCTTGGGATAAGAAAAACAATCTTTTCCCTTTATCCTCTGAGAGCATGACTTTCTGTTTCCTACCAAGTCAGGTTGTTCAGGCCCTTAATGATTTTTACTGCTGTTCTCGGAATTCCCTTCAATATGTCAACATCCATCACTATATTCAAGGTGCAATCTCATCACTGGTGTATAGCAAGAAAATCACCTCCCTATGGACAAAGGAATGACAACGCTGCACGTACAGACCGAAGTCACAACATCTCTTTTTGTAATCCTCTAGCATTGCAGCATGCAATATCATTTGCTGTCTGCTAAAACCCCAAGGTCTCCTTTGACATTTCTGCTTTCCAGGTATCTTTGTCTGACTTAATAACTGTGCTTTAGATTATTTCCCTCTCAGATTTATTAGCCTACATTTTTCTAGGTCAGATCTCATTCTCTTACTTGAAGCACATATTTATGCCATGTCTCATTCTCTTTTTACTGTTTCCTAATAATTAAACATAGTTTGTTATTTTGAGGCAGAAGTTGGAAGATCCTTAGTAAGGTCTGGGTAGGATTTGAGTATTTCAGTCCTTTTATCTTTTTATGTCTTGCACTGATTCATTTGGGTGCTACACCCTTGTTCCCTACTGGGACACTCATTTGTTTGTCAGTGTGACTGACTGTAGAGTGCCAAAAGGCAGCCCTGGAGCTCTCTCTTATCCTTGCATGTCATCCAGAGAGAAAAATGCTACCATCTTACTAATTGTTGACAATTCACTCCTGAACAAGTCTAAGCTCTTCCGTACTCCAGAGTTTAAAAATAGACATGTTCAGGTTACAGCTAGTCTCATTCCAAAATATGCATCAAAACCAAGTTTGACAACCTACACCTTGGAAATGTTTGTTTCATTTCAATAGACACGGGCCGAGTCCAGTAGACCTGGCTACAGATATGTAAACAGGAACAGAAAACTACAGATCATTGTAGACATCCTTGACTGGCTTCATGATTTACTCTTTCATTTTTTTTTTCTATCTATTAAAATATAAAAGCATAAAAGCTTCTTTAGATTTAGGTCTTGTTTTTCCACATCATAAATTTTTTCATCTGTGTAACTTAGGAGCATTTTTGATGAAGTTTACCAGTGAGTTTTACCCAGCAGATTTCTAGGCAGTTAAAGTAGTACTTGAGTACTATATCCTTTATGCAGCTTTTGAATAACTGCTCTAAGGAATTTTTTTTTTTCATTTCAAGGCCTGCGACAGATGCTTACTGATGTCTTTCATCCTTTGTAATTTAATCTGAAGTATTCCACTTTCTGCTATTCATTATTGAATTGTATCTCAGTGCCATTACAAACATGATATTCATTATTTCAGTGTGTAGTGGTAATATAAAAAATAAATGAAGTAGCACAAAAAACAAACCACCCCTCTTGTATATTTACTGCCTTAAAAACTTATGTAGGATGTATTTCTCTCAATGGCATACAGAAGAGTCTTCAAGTGTTTCTTGCATCATTTCACCAGGAAAAGTTCAGATAGTTTACCACAGCTATAACTGCAGCAGCCAACACTTCCACAAATTTTTAACCTCATTAATCTATTACAAACTGAAGAGTTGAAGGTGAAATTCTGATCATAACCTGGCTTCTCAAGCTCTGCCATGACATAGTCCCTGAAACCCATTAAACCTACCAAATATGAAGATACTTGCCCCCCATATGATACCGTACATTAAGTTTATTTCAACAAGGGAAATCTCCTTAAGTTTTATTATAGGAATAACTATGAATCTTACTGTTTGTTTAACAACATGGAACATTCCATAAAGATCTGAAACCTTAATTACACTCCTCTACCTAGTCCTACAGGGAATTCATTTGAATAGCACATTAAACACTTTTTTTTCTGTCACTAGAAGGGGTCTTCTGCTATTCATTGTCATTTCCCCTACTTTTTAGAATGAGTCAAATCCAATGTATGAAGTAGCTTTATAAGCCAGTGGGCTCCTTTTTTCTCACTAGTCTCAAAAATATATACTTACGCCATAAGCTGCGTATCATTTTAATACCTGAAATGTTTTCCTAGAAAACAAAACCAGTTATTTGTTGCAGTGATAGCAACAAATAACTTATTAATATGTGGTGCTAAAATGAACGATGGCTACACAGTAACAATGCCTTATTCAGCAAGTTTATTCCCTCCTCTTTCACCATGTTCCTATTGATTTCAGTGGTAATCTTTATTGTAAAACTGTCCTTGCAGTTCCAACATGGATGCAAGGAAAACTCCATTCCTCTATGTACCTCCTCAAAGTAACTCTTTATTATGCTCCAAGTTTATTATGCACCAGTGTGCAGTATGGGGGTTGAATACCTATCGATGAGAACATGATTTCAAGAGGAAGATAATCAGGGGAAAAATTATTCTTTTAAGGAATATCTCATTCAGAAATGTTAGAAAAATCCTGTTTGACTGTAAGACACCTTGTCATGTTTGAAAAAACCCCTGATATAGGCCACTGTATGAGTCTATGACAGAGTGACTTTCAAAAGGAAGGGTGCAGAACTAAGTGAAAGCAGCAATGTCCATTCTGTGTATTTAATTGTAACTACAAAGCAATTTTAATGACAGACCATGGCATCCACATGCAGGTCAGCACATCTCCTTGAATTAATTAACAGTATAAATACTGATAGTATCTTAGGAACGGTGATTTTATTACTGGAAGTGACCACTTTGTATTAAACTAAGAGTTTAAAATATTCTGTGTGAGAATGAATCCCAGAATATCAGCATTAATGGTGTATTTTGGATGGTGTGGGCAGTCATAGAATAGAATCATAGAATCATTAAGGTTGGAAAAGACCTTTAAGCTCATCAAGTCCAACCATCATCTTAGCACCACTGCTGTGTACGCCATAGAGCCATGTCCCATGCATGGACAGACATATCCATGTCTTTTTTGAACACTTCCAGGGAGGAGGGTGTCTCCATAGAATGTGAAATATTTTTTCTTAGTATCCAATCTAAACCTCCCCTGGCACAGCCTGAGGCCATCTCCTCTTGTCCTGTCACTTGTTACCAGGAAGAAGAGAACAACACCCCCCGTCTATGTCCTCCTTTCACAGAGTTGTAGAGAGTGATAAGGTCCCCCTGAGCCTCCTTTTCTCCAGGCTAAACATCCCCAGCTCCCTCAGCAGCTCCTCATAGCACTTGTTCTCTAGACCCTCCCCCAGCTCCATTGCCCTTCTCTGGACCAACTCCAGCACCCCAATGTCTTTCTTGTAGCGAGAGGCCCAAAACTGAACACAGGATTTGAGGTGTGGCCTCACCAGTGCCGAGTACAGGGGGACAATCATTGCCCTGGTGTCACTGGCCACACTATTGCTGATACAGGCCAGGATGCCACTGAGCTTCTCGGCCACCTGGGTACTCTGCTGGTTCATGCCCAGACCACTCAGACAGCCATATGAGAATTTTTTTAAAGGGACAAGTTTTTCCAAACTTTGGCTTTTTCTCAAGGATCCATCATCAATGGAGAGCAAAATAAAGCCTGTCATGTCTCCCAGGACTAAGAAACAGGCTGGATCTATGAAAAGCATACACACCAGGGAGTGTGTTTATAACCTGCTCATGTGCGACTGAAACTCCAAACATCACAAGAGTGATGTGTGAGATATCAGGAACAGGCTCCCCAGGGAAGTGGTAGAATCACCATCCCTGAAAGTGCTCAAAAAACTGAGTAGATATGGCACTTTCCATTATAGTTTAATGGGGACGGTGGTATTTTGTCAAAGGTTGGATTTGGTCATGTTGGAGATCCTTTCTAACCTTAATAATTCTATGATTCTACCTCATCCCACAGAAAAATGCAATTTGGATTAAATTTCTGATTCAAAAAGCTAACAGTTTTCAACAATTGTTTCAGAATAAAACATAAAAGATGGGAATGTTTCAGTGCTTTTAACTAACTAGTGCACTTAATGTACTTTCCCATCCTGGAAGTGTACAAGGCCAGGTTGCACAGGGCTGTTTTAATGAAAGGTGTCCATCCCATGGCAGGGGAGCTGGAACAAGATGATTTTTAAGGTCCTTTTTAGCACAAAGCATTCTACAGTTCTATGATTCTATTTGCATTCTTTTCTCGGACAGAAGACACCCTCACTATTTGTAGATTCTGGTTAAAAAATGCATGTCTCTGCAGACAATATTTTTCCTTCAACTACAAAGTCTAAACCCAGTTGATCTTGCATAGTCAAGATTAGCAAAAATTCTAGAAGATTAAAGACTAGAAGCCTGCAGTAATCTTCATGAGTTGTTCTTGGAAGCTTTGAAGCCATCCTTAACTTGGATTAATTTGGATCTCAACTAGCATTGCCTTTCCATATACTATAAAAAAACTAGTCTTCCAAGCAATAGTTTCTCAGCTTTTAGATGCTAAGTAGACAAAAAAGAATTAATTATCCCTAAATGAGGTGGAAAAGCATAGGTAGTTCTGGAGGGAGCACAGCATTTGGTGAGAACATAAAAGTGTGGGAGAATAAATAAAGAATACTATAACCAGTTCAAAGTGGACACGAAAGCACAAGAACAATTTTTGCTTCTGTTTGAATTCTTCCACCTTGCAGGCTAAAAGTAGTATTGGATCAAATCTGCATTTTCTTTTCCAAATCTATTTTATAAAAATAAGCAATTTTTCAATATTTATTGCAAATTTTCTATGGCTTTTCTTCAGGCAATACCAAAAATGAAATAAAAAAAAAATTAATCCAGCAACACATATTTTTGCAGTTGAAAAAAAATGGGATGCCAAACAATAAAGCCAATAATATCAATAATTATTTTAGGAGACACGATGAAGCAGGCTTGCAAGTGGGTGTCTGTTGCCATTTCAAAACCACAAAAAGTAGGCTGCCAATAGTGCTAGCTGAGAGGAAACAAATACACATGCAACTTCTCGGCACTGAATAGTAACTGGTATCTATTGCATTTAAGCTCATTTTATCTGACTTTTCATTTAATTGCACTTTGCTTCTCATGGAGTGCATTATATTAAATATTTACTATCTTGGTTAGGATGTCAAGGTACACTTTATTGTCTTTTCAGATTACTGAACAGTAGTTCATATAGGAGTTATTTAGGGCTCCTGAAGGTGGAGAATTAAATGTGATGTGGTGAAATTAGAAAAGGAAAAAGTATAGGCAGTTAAAGTAGTCATATCCAGAAAACTGTAAACCATTTCTCAGGGAAGAATAGATCTTTCCTTTCTTCAGATTTTTTCAAATAGACTAAAGGACTGACAACAGCTGTTCAATAATAAATGGTCCTGCAAAGAGAGAATAAATCATGGTCTTTGTTGATAGCACAACGGTCTCTTGCCGTAAGCAGTGGCCTGGGAGTCAGAAGCTGTTTTCCCAGCTCTGCCACTGACTTCCTTTGTAATCTTTTTTGGATCATCTCAGCAATTTCACTTTCTCTTGAGTCTCTTGCAGAGTCTTAAATCTCTCCAAGTGAGGTCTAACTCTAACTGGGACTTGTCATCCCTGCAATGCAATGTTATTGTCACTTGCTACAATGCAAATAATAAAGAAATGCTGTATTTTCTAGTAATGCTCACACTCTTCATCTTATACCACATTCTATTAGCTTTTTTTTCCCCCATTCAATTGTGGCAAGATCTAAAAGAACTCAATCACTTACTTGGAAACTTACAAACTTACACCCCTGGAAAACCTGATGTTAAAAAGACTTTACAGTCTACAAGTGAAATGATCACAGCTATCAGAAACTCATTCCTAATCTCTTTTACTCTAGTCCTTCATCACCTGCCAGCACCCAACATCTGAAGAGGTCCTCCAGTTAACACCTCTTTCATGATGGGAACAGACGTAACATTCTCAGAGGTAGGTGTTATTGTGCTGTTAGTCACTGGGCTGCTTCTACACTTGAGCATTGAGAACCACCTCCAGAAAATGTTTTTCTTTCTCTCTATTAATGATATCAAGATGTCTAGATGATTCCTCTAGGAATGGCTATAATGGGTTGGACCAGTAACTCATCAACTGAAGTGGCCAATATGGACTTCTGTGAAACTGTCCAAGAGCAGACAAGGATATTGAGAGCTACGTCTGCTGAATATTCTCCCAGATCCCAATACATTGTGACTCAGGGAGGTCTTCAGTCAGAGACAGAAATGCTATGAATAATTGCTTTCAAAGGATGTTTCTCCATGAAGTTGTTTGAAACATGCACAACGAGCTAGATAAGTAATCTGCAGATGTCTATAGTTACTAAAAAAGCAGGTCAGTCTGTACACCCTGTATTTTATTGCTGTTTTGCAGCAATTTTTATTTTTACTTCTGGTGGCATTGTATTGTCCCGTCTTTTTTTCTGTAGGAAGCCATGATACTACAATAACTGTCAGCCTGAACACTATTCAGGAAGCTAGGGTATCTACTTGGGACTGAATCAAGTGGTCAGATTACTTGCAGGGAAAGCAGAGTATCTGAGAATCATAGACTGGAGATGTTGTGCATGTCCCATCCCTGGATGCATTCAAGGCCAGGTTGGATGGGGCTTTGAACAGCCTGGTCTAGTGGAAAGTGTCCCCACCCATAGCAGGGGATTGGAACAAGATGACCTTTAAGGTCTCTTCCAACACAAAATATTCTATAATTCTATGAAAATTTAAGGCTGAAGGAGGAATTGAGGGACAAGGGGAATGAAAATGGTTCCTTTCTACCAGCAAATAACCATACTTTCCAGGTGTGGCTTGGAGCCAGGACTCTGTTCCAAATGCACCTCTGAACTTAGCCCACCACATTTGCCGGGAGGTTGATCGCATTAAACTACTCCTAGTATTTTATTGAGAATTGATAGCTTGTTCTGCTGATCTATAAATTCCCATTCTACCCAGTCGCTGTCTTTTAAATCATGGGCTGGAGTCTTTCCCAGTTTTCAACTTCTAAAATCTACCCAGTTGTCATATAACTACTATTTTCTCTCACACTTCCTTACAATAGGACCATTTTATGCTTGTTTATTTTGCTGCTGTGAGTTTATTTTGATCACAATGGATCACTGTCACGGCATGAGTAATATCTTCAAAATAGCAACCACAATCCCATCTATCACCACAAAACTTCTTGGAAAACAGCAGTATGCCTCTTCTGTCCTTCTGTGAACTTTTGGACCTCATTGTATTTTCCCTCAAATTCAGCATCACTTTCCCCCTGATCATAGAAAAATACAGTAGGAAAGCCTTCCTGGATAATGAGAGGAGGGTTGGATTTTTAGTCACAAGAGCACCCAAAATTTCATCATGGAGATCACAACTTTAATCTCTTACATGCCTTTCCTATTGTTATTCTGGGAGAAGAGAGATAGAATGGAATTTTCTTTAAGGAACTTCTTTTTTTCCTGTATTATTTCACATTGATTTGATATAAATCAATAGAAAACATGTCCTCGTGCTTACAACAGAAGATGAGCTCTTCGTTGTACTCTGTTTAATAGGATGTTTCTCAACTGGTTTTCTCATTTCTAAATAGAATCATAGAATCATTAGGGTTGGAAAAGACCTCCAAGATGTCCAACTTTCAACAAATCCCCTATACCAACTAAACCATATCATGAAGGTTGAAACTGATCTTGTGGTCTTATTGATTTAGAATCCCTTTGGCTGAATTCATGCTTGATGGGATGGACTTTAAGTAGGTCATGGAGAGGGTCTCAGTGTTGAAGACCAAGAATATCTGTTACTGAATACTCCTGGGGGAAGCTGGTGACCAAATCGAGAGGATAAGGCATACTGTGGAGACTAAAAATAATAGATGGGAGTAGTGAGGAGGAAAAAAGTCAGATATAAAAGGCGAGAAAAAAAAAAAAGAAAATCAATCGTTTTAAACCGCCAAAATGCCCAATCAGCTCCAGTTCCCAGCTCTGTCAGATAGTTTAAATCCACTTCCCAGCATCAGAGTTGAAGTGGAATCTGCACAGTGCTCAGCATTACTTTTTGTTTAAGAAAGTGGCTGCTGGGAATACAAGTTGCAAGCAGGCTTTGGAGGAGAAGATGAGCAGGGAGAGGATCAAGGAGATCTCAGAGTGAGAGAGGACTAGGAAAAAGCAGGCTTGATTTTCCTCTCACTTAAAAAAGTTTTACATGTTAAAACTGAGCTAATTTCAGAACAACCTGCCCCAGATTTTCAGTAGTGTAAGAACACGAGACCAGCTGTGATCCCAGGGAATGTATTTTATAATATGTACCATCCATGTATTCTTTTATCTGGTTTTTTTTTTAGCCATTTTCATTTTTTTTCATTTCCAGAAAAAATAGATGAGTAAATATATAGGGTTTTTTTAAAAAAAAGGAATAAAATAAACATTTCCTCAGAGTTTACATTCACAGATCTCTTATGATGGTATAATAACTAAATTCTGAATTTGGATTAATGTTACGTATAGGTGATGACATTTGGCAACAAGTATGTTTATTAGCATGTGTTGCCCCCAAATCTGCAATTCTTGCCTCAGTGTGGTGACTGTCAAATTTCTCATTTTGCCTTATCTAACAAGAAGTCTCAATGTATTTGCAATAGAGAGGTCTACAAAGTATCAAAAACTTTGAGTTAAATGTTATATGGTCAGACAACACAGCTGAACCAGTTTTAAGGAAAACATTTTGTATGATGCTTGCTGGTCGAGCAGCCACGTACTCTACAATCTCAAAGGAGGCTGTGTTTACATGTGAAAGCATGAAAATTACTATCAGGCAAAAATATATATCAACGTTGTTTTGCCTGGCCCCTGACAGTTGAGGCTATGGCCAATATATTACACACAGATGTACATTTTGTAATGCTTTCATTTAAAAGGTTTTAAGCTGTTTCCAAGGGGACTGCTCCAGCTCCCAGACAAATGGCCGCTTGACAGCTCTCCTAGTGCTCAAAGCTCTCATGCAATTTTGTTCAATACACAAAGTGCCAGACTGAAGGAAATTGCTGTTCCTCATCTGATGTTAAGTGATTGGCTTTCTATCTTCATTAAATGTGTGCTACTCGATGACTCAAAGACATTTTACCTTGTCCTGGAATGTGAACTTTAGCAGCTTTTTGAAATACCCAGGAGGGCTCTGGAAGTAAGAAGGAAAATCCTAAGTCCTGCCTGCGCATGCCCATACCCCTGTTAAATCGATAAGAGATTGGACAGATCAGATGTTGTCTCACTAGAGGCACTGCGTTAGTCTCAAAAGTTTGTTTCGGAATTCAAATGAGATTCTATTCCCAAAGACCCCAATCTCATCTGCAAAGATGAACTAGGAGTGGAAGAAAAGAAAAAAGAGTAGAAAAGAAAGAAAGATTTTGTCTGGTAAGTGAACATTAATATACGATGGATTACAAAATTAAGGCAGTACCAAGGAAACATTAGTGGTGTTTGTGACTTTAGATTTCCCTGGCTCACTACCGTGCCAGATGCCCTCCCTCTGTTAATTCCAAAGAGAATCCTGATACATAGATTCATGAAAAATGGGGTTCAGCTGTTAGAGAAATAAACATCTACTTCTTTTTCTCCCCCTATTTTAGTAATGATGAAGAGCTGCTGCACCTCTCAAAGCTTGAAAACACAATTGTGTTGTTGAAAGCCACTGTAATGAGATCTCTATTTGAGAGTCAGGTCTGATCAAATAATAGACCTTCCCTGGTTATGTTTAAGGATGGGTAAACAATGTCAAAGCGAAACCTAATCAGAAGAAATT
The DNA here is from genome assembly GCA_013398115.1 of Falcunculus frontatus. NCBI lineage: Eukaryota > Metazoa > Chordata > Aves > Passeriformes > Falcunculus > Falcunculus frontatus. The sequence continues at coordinate 266,631 of VZRV01002450.1, read as the reverse complement.
GCATGAGCTTCTTACATTCATGCAGCTGTTTTGTTCCACTGCTATTTAGAGCTTTACCGGTCTATGGCCGGACTGAGGTCTGATACAAAGCCACTACTTATTTATGAAGAAAGGTGACTATTTACCCTGCTGACAACTCAGACACTGGAGAGAAACTGAAAACGGCAAGAGCATTATGCCCTGTGGACAATATAATCACCCTTGAAAGACTGGATAGATGGTGGCATTATGGGTTCTCATCTGCTCCTTCCCATACTCCCTGAGCAGCAAATGTCTGTGTGTAAAAGGGAAAGAACAGTGAAGGCATCGCTACTGGTAAAACTGGTACTTTGGGCAGAATGAGAAATAGCCCTATTATAGTCAAGCATGAGGGAACAAATTTGCATCGAGAAATCCCAGGAACAGGGTGGTGCCAGCACTCTACTGGACCGAGCATCTTCCAGGTGAGGAATTCCATACTACTTTATGACCTGCTAGAGGAGATTCACTTATGTTGGAAGGGCATGGTTTAGTGGTGGACTTGACAGCGCTGGATTACCAGTTGGATTCGATGATCTCTGCAGTGTTTTCCAACCTAAGTGATTCTATGATTCTGTATATGTTGGTACACAAACATTCTGTTTCATCCCCTGAAAATGTTCCAGCCTGCGCAGTCTACATCAGCTGAGCAGGAAAATCAGAATAAACTCAAAAGCTGTGGAGCTCTTCCATCTCAGGGATGAGGTTAACGTACTTCGAGCGCACTTGAAGACCTTTCCAGGTGGTTCCACATGATTTACCAAAATGAGTAACTCAACGTCCAGCTAAAGTTTAGCACTGGAAGATTTTGGGAGACAGATTCCTCTCATCCTGTCTTTGAACAGTTAACTGACCTGCTAAATTAAAAACATTATCCTTTTGAGGAATGGAAATAATTTATTAATAGATAAAGGTGTTTCTGTTCACTGGCTACAAAGGCAATCCAGAACAACTAAACTTTTAGCATAATTGACATAGACACAATTCAAAAATTAAACAGAAGGAAATGTGACTATTCCTCTTGCAAGGCAGGATTTCCTCTAGGATATCAGCCACGGTGCTTCTGAAACCATCTTGTGTAAGTGTTTAGTACTTCTACCTGATCTACCTCATGCCATAATCATGGAATCAGAAAAGCAGACACAAAAAATCCTACTTTTTAAAAAGTGAAAATACTCAGGAGTAAAAATGAACTGAATGTTCAGTTTAGTAATTTCCCAGTTCCACAAAAGCCATATGATCTAAGGGAGCAGACAACGGTGCTGATGACATTTTGCTGACAGTGGCCCAGGAATTCTTTGTGAAGGAACAACTGACTTTTGTCTTTTCGTTTTTAATCAAGAAATCATAATTCAAACAAATAGCTGACAGGTTTTTATTTAAAATTCAGATCTCTATTAAAATGTGTATGGAAAAATGATACTTAGAAATTCGAGAGCTTTCTGTGTTGGTGTTGCGGAGAGACTGGCTACAGGACAACCTACAAGAGAAAGAATGATGTTTTCCCAATGCAAGTTGCACAAGAATGGGGATAAACAACCAATCTACTTGGAAACACAATTCCAGTAGCAGTTGTTTGCGGTTATGAATGTACAGTCCTATCTTTATATTCCACATGTGGATATAAATTGTCAGCCTTGCTCTGCACCTACCCATATGTCATACCTGTGAAATATTTTATTATATAAACAAAACCATGTTTCACTTTCTATGGGCCAGTATTTCCATGCAGATCTGACATCAGAAGGGGTGCTGTGCTACACTGTTATTATGTCGTCTGTCAAGAAGCTCAACCAGTGCCTTTCAGCATGCAGAACTGCGAGACAGCCCCTTCCACTCTAATCTTGAGACAAAGAGCAGGGCACATAGTCTTTCTCCCCATTTCCCTGCTATTAAACGAGGGAACCAGCTGTTTCTTCCACAGGGTGGTGAATGTTTGTAAACTTTTCAAATAAGTACATGAAATTACTCATGAAGAACATAAATATTAATGGTTTGATTCAACATAGCAATAATCTGTCTTTCTTTAAAACATTATACTATTCTCCATCACCACAGCATCTGAAAAAGAACAAAACCATACAATATTTCATGAGCAACTGAGAGCAATAGAAAAGTTCTGGGACTTCTTGGTGCTGCTATGGCTTTTCTCTTTGGTAATAATTCTTAGGTTTTAGAAGGGAGAGTTTTCCATTTTTGCTCCTGCTTTGATTTGTGGTTTTGATGGTTGATTGATTTTTCTGTGTAACTGATTTTATTTTGCTGTTATTTGATTTACTGAAGTCAGTGAAGTGAGGGGTAGAGGCCATGCCTGTGTTCTGAGCAAACTTCATATTATGTTGAAACGATTTTTTTGAGAGTGTGCACTAGACATTTATAAGACTCATGCAACTGTAGTTTTCCATCAGTCAAGACTTTGCATTGGTATGATGGAGAAATTGTTACAGTTATCAATAGCAGTGCAAAACCAAGGGATAGAGATGTTATTTGTCAAATAAATTAAATGGAACAGACTGCAGAGCATTCCACCAGAAACAGCTGCAAAACAGGTGTAAAACAGGGTTGAACCTAAGCCCTGTTTGTTCCCCTGTGTGATGTTAAATATGCTATGAGGCTGGGAAGATATGCCCAAGGTTTTGCCCCATCTGTACTGATGGAGAAGGGTGATATCTGAGCTTATCACACTTGTGAGGACTCACCCCAAGGATGATGTTCTCACAGGGACTGGGCTAAATTCACCTTCACCTACAGAGGTAATTTAAATACACAAAAACCTTCCACAAGCACTGAGGCCAACTGGCACAGAGCAGTGAGTGCCTAAGCCAGCAACCTTTCTTAGTCTCCAAAACAACACAGATGCATTAAAAGACCGGTGGAAATGAGTTCAGGTTTTTTTTTTCTAGTTCCTGATCCAGACTGAAGTATTACTTGGGAGAGCACCAGTTGACACAGGCAAACACCATATCACAGATGCTTCTGACACAGTGCAGCAGCAGAAATTACTGTATTGTAGTGCCTAGGACTGTTCCCAGACGCTGTTTTATTTACTTCTTGGATATAGTCTTCATATTCTCATCTGTGAGATGAGCTCTAACATCTACTGCAGAGGGAAAATTATTCAGTATACGCCCTGACTATGCCAGTGCAGGAAGGCCTGGGAATATTAAAGTAGTTGCCAAACAGTAATGCACAATGTTTTAATTATTCAGAACCACTCTGCCATTGTCACAGAGAAAAGACAAGGGCTTGGCAGAGAAAAATGAGATTAAAACCCCACCACCACCAGCAAAACCAAGAGGGAATTTGGAATCACCAGGTGTTTCTTTCCAGATGTTGACTCTGATGATGCTGTTGAGTGGATTTAACTCTTGAACAAGAGGATAAATGTGAAAGCTAGTGTTCTGTACATATGCTCATCTGCACCTTTTAAGTACAAACAGCACAATTCAAGCAGAGGAGGTTAATGATTTCCCACACAATGTAATCTACTTTATAGATCTATATAAATGTTTTATGGCATCACTTGATTATGTGATGTCCCAAATGATTTATCAAAAAAGCTGATGTAAAAGACCAGCAAGAAATGCTGGGGAATTAACTGTCTCATTCTTTCTGGGGAACAAACAAATACTCAGAGCCCTCAGGAAACTTGAACCCCGTCTGGTGCAGAAAAAAGCTTGTCATTTGTTTGCATTTGATGACTCTCTTCAGTTGCAGGTAATACTGATAAATTCACAATTTGTGACAAGTAAAAAGAGGAGCAGGAAAGGTGCAATGCACATTAAAGTTGTTTAATCACCTACAGAATACAGTGTCTGCAAAGCAGGTTTTCCTCACTGTGCTTTTCTGCTCAAACTGGTGGAAAAAAAGAGGAAAAGCAGGCTGCAGAGTAGACTTTAAAAGGCTGAAATAACAAAATACTGGGAACAGAATGGCAAATTAAAAAATGCAGATTATCTGGGAGAAGTGTATCGTCCAACTTCCATTTTTCTGATATTAACAGTGTCGGTGTCCAGAGAAGGGCAATAAAGCTTGTGAAGGCTCTGGAGCATATGTCTTATGAGGAGCAGCTGAGTGAGCTGGGGGTGTCTAGTCTGGAGAAAAGAAGGCTCAGGAGAGACTTTACCAGTCTCTGCAACTACCTGAAAGGAAGCTGAAGTCTAGTGGGAGTTGGTCTCCTCTCCCAGGCAACCAGCGATAGAACAAGAGGAAAGACTTCAAGTTGTTCCAGGGGAGGTTCTTGTTGGATATCAGGAAAATTTTTTTCATTGAAAGAGTGGCTAAGCATTGGAAGAAGCCCCCTGGGGAAGTGGTGGAGTCACCATCCCTGGAAGTGTGAAGAAAGAGTAGACGTGGCACTTTGCAAGATGGTTTCATGGGCACGGTGGTATTTGGTCAAAGGTTGGACTTGATGATCTCAGAGGTCTTTTTCAACCTTAAAGATTCTATGATCACAAAAGACTGGTAATCAGGACTATTGCCCCTACCCAGGTTGCCAAAACACAACATGCATCTGTGTACTTTCTGTGTGAGCTGTGTCTGTGAGTGATGAGCTGCCACAATCTCCTAATGAATTTCTACGGAGGAAATCACACGTCAAACATGGTCCGGGGATCAGGATGTTGCTCTTTTAAGCACTTCAGCAACTCCATGATGATCCCCTGATCTGCTTATTTTCCGCATGCTTGGACAAGACAGACAAGTCGCAGACTCACCGTGGATTGTAAGCACTTGCATGAAGCATCTGAATGAGAAGTGCAGAGGTTCAGGTAACTCCAGAGAGAAATGCAGCTCATATGGTCATGAAAGCACACTTTTTTTAACCTTTGGTATCAATGAAACTGGTCTTATTTTATGCATAAACAAAGGCAATCTTAGTTTTCTTCTAAACAATGAGCTCTAAATACCTAGAATAAAGAAACAGCTTACGGTTGTTCCTGAGGAAATTTTCTATTCTGACAGTGCATGTGCCGGCTGCATTCTTTTACTAGTCTAAGAGAGTCACTATTAAAAGGACGGTGTATTCTCCCCTGGCCAATTCTATAATTCCAATGCATAGTCTCGGCAGAGGTCTTTATTGAAGAAGCAAATGAATGAGCACAAAAGAAAAAGAGTAATGTCTGACCTTTTATGTCAAACATTATTATAAGTAAGTGGGAATAGATACAATATTCCTACAAAAATCAGAAATGGTTTTTGGCAAAGGATTTGCAAACAAGGCTGAAAACCTGACTTTTGTGTGATGCAACTGAGCTAGACGACTCATCAGTTTATTTCTCAGAGTCATTGCAAGATGAAGACGTATTTCTGACTTAAAAGGCCAAAGGTGGCACACGTATTGGCATGTCACTGAACACAATTCTGGTGCATAAGGTGCTCACTGAACAGAGAGGATTTTTATCTAAGTCAGCAAAACTATATTGAGATTGTAGCTTTGTAGATTTGGTCATCAGAAGGAATAACTCCGGATAAATTAAAGAGTGCCGAAAGTATGAGCATGAACCTGTGATTGTTCCTACTGTAAAATTGGTGATGTGGTCCCTGGCAGAGTTTTGATCTAGCACCTGAAAACTATTTTGGAGAACATTTAGGTTGTATCGGCAAGAGAACATCCTGAGAGGGTGTGTGCAAATGTTCAACTCTGTCTGAAGGAAAAGAGAGTTTAGAGATAAATTCTTAAATTTTGCAAGTTATCCGAAGTAACACCTTTGAGTATGTCCTTTGATTCAAGCAACATGAGAGAGAAATTAAAAACAAATCAGACTTCAAAAAGAAGTGCCATGGTCATTATTAATGCCTGAGATAAAGAAAGGGATGTTCACTGGAATGTGGCCAACATCAAAAATTGTAGGACAAGAATAGAAGAAAAGTAAAAGATGGCACAATCCAATCAACAGTAACTTGCATAGCTAAACTTTCAAATGTCCAGCATTAAGAAAATTAAGCCCGCCTAAGCTGTCACTTGTGTGAAGTAAGGAGACAATTCTTGCCATCAGCCTTTATTGCCTCTTGACTTCCACCAAGTAGTTCATATGGACAACAGAGTCCCAGAGGCTGAGGTCTGTAGGAATCACAGAATGGTTTGGGTTGAAGGGACCTTTAAACCTTACCTAGTCCAACCCCCCTGCTATGGGCAGGCATACCTTCCACCAGACCAGGTTGCTCAAAGCTCCCTTCAACATTGTCTGGAATGTTTCCAGGGATGGGGCATCCACCACCTCTCTGGGCAACCTGTGCCAGTGTTTCTCCATGCTTATTGTAAAAAACTTCTTCCTTTTATCTAGTTTGAATCTACCCTCTTTTAGTTAAAAAATGTTAGCCCTCGTCCTACTGCTACAGGCCTTATCAAAAAGTCTGTCCCCATCTTTGTTATAAGTTCCTTTTAAATACTGAAATGTTGGAATAAAGTCTCCCTGAAGCATTCTGTTCTCCAGGCTGAACAACCTCAACTCTCTCAGCCTTTCCTCACATGAGAGGTGCTGCAGTCCTCCGATAATTTTTGCAACCCTCCGCTCAGACTGCTCCAACAGGTCCATATCTTTCCTACGTGAATACCATTTCTACATCCTATTTACAGCTGATGAAGTATTCCGTTTCTGGCTGTGAACTGTGATCTCACAGCTCTAGTTCTTGGAAAAGTACAATGCATTATGGATCTATAAGAGAACTAGAAAAAAAATTTAAAAAGGGACCAAAAATGTGTCATATCAATCCTTAATGAGAAAATATTCGATCAGAAGCTGCTCAAAGGAATACACTTTAAAAACCGTTAAACAGTTTGCTGGAAATCACACCAAAATGGCTATTTTTAAAACAGAATTCCAAACCCCTATTTGAATCTATGCGCTTTTGTATATGTTTATGCACACATACACTTATATGTATAGCTATAAATAAATAGTAGGAAAGGGCTGCTTCACTCATATGATGAATGATACTTAATGTTTACAAAAGACAAGAATCTGTGGCTCAGGCTTGGAATCAAGCCATACTGGTTCAGAGTAAATTAGTAGCTGCATGCCAGGAGAGAGCTGGTCTGCTAAGATGTTTGCAGTGTTTTATTGCCTGGATTAATTAATGCTAATGGTTAAGAGAATGATAATCTACTGGCTTCCAAGAGGGAGTCAGGCAGTATTCCCTGCTCAATGGAGTGTTAGAAGATTTGAAATATTTGGGGCACTAGAGGCTACTAAGAAGATTTACACAAGTCAATGCTTGAGCACTCCTGGAAATTTGTTATTAGAAGGTTTCCTGGAGCTCAAGTAGGTATTATGGATTCCTAACGGACTTTTATTCTTTTGTAATTTCTATGAATTCAAGGATTTTCAAAAAAACTAAGCATTTCTACTTTTTTTTTTTAAATTCCACTTTTTAATGCATTATACATACGTTTGAGGTTTAGTTGCCATTTTCTGTTTTGATCACTTTTGTACAGAATGAGTCATTTCAATACCTTGCCTAAAGTAGCCCTACATAACAACTATTTTCATTCTCCTAATATATTTAAATTTTTTATTAAGCTGTTAATCTTTCATTTCGAAGCAGCACTGGATGTGTTCAATGAAAGACCAAATCCATTTAATTTTCCTTTTTGTATGACAGCTAACCCTTCACTTAGACTTCTAGCTCTTGGAAACAGACCTGAAGATCAAAGAGGATCTGAGAAAATGAACCGTTTGTTAACTCAAGAATTTAAAAAATTTGAGCCACAGAAAAAACCAAACATATTATGAAAGAGGACTCAAAAATGCTGGAGTGATATTATTAATAAAGATTCTACCATTCTGTTCTTGTGGCTTCTTTATATCAATAGATACATTTTTTCTACAGAATAAAATTTTCACAATTATTATTTACATAAATACTGTAGGGAATATTTCTACTACTTTATTAAAAAGAAGACTTAAAGACACCTTAATAATAAAGAACTTGTCACTCTAAGGATTGGAAAATTGGTGACTAACTGGATTAGAAACTGAAGAGTTACATGGCATTGCTATATAAATGTTCTTTGAGGATTTTTTTGTTGTTGTAATTTACTGAAAATAGTCTTTGTTAACTGGAAGCAATCATTTAAATTTTACATACTTATAAGTCTAATAAGAGAAAGGAAGTATTTATACTCCTTAAATTTTCCAAACAGTACTGCTGTTCCTATTATGCGACAATGTTAACTTAACTTTCCTTTAAATATTTTTTAGAGAGAAAGTTTTGTTCTTGAGGATTGATCCCCTTTATGACAACAACTCAACACAGCTCTTCATCTTTCACCCGAGAAGTATGAGACAGGTGTGGAGAATATTTCTTGGCATGGAACTTTGTATTTGTAAGTTCCCTGTATCTTTAATTTATTTCCTTCTAGCAGCTGGTGCAGTAGATTTGTAAACCATTCCTGTAACTTTTTTGGATGAAAATTTTATACCCCTTCAAGGACACCCACAAGTCATGTATTGACTTGACAGGGGAGGCTGTCAGATTCTTGATAGTATTTTCAGTCCCTTTAGTTTTACCCTTTGACAAACAGTCTTTGTTATCCAAGAGTGGCTACTGAGTACATTCTTTGACTGGCACCAATTCAGGCACTGCTCTTTTCACTGATGCTAGATGGTTTAGATATCAGCCTACACTTTCACAAGCAGGGTCTGAAAACATAGTCTAAGAACGACTCTGGCAATCACATATACTGATCATTTAAAGCCAGAAGAGAATGCAAGATCATTTTGTGCGACTGCACGTATGTCACAAGCCATTACATTTAAGCATTACGCTTTATTAACTTCAAAAAATTCAGTTTGATTACACTGTGTAGGTCCAGATTCTTCCTATATAGCACAAGGATCCATCTTGGATTCTTTGTGGACAAGAATCTATGAGAAAAAATAACCCCTCAACAGGGCAAATTGGACCAGAATATGAGCTGTCCTGTGAAGAACTCCTCTTCATGTACAGAAGGATGGCCTTGAACTTGTAAAAAATGCCTGAGAGTTTTAGTGATTATTTCTATCACCCTGTGGCTACTCACACGGCAAAAGCCAAAGAACATCAGGGAAATTAAGGAATAAACAGAGAACAGAAATAAAAGTATTATTATATAATTGAATAAAGTCCCAGTGTGTCCAATTCTTGCATATAAAATGCAGATTAGCAAACAGCAGAACTTTCTATGACAAAAAGATGTGAAAACAAGAAATTTCAAGGATGCAAAAGTATAGGTAAGCTTGCTGATTAGGAACAACTAAATACGCTGAGGTTATCCAGCTTGCCAGAGGCAGCTGAGAGGGACTATGACAATCTGGATGTTTTCATGGTCCTTTTCAATACCAGAGTTAGCTGACAGCAAACAAAGCCAGGTGGCCAGCTGAACAAAAGGGAAAGGGTTTGTGTGCACGTGTGTCCTGGGGTCAAATCACGAGAACACACCCATGCTGCACAGTGTGTAGTTAAGTGGTGGAACTCAGAAGTCTGATAAAATGAAATAAGGGGCATTTGTTGTCTAAGATTTCCGTCCTCCAGAAGTTTTTAAACAAATCTAATAATTTAACTACTGTGCTTCTTAAATAGGAAACCAATTGCTTATTTGAACAGTGCAGGAGGTATAAATGTCACAAAAAGGAGAGGAGAAAATCACTGACTTGCAGCTTTTGCAGCTCCAGGAACAGATGCTGTGTACATACAGAATAGGAGCTCAGGAGTGACGATGACTGGTGTTGGGCAAAGCAACATCTGTCTGAGAAAAAACATCTGGACTGCTGCAGCATGCAGTGAGGAGTAAAATTTAGCTTGAAGATTTTCCCTGTGGACTGGCAAAAATGCAATTTTTACATAGAATTGTTTTCTAGCAGTCCAATATAATTGTATAAGAAATTTTAAAGGTACTATGAAGTGCCTATCACAGATGTTCTTTTAAGGAGTTATGCCATTAGCATCACATCAACAATATTCAAAACACTTTCAAAAGCCATTTGAGAATCAGACCACACCTCATATTTGAGATCAATACATATTTGAGATCAATACTGAGCAATTCACACTTGCTCAGTATCCAAGGGCCTGGATTCTATTTCAGATATTCTCTGCTACACTTCGGCCACAATGAAATGCTACAAAAAGCTATGATCCCACCCTCCCAGATGTTCAGGCAGCAGTCTGGCTGGTATAGCTCATAAATTCAGAGTAGGGGGTGGCTGGAAAATGTTGCTTTCAGCTGTCTGATGTGAATGTCACAATGAATGGGCATATGGTTAAAAAAATCACAGACTATTCTAACCTGCACCTGCAACTGGATGCAGGAGAAAATATGCCTTTCTGTTTTTAAAGAATTATTTGTGCTACAGAAATCATATGCCACACTTGTAGCAGTTGTAACTGATTTCATATAAGCAAATTCCTCCTGATATAAAAGAATACAGTTGTTCAGTGGTTAGGAAACACAACCTTTGTGAATTCAATCAACATGTTTTTAAACATTTAGTGACATTAAAAAGAAAGTGCCTAGCTTTAGGATATATGAAGTATTGCAACCCCATAAAGTTTAAGCACTGGCAGGGAAAAAGAATAATTGCTAAAGCAAACAGCTCAGCAGCTGGTTTAGTTGTGTTCATCAGCTAGTGGTGATGAGCATGATCCCACCCTGCATCCTTGCAGCTGCAAGAAGAGATGGCCTATAACATAAGGTACTGGAACTGCAGAATGATCAAAAATGGAGAGAGATTGGATATTAGGAAAGTTTTTTTCATTGAAATGGTGGTCAAGCATTGGAATAGGCTTCTTAGGGGAGTGGTGGAAACATGAAATGCATCAAGATGTGGGACATGGTTTAGTGGTGGGTTTGGCAGTGCTAGGTTACTGGTTGGACTTGGTGATCTTAGAAGTCTTTTCCAACCCTGAGGATTCTGTGATTCTCTGATCCTGATACGTGCTGCAATGTTTTCTGCACAGCACTGAATCAGTAACGAAATGCTAGATTGCAGCATGACACCCCTCTGTAATAATTCTGCAGATCTCTGCAATTTAACTTGGTGAATGAGCAGCTCTCCTCTTTTGATCATCAGATGATGAGTGCCGCTGTCTAAGTAAGAAGTCCGTGTTTTCAGACCGACCATGTACCTGCTGAGATCAAACAGCAGAGTCACCTTTCAGATCTAACATCATAAATCAAGAGACACTTTTGCTATGACAGAAATGACTCGTGCCTCTAGTGATGAAGGATTTGCATTCATCCAGCAGGAGGTGAAAGAAGACACCTCCTCACTATGTGCTAACATTTCTGTGATCCAGCAGCCCATGGGGAACCCTCCAGCTCCACGCTCCACAAATGCCCACCAAGACATAAGCTGTCCATTGATGAGCCTACATTGCCCAGTACAGAGGACAGTTTCACATCCCTCTCAGTGGGTAAAACTGAGTCCAAAGTCCACACAGCAACTACTCTAAACCACTCTCTTGTATGTTGTGATTACTATGGTGTCCCAACAGCGAGCAATTCAGATCATTGCTACTCAAGGCATCTAGATGCCAACTCATCCTATCCACTGAACAAAGAAAAGAAACTGTGACACACAAATTAAACACGGATAGTAAGCTCTCTGACCTCATTGCAGGGGGTAAAGTTTAAATGATTTTAAATGGCTTCTTGATTTGTGAGCAAGAATTAGCATATTCCTGTTTAAACTATAAAAAATCCACCAAAACCAGAACTAAATGCAACACCTAGCCACACCACTCTTAAAAGTTGTTTCATATGGGTCACCTTTAACTCCAAAAAATTCAGCTCATTTGGAAAAATATATTAAACTCTCTATATATTAGACTCAAATATAGAATCATAGAATGGTTTGGGGTAGAAGGGACATTAAAGAACATCTAGTTCCAACCACACAGTCATGGGCAGGGACACCTTCCACTAGACCAGGTTGCTCAAAGCCCCATCCAACCTGACCTTGAACACTTCCAGAGATGGGATTGCCAGAGCTTCACTGGGCAACCTTTGCCAGTGCCTCACCACCCTGCCAATAAAGAATTTCTTCCTAATATCTAATCTAAACTGACCCTCCCAAAGCTTAAAACCATTATCCCTTTTACTGTTACTCCATGCCCATGTCAAAGGACCCTCTCACAGCTCTCTTGCAGCCCCTTTATGTACTCGAATGCGGTATAAGGTCTCTGTGGAGCCTTCTTTTCTCCAGGCTGAACAGCTTCAACTCTCTCAGCCTGTCTACATATAATAGACTCCAGTGGTTAAGCTAGAGACACACAGGAAATCAGTCGTATCCAGTATCTAAGACACGGGGACAATATTGTCACCTACCTAAAAACAGCAATTTAAATGCTCAGACACGTGAAGAAATGTTTTTTCTTAATCCTATTAAAATTCACCCATTACTAGGAACACATTCTGTTAAATGCATGATTTGCCCTAAGTGTTATGGTATTGCATTTTACCTGGAATAGTTATTTGTTTCCCAATAGGAAATGGTTAACATCTTGCCAAACCAGAGCTATGGAGCCGGTTACTGTAAACTTCACTGCAGTTCTCTGCCCGCATTTACACCAAGTGAAAAACTGACTTTGGGGGAGAAAAAAAAGAAAGAAAAAAAAGAAGGAAAATACAAAATACATGCACAGAAGAAGCAGATAAGCTTTATACATCCTAAAAGGCAAATGTGGAACTAGTGCTACAAAGATGAAGCTGTCTGCAGCAAGAGAGTGCAAAGTACCTCAGAGGTGTCAAAATACACAGGTAGAGAGATACAGCTTCCTCAGGTTAATGGTCTGATAATATCACTGCTGAGACCTGGAAAGCCATTGCCTCAACATCCATTTCTGGCAATGTTGATATAAACTCTGCAGGAGTGGGACTAGGGGCAAATTCTGGGGCTTCTCCTGCCAGGCTGATGAAAGAAGGAAAATCTATTTCAGTGCTTAAAAGACAGAGCAGCTTTTGGTGCAGAAGGTCAGACAGATACACGGGTAAGTTGCTGTATGGGAGTAGTCTCAGAAAGGGCTACTGAAATGAAAACCAGATAAGGGCCTGGAACAAGATCCTACAGTCTATTAATGCCCTGGGATAGTGTAAGAGAGACACATGGGAACTCAGACGTAAGGGAAGTGGGGGGGTTTCTTCAAGTGTTGACAACAAATATGTTTGTTCTATGGTAGGTAAAAAAACCCCTCAGAACAAAAAGCTCTTGCAGGCTGATATGGGAAGAAAAGCCTATTTGTGGTGAATACAATGGGGAATTTGTTCATGTCGATGCAGACAAACCCATCACTTGAAAGCTGAAGTCGTTGTTTTGACTCTGTTCCCTCCATGTTATCGAATCAACCCACCTGGGCATTTAATCCTCCCAGGACTAAGGAAATCCATCTCTCTCCCCTCTTGTGAAAAAAGGAAAACTGACTACTCGGGGTGTATTTCCAGCAGACTTAGGCCCAGCAGATGCTGGATGTGTGCAGCATCCTGCTCATGGCTGACTGCATTTTGCAAGTGTTGCTATCAGCGTGAACAAGAAAGCTGCTCCACACATGGTTCTCCACCAGTGTTTTCTTTATTTCGGACTAAATCCATAGCTAGAAATGGAATTTTTAAGTTCTTCTCTAAAATAATTTAGGATGCAGTCACTTCTATAGAGCCTTCTGGTACAAAAAACCCTGCAGGTCATAGGGCACAATGAAACACCAAGACCGCAAAGCAAAATTAGTCAAGAATTACCATCTCAAGAAAGAAGAAAAATGAGCACTCTATTCTGATTCTCAGTGAACAATCTGCCTCCATGAAAATTTCAGGTGAACATTCTGGGAAGAGGACAAGGATGGGCTCTTAATCTAGTGAGACCCCAAACCAGCACAGAGATCAACAGCAAAAGCATGAGAAACATCTGGCTGAAATCACTCCTTGGGCTGACAATTACATGCAGGATGTAGTTTGCTGTTGGAGCTGGGCTTTTCTGGGTTACAAGGATGGGAAAGACATTCTGGATTGAGACGATGTTCTAGGACAAGTATCCAAGGTCCTATTCCAATTTTACTACGAGCATAACATGGGTTCCCTTGATATCCTACGAGCATCCTCAGTTCTCTGTCTCTGACAATACAGGAAACGAGTTCATAGTTAAATAATTCTCTGGGTTAAATAATTTAGGCTTCTAGAAGGAAAGGTCAGATTCCAAGTGTTATTTCAAAATTAATAAAACAGTACAGGTATTCAAAAAGTGGCAGAAGCAATAACCCTATTCCTTATGTTTTTTTAACTATTGCAGCAAAGGAATTTACATTTTCAAGGATGGAAAGGACTTGATCTCCCAATAACAAACTGGAGATCCTAACACAGTAGCCAGCAAATCTAGTTCTAAATCTGATAGTACTCTACATCCAAGATCTTTGCATGTTGCACACGGTCCACTGGTCGCATCCAACCCACGTGAGATAACATCATGTCCAAACAGTCCTTCCAGTCTGGTCTGTAAAAAGTCTCCCCCGTAATAATAAGGTGCTAAGCATTGCATCAAATATTCCTGGAAGGGCAGATCTGCCAGAACCTTGCTTCACCATGGGAGTCCTCAGTCTTGAATGATGTCAGAAGGACATTGCAATGAGTCAGTCAGTAATAATTACACTAAATATTTATTATCTTGTGGTCATTATCTTTAATGAACCATCCAGAAGAAGATGGGGGTCAAAGGCAGGATGAAAAGTAAGTGATATTGGTTTCAGGGCAGCAGAGAACAGAAGTCCAGGCAAGCAGGAGGTCAAAACATAGGCACATGGCTCTATTGGTGCATGGGCAATGGGCTCAGAATGGAAAATTAAGGATGTACTGTAGCTATGAAAGAACAGGGAGTCAGAGAATAAACTTCCAGAACAAGACAGCTGCTGAATGAAGTGATCTCAGAAGGTGTACTAGTGGCAGCTTTTGGGAAATAAAAAGTGGTAGTAGAGCCTCTGAATTTACATGGTGGGAAAATGAGAGACAGATGTAGGGGTAGAAATAGGGGTGAAGAGAAGAGAGGAAGAAAACAGAGGCCTTGAAGAAGGAAAGGTGTGGGAATAAATTTTAAGCAAATGTGCAAACAGTAATGGATAATAACAGCACTCAGATGTTATTTAAGAGCTTGTGTGTTAGCTGTGGGAACAACAAACTTCAGGCTCAGTAAAAGAAGATGGGTGGGTTTATGACAGGAAAGTTTGTGTACAAAGTAACAGAAGACTTTTTCAGCACAGGCTAGATTTACATCCTATACAAAGGTAACACAGAAAACCAGAATGGTTGGTATTGGAAGGGATCTTAAAGATCATTCCATTCCAACCCTCTTGCCATGGGCAGGGACACCTTCCACTAGAACAGGTTGCTCAGGTCCCCATCCAAACTGACCTTGAACACTTCCGGGAGTGGGGCAGTCACAACTTCCATGGGGAACCTGTGCCAGTGCCTCACCACCCTGCCAATAAAGAATTTCTTCCTAATATCTAATCTGAACCTACCTTCTTTCTGTTTAAAGCCATTATTCCTTATCCTATCAGTACAAAACAATATATCTCAAAATATAGACTCCTGTCTAGGAATACCAAATAACCATGCACTTTAGATTGTGAAAGCTCTACAAGAAAGAAGCCTAGGGACAAGGGCAGCTTCTCTTTACATCAGTGCTGGCATTCTTCTCACAAGTCCTGAGGAAGGACCAGAGCTCCGAAGATGCTGCCTGAGGTAGAGTACACCAAGGACACAGCATTATCCATTCTTGTCTTATTGCCCAGAAACACACTCATCTTTCATAATCAGCAAGACAGCAGCAAAACTGTCTGGCATAGCACCATGTTTTCATTTTTCTTCATTTAATTGTGCTCCGTCCCATGGCATGGATCAACAAGCAAACAACTACATGCAAGAAAGAAACCAAGAGCTCGTCAGCAGGTCTGACTGGGAAGATTTACTTCTTGAGAGCTGGGCACAGAGCCAGATCCACCTGATGGTGGGAGTTGCTAAGGGACATGGAGGCAGTACTAGGTTTTGTAAATAATTCTGAGAGAAGAGGCTAGAAAACCAAAATCTGAAAGAAATAATCCTTCAATTTCACATTACTGGACATGAAAGTCCACTGGAGAAACTGATTCAACTCTGAGCCGGCACTGCACAACACTTCATCCTCCACCAGAGCCTCCACAGCCAGAGATTTACAAGAACAGAGCAAAGCCGGGTTTCATATTTTTCCAACCTGGCAAAGGAATTCTGTGGCTTAACTGAAATGGCTTTTCTGACACATCATTTCTTAATTCTCAGTCATTCCTGCCTTCCATCCCTTCCAGAATCTCTTCTCCCACCCGTTCAAATCAGACAGTTCTTTAAACAGCTCAATATTTCAATCCCACTTTAATCTGATTTCCCAAAAGTTGTGGAGCCCCCTTTTCCCCCTCTCCCTGGCACGTACTACCTCTACAGCAGAGACTGAAACTCTTTCCCTGCGTGTGGGCTTGTCAGCGCTTGCTTGGGCATTTTCTTAGCGAGGCATGGACTTCTCCCACTGTAAAGAACTGTTGCAGAGTGACTTGTTTCACCATTGCCTGGCTCTTTCAGTAAGATCTGTACAGATAACGGGCCGCGATGGTGCGCACTGAGGCTTCCTAATATCTCTCCCGGGCCTCCTCTCTCCTCTCTCCTGCAGGTGAGTGACCCTCAGCGCGGAGCTGCGCGTGCCACGGAACGCTCGCGGACACTGAGGCCCCGATGCCCATGTGGGGACCGTGCCGTTGCCATGGTACATAGGCTGGTGTGAAAGTGCCAAGTCACTGCCGTAAAGCGCCGCTCAGCCGCTACATAAGCGAGGAGTGCGCGGCAAATCCCGATAGAGTTCTCTCCCCTCACAGAGGGAACAGGAGGGATGTTTGTGGGACGCCGCAGGTTCTTGGTGGTGGTTACCTTTCTTGCTTTCCGTAATTCTTTACTTTTTCCTATTTTTCTGTGTTACTCCTTGCTCTTTTCTTTAATAGTCAATAAAAGTGAATTGTCATTTTGATTGCCAACATTTGATTTCATTTGTGTCTAATCGCTCTGGATATTTGTATCCACCCTCCCCCCTGTGTTTGCACCTTAGGACGCGTATCCGGATCGGGACATGCGAGTGTTTGTGATTAAACTTGTGCTCTGTGATTAAACTCATGTATTTGACAAGACAGCAGGAAGGAAAGAGAATGGTGTTTGCTTGTCATGGATTTCTCCAAAAGCCTTGGTAATCCTCCAGCAAAACTCTGTGACAACAGATATGACTGCCACCCCCAAGAAGATTCCAGGGCCTGGACCACAGTGCCAATCCCATTTACAAGAGGCAGTGGAGGCAACAAGGAGAAATAACATAGTTCATGGGTTCATCATCCCAAGATAAGAAACCATAAGACCACAGCTGAGTAATATCCAGCCTGCCTATTGCACTTGTCTTCCATGAATGTCAGGGACCTTAGAAAGGTTTTACATATGGTTAGCACCATATTAAATATTGATCAGATGGTTCATGCTGAAGTGAAGTGACTTCAGCAAGATCATGCAGCAGTGGCAAAACCCTGGAATAGACACCATGAAGAAAAGCCTCCCACTCAGAAATCATCACATCGCCTTGTTGACATCAATAACTGCATATTTTTTTGCAATGCTGTTATTCTCAACATATCTGTGAGATACAAGGGATACTTGGAGATCCTCTTGCTCATTCCATAACACATACAGAGTTATCTAAAGATGTGGGATGCAAAGCAATGAGACACCATTTTTTATTTCACTAGACTTGGATGGGGAATTCATTCCTCAGGCTGAGAATGGGGAATGAGGAAGATGTGCCCACCTCACTGAAGAAGCTCGGGTAAGAAGAAAGCAAGTTGGAGGTTGGCTGCTCGGGTAAGCAAGAAAGCAAGTTTATCTAACATAGCAAATCCCATTTACCCTTCTCCAGTTTTATCCAACTGCCAACTGACTCTGCTATATATTTCTTGCAGGTGTTACTCCTTCTGTGAAGACTTTTTATCCTATCTGCCCTTCAGACTAGATTCCTGCATTGTACTCATTTTAGATCTAAACTCAAAATTTTCCCAGAAACTTCATCTGAACCCGAAGCCTAATGATCACCTTCCTTTGCAATATTTCATTTTGTCAAGAGAAACCATAGGCAGGTTTTGATGCATATTTCATGTTGCTTAGAATTATGGTCTATGCTACAGTGACAAATAAGATCACTTACCTAATTTGAGTATTGCTCAAAAGTTATGATCTGCTGATAACTTCTAGGTTTATGTATTGTAAGGCAGGGCACTCTCATATGAGCAAGTCTCAATTTTAGCAAAAAATTATTTTTTCCGTGCAACAAGTCCTTGCTATCCATCAGGGTGTACTTCAGGATCTGCCAGTGTATTTAGACATACTCTGTTGTTTGGCACAGTAGGGGATGAAAACGCTATTTCAGGATTGCTGACACTTTGTCAATGTAAGTGATTTCAGAAGGTAGCTTTGTTCTATATTTTTGATAGACTAAAGATGAATTTTTTAAAAAATGAACAGCAAGAGACACATGGTGAATGGCGAGTTGATAACTGTGAAAAAAAGCAGCATCAGCAAGTAACTGGGTCCCCAGCTTTCTAGGGACTTCTGCTATGAAATCTGGCTTCTTGCCTCTTCCCTTCAACTTTTTCTTCTAAAGAGTGATGAAATTGCGCTACTAATTCCTGACACAAGGAGGAAGATAGAAGCTCTGTCCAGACAAGATGGTAATGCTGCAACAAATATGTCTGATGCTCTTGTGAAGGAGTAGCCTAGCAGAAAACTTTCTTGTGAATTTTTTCTCTGCTAGAAAAACACAGCAAAGATGACTCCATCCATTTTGCAACTTTATCATTGCAAGACATGACTCTCTGAAAATCCTCAAGAAAACAATGACTGGTTTAACAAAGGATTTATATAAGAACAGGGATGCTGTGAGGAATACACAGGAGTTAATGCCTTGGTTCACATGGAATGAGTAGGGAACAGAAGGTGAAGCAAGAAATTGAGGACCTGTCCTATGTCATTTTTGGTCCTTCCCATGGAGACTTTTTCATGTCATAAATAAGCAATGGTTTGGGTTGGTAGGGACATTAAAGATCATCTAGTTTCAACCCCCCCAACCATGGGCAGGCATACCATCTATCAGATCAGGTTGCTTAGATCCCCATCCATCCTGGCCTTCAACACTTTCAGAGCTGGGGCATCCGCAGCTCTGGGCCAGTATCTCACCACCCTCACAGTATATAATTTCTTCCTAATACCTAATCTAAACCTCCTCTATTTCAGGTTAAAGCCATCCCCCCTTGTCCCATCCCTACATGCCCGTGTCAAAAGTCTCCCTTCAGCTCTCTTGTAGCACCTTTAGTCACTTGAAGGCTCTCTAAGGTGTCCCTGGAGCCTTCTCTTTTACAGGTTGCACTGCCCAATTTTCTCGATCTGTCTTTGTAGAAGAGTTGCTCCAGCCCTCTGATATCTCTGTGGCCTCCTCTGAACCTGCTCTAACAGTTTCATGTCCTTCTTGTGCTGAGGACTCCAGCCCCGTATGCTGTACTCCAGGTGAAAGTACAATATTAATTTAGCTGTCCTGTTTTCATGTTAGACTTGGCAGTTACAGCTGACCTAAGTAAGTTCTCCCCGTATTGTCACTTGTTAGGAGAATTTCTTATTCTGTCCCCAGCTTTCTCATGTAATGAGGCAGGATGTTGTCAAGACAGGTGCTGAGTTTCACCCATAGGGTGAAGACACTACAGAGGGTACATGATGCATTTACAGCCAGCATGGTCAGTAAAACAGGTTCCAGGCAGGGTTGTGCAGGTACGAGATGACAGTCATCATACCCAGGGTACGATCAGTCAGTTCCCCATCCCACCTAACATTTTCCAGCTGATGGCTTCATGGGTTGTCATTTTAAAAACAAGTGGAAGACCCTCATCAAACTAGTCCTTTGTGCCCTTCTATCCAGGGGTATCTAGAAAAATCTACTGACCTCCAGAGAGCAGTTTAGGCCTGATGCTCTGATATTAAACTGGCAGGTGTGTATTAAAAGCACTCATTTAGTCTGAGGTGAATGGGAGGTCAAGTAAGGTCAAATAGTGCCTGCTTGACTTACGTCAGAAAGTTATTCTGTTAATTTTTTTTGGTTGATCCTGACTCTTTCCCTGCAAATGACAACACTGTTATTAATGTTAATTATCCTAGGCTAAGTAGTGGGATCATTGCGGAAGGAACAGCTTTGATGTGTGCAAGTAACATCTAATATGTGGTATAATAGTGCTCTGTTACTACTCAATAAAAATATATTTCCAGTGATTAAATACAGGAACTGGAACTTCAGTCCCATTAAGTTAATGGCAGAACTCCCAGTAACTAGAATGGGATGAGCAGTGTTCCCTTTTTATAAAAATCCACTAATTTCACCATTTTTTATATCAGAGTAAGCCAAAGGAAATGTCACTGTGCTACTGCCAAAGACCTTATTTACTGTTTTCTGCATTTTTTGTCTTCTCTGTCCTCAGTTTTAAGAAGCAGATCTCTGTCACTCCATCTTACCAGCACTGAGCCGTGCTGCTCAACAGAAACGTACCATGTTACTTAAGCACACAAACTTTGCTTCAGATTCTTCGACTGGGTCAGAAATTGCACCCGCTTCTTTGACATTATACTGTTTTAAATATAATAAATAAGCTAGTATTAACCCAGAATAAGAGCATGCACTCATGCTTTTACATCCATTTAAATAAATCTCTTCATCTTAACCTCAACAATTTAAAGCCAGATTCCTTGTCTTTCCAACCAATCTTTATTTTAAGACGTATAATTCAAAGATGTATATTTGCGATTCAAAATATTCACTCTTGACTGGAACAAAAGTTCTAATTAGAAAAAATTGTTGGGGAAAAACACCTCCACAGGCTCCTTTCTGGTCAAGTTGTTCTATGACTATAAAATATTTAGAAATCCCAACTGAATGTCTCCTGCACAAGTGCAGGCTGACACTGCTGGATGCACAGGGTGCGCAACTCAGCTGGGATGCCCCTACCATTCCTGAATTACTCTGGACAATCCACTCACAGGTTAACAGTAAGTCTAATGCATAGGGTAGATATTAGACTTACTCGACAAATATACATATCAGCACATGTGTGGTAGATGTCAAGGTTCCCCGATACTTCAGTTCTATAACACATGGATTTCCTATAGCATAGAATCATAGAATATTTTGGTTGCAAGGAGTCTTAGAGACTACATAATTCCAGCCTCCTTGCCCATGGGGAGGGACACCTTCCTGGCCTTGAACGTTTTCAGGGATGGGGCACCAACAACTTCTTTGGGCAACCTGTGCCAGTGTCTCACCACCCTCACAGGAAAGAGCTTTTTTCTAATTTCGAATGTCATCCTGCCCTCTGTCAGTTTGAAGCCTTTCCCCTTTGTGCTGTCACTTCATGCCCTTGTTCAGAAGTCCCTCTCCAGCACTCTCACAGCCCCTTTAGGTACTGGATGATAATCCAGGTCTTCCCAGAGCCTTCTCTTCTTCAGGCTGAACAAGCCCAACTCTCTCGACCTGTTTTCACATCCACCAGGTATGACTGGCAATTATGAAATGGGGGGGGGTGGGTTGAGTTTCCATGCGTGCAGGCCTAAGTAAGCCTGCATAGACTAAAAATACCCCAGAGAGAAAGTTCAGCCTTGAACAGACTTTCACATTAGTCAGCAGAGCTCTAAACACAGCCACATCTTTTGCTCTGTCTATAAAGCTTGCCTGACACTTTCCGTCGCATAGTGCATAAATAACGTTGTGCTTCTATTCCCTGTCTGCATTGATCCACACTGGCCTTTGCAACTTCATCTTGGGTGACCCTGCCGTCAGAGGTAAGACCTGTCTGTAGAAGAGCTGAAGACCCAGAGCGTAAAGCAAAGTTTACTATGTTGTGACTGTCACCGTGATCGGCCCAAGTGCCCTTGGTGAATTGCTCCCAGCTCAGGTAGGGTTTTCTTACCTGAGAGGCCCCAACAGAACTGGAATCACTTCACACAGAGTTCTTTTAATCTTCCTTCCTGCGTCAATTCCTCCAAATCCTTTATCATGCCTGAAAGGAGATTATTGTCTTGCAAAAAAAAAAAAAAAAAAAAAAGGGGCCCTTCTTTAGCATATCTTAATTGCCATAACATTTAGAGAAGATACATGATTCCCTTAATTCAAAGGGCTAATGAATCATTTTTAATCATACAAAAATGTCATGTCCTATGGTGGTAAGCAGCCTAAAAAGCCCAGGAGAAGTTGGTAAGCATATGCCGGCTTGCTCTTTCCGTAGCGTGAAAAAAATGCATCAGCCTGCTGCTGGCTCCTGACTGCACATGCCAGTCTTAACTTTGGAGAAGTATTCACTTTCTCCTCGACTCATTCCTCTCTCTTTGTCCTTTGATTGCAGATTCCAGATGGGTTTGGTAGCCAGTAATTACTTTTATAACTAGAACTCACTTGCAATGCATCAGGTTAATGTTAATGGCATTCTGCACAGGCACTCATAATCTTCTCTAACTTCTCTCCCATGCCAATGTAATTGTATTTCCTTAATACTAACCAAACAGTGATCTCTTATCTTCTTTTCTCTTTTTTTGACAGTGCATATGTGGGAAGGAACAATTTACATTTTTCCAGGCTCTCTCCCTCTCCTTCACTATGTTTATTAAATCTGTATCTGTTACTTTTATGTCTTAGTGCCAATGGATTTTTCTTCTAATTACAGCAATCTGATTTCAGTTTATTTAAATGCTGATTTATGTTTATGCTATCCCCTGGTATCAATTTCATTCCAACTAGATCCCAGTGTAACTTAATTACTTGTAGTCTTGTCATTCCAAACTAATGCTAATTAAAACAGTTTTATTACTGGAAGGTATTAAAGATTAACCCCTCCACTGTTCCATAGGAGAGAAAGTAAAGCGAAGGTGAGGAAACAGGTTTGCAAAACCAGAGAAAAGAGTGCATGGGAATGTCCACTACATCTGTTGTGTTTGATCACACAATGTGCTGTAGTTGCCCAAGGTTCACAGCCTGGTTGTATTACCCGGTCTGGTGATCTCTTCCTATGCTCATCCCCCCATTTTTTCCATTTCCTCTTATTTAACCCTGTCTGGGGGCAAGAGTTGCAGAAGCTGAAGGTGCATACCTACTGGTGGCTAGCCTCTTCTCTCTTCATGTCCCCATTTCCTCCCCCCTCTGCCACACCTCTCTGTACCTCCTCTCAGTTGTATCTCACCTTCTCTCTGTCTTCCTCTTCATGACACATCCCACTCTTTGCCATTCTCTCAAATCACACATTTGTTCACATTCAAGAAAAACAGTGTTTTAAGCCAATCATCCTCCCTGTATGCTTAGCATGGATGGAGATCTCTGTCAGTACATGGTTCACTGCTGTTGTGTTGTGTCCAGCAGAAGATGAAGCTGAAGGACTGACCAGACTAAGCTCTTAGGAGCAAGCACTTTGCAACCAAAGAGAGATCAATCCTCATGAAGGTGTGTTGGGGTGAGTTTAAGTTAGATGTTAGGAAAAGTTTTTTCACCCAGAGAGTAGCTAAGCACTGTAACAGGCTCCCCGGGGAAGTGGTCACAGCACCAAGCCTGGTGTTCAACAGTTCCAGAAGCATTTGGACAGTGCTCACAGGCACATGGGGTGCTTCTTGGGGCTGTCCTGTGCAGGGCCAAAAGTTGGACTCGATGACCCTTGTGGGTCCCTTCCAGGATATTCTATGAGGGGTTTTTTTCTCGGTGGATTTGAGGCAGTATGTACTGAGAAATAACAGAATATATTGCTACGAGTCTTCAAGCAAACTAGAGGAGTTAGTAGGCTGGTAAAGCACCAGCTGAGTGCAATTATCTTCTGTGCAGTGCTTGTAAACTTTACCTGCCTCTTCAATGCTTCCCATGAATCCCCCTGACTGCAGCATACCACTGTGGCTTCCCAAAATCCCTCCCCATCTCAGACACAGCTTTATTTTCCTCCACCTTACTCCTAAGTTCACATTCGCAGAAATGGTAATAAACTAACTCAGTTATTTTAAGAAAATCCCCAAGTCCTTACTCTTTAATACTAAAACAACTCCACATATATCTTTACAGGCTTACATATGCACGTGTATGCAAATAGCCACAATATTGTACTCAGGTGTTTGGCTTTCCAGCAGGTTTTTGGTTGGTTGCCAGGTAACTGGAACACTTCTGATACACATGTGCAGAAGACATAATTGTTTTTCCCGTGCACCCAAATTAGGAGCCGGCGAAGGCTACTGTTATTTCTGCTGATGAGAAAGTGACATCTGTGGGAACACAGAAAGCTACAGAGTGTGTCTGTCTGGGGCTAATTGATTTATAAAACTTGCCGACAGACAGATGTGAACAAACACTTCTGACAAACAACATGATTATAAATTAGCTTCTCCTTTTTATAGGAGGTAGGCTAAAAACACACAGCAAGGATAAGTAATGGGTGCAGGAGACACGTTATTTATTTTCTGCATCCAATGAAGCACAGCGATTGTACTCTTGTTCTGTGGGCTGGTTTCCTATCGGAGTCTGGGAGCAGGGGGAAAAGAGCTGAAGAATAAGGATGATCTCTAGAAAAGAGGAAGCATATTGCAGTATTCCAGAAAAAGATGCAAATATGATCTCTCTGAGTTCTCTGTCTGAGTTTGTGGGTTTTAGCTGAAGTGGATAGGTCTGATTGTTATAAAGTATTTCTGTGCTGTTTTACTTAACGAAATTCACTCCTACACAGACCAAGCAACTTATTTTCAGGATTTGTGCTTTAGAGGAGAAGGGAGTGTGAACTTCATCCCATTGCTTTGATAAGTAAATAAAGTTGTGCAATTCCTTGGAATTGCCTTTTAAGTCAATGAACGATACAACTGGTTTCCCCAGGAGAAGAAGGGAGAGTGTGAAGGGAGGGGTGAGCCTATCAGACAACTGAAGTCCTCTGTGTGGATGCTGAGACTACTCTTTAAAATAACTACATTCTTTCCTCAGGGTCCCAGAAGAAGATTACAGGAAAAAAAAATAGAAAAAATTCCACCTCTTCATACTTACATGAAAGAAAAAGAGTTCCACATACTATTGTCTAGATGAGGATTTCACTTCATTTTTCCATATATAAGCAGAAGGCAATAAGAAATAGAATCAAAATTAACTTGGCTCCAAGAAGCTGAAATGAAATTTTTAAAAGTATTAAACATGACAACAGATCACGGAAATTCACAACAAAGACTACATTATCTACAGTCATTGGTAAAGCAAGTGGAGAAATTTAAAATAAAGGTAAATAGGAATCTTCTTGTCATCTCTCAACTCCCAGCATCCCTATCTGCCTCTCTCTGGGTTCTGCTGGTCCTGTTACCAAGCACAAGGCAGCAACAACAGGGACTAGTAGAGAGGAGTGTGCTGTGTATGCCTGTATTTTATACAGAGGGAAAGCTTGCTATCCATCATCACAGTTCCAAAGGGAGAGGCAATCCTGAATCTTTCCTCTACAATGCTTTCCACCGCAACACAAAGAAATCTCAGTGAGAGAGAGAGAGCACGAGTGCTAAGTGCACCAGCACAAGGGTAGAAATGGAAAAAAAACCCTCAGAGAAGTCATTACTCATCAGTCTTCAGATTTATAGCCTTCAAGGTCTGGGAGGGTGGGAGCTCAGCACAGGCAGCAGCAGCAGACACTGCTGCTCCTCAGCTAAGGCATGACCTTCCCTGGCTGCCCAGCCCCGGGTATGCAGATGATGGGAGAAGGGCAGGGAAAGTTCCTGCTGCTCAGTTCTTGGGGTGCTGCCCTTGTACAGCTGCCTTGTACAATTCAGAGCAGCAGCACTCGGATCTGTCAAGGGCAGTGAGCAGCCAGCAGCAATTCTGGCAGCCAGGGAGGGATTTTTCAGGATGAGAGCTGAGTGCAATCAAGGAGAGGTAGGCAAAGCATTCCCCAGACCTGTGGTTTCTGGGAATAGGTGGATACAGAGGCAGACCCTTGCAGGCAGAGGCTTGCTGGATTCATGGGGGTTCATGGTGTTTGCCCTGCTGAGAGTCTGTGGTGCAATGAAGTTTAGCACTGAGGGCCCTGTTACCCTCATTGGCATCCAGCAGAACCTGGTATGAGGAAGACTAAATACAAGCAAAGTGAGGTCCCAAAGCTCATGCAGATGCTCCAATCTAGGCTGAAATCTTGGCAGACAGGACATGCCAGTGGGACACAGGACTTTGAGTAGTCCTGGGAAGATGATGTTAATTATTCCTGTCATTAAGAGCAGCAGGAAACGAGTCTTTGAAAGCAGCTTGTCTCACATACAGACATACACACACACACCCAGCCACAAGCCAAGGCAGGCTTTAGGAGAAAAGGTTGTTGCTCAGTGTAAAGGAAACTAAGTCAATATTATCTTTTAATAACAAATCTAAAAGGAGGCAAGCTGTCCCAAAGAATGAGCCAAGAGAAAACACGATTCACAGGAATATGACAGATCAAGGGGCCTCAGTTGAACAAATTAGCATGTGCAAATATTTGGGCTGATGAGCTTGATGGAGATTTAAATTTTAGAGACCACATTAACAACTGGCATCCTGAACTAGAGTTGCATTAAAAAGAACCTTCCCCAACCAAGGAATTGTTTCTCCTGCCTTGTTTTCTTTCACTTAGCAGAAAACATTCTTCCTTCATGCTGTGAGAAACAACCTTTTTTCATCCCTGTGCTTGCTCTCACTTTTCTGATGACTGCTCTGAGTTTAATAAGCTGCTGTCAGACATGTGCAGTTAAAGCTTGGGGTTGTGTTTCTGTTTTCTCTTGTTCTTGCACAACGCAATTCCAGTGGTGTTGCTTTTACAAGGCATGATGCAGCTCCTCACAGGAAGAGTGCAAGACAAAACCAAGGTGTTTATGGAGCACTGAAGCATCCCTCTCCTGCTGTGGAACATATGTGCAAAGAGAAGATCTCTTGTAGTCCCTCTTCATCTTAAACCCATCTGTGTTCTTCCAGAGTGCTCTCTGAATAAACAGGGCAGGAAGAATTATGTTTTATATGCATTGAAAATGCATATAAAAATAAAGTTACGGTTTTCTTTCCTCATAGAATCATAAAAAGGCTTGGGTTTGAAGGTACCTTAAAGATCATCCAGTTCCAATCCCCCTGCCATTGGCATGAATGCCACCCACTAGATCAGACTGTCCCATCCAACCTGGCCTTGAACATTTCATATGTTTTCATTTTCTGTGCTTTTGTGTGTATAATAGAATTAACGCTAGGGTCATCTGAATGGAAGGCAAATTTTGCACCCAAGGAGAAAAGGAGAGACTGAGAGAAACTAGTTGTTCTGCTTTGATTTGGTTCTTGATCCTAAGAAGAGGGAAGACGAAGCGCAATCCATGTTCTTATATGGCCACCTTGGTCTTTCTTTTTACTGCCACAAAAGCAAGGAAAAAATAATGCAGGAAATTCCTGTGCTCCAGTGTACGGTTAACTCACAACTTTCAGGAGTGAATTACCCTGCTAATGTCATAGTGTCTGCTACAAGCCAGTTAGCAAGGCAGCAAGGCTCTTGCTTTTGTACTTATTATGCTTATCTCAATTACTATTCACAGTCTGAAGCCTCACTTCCCTGCCATTTTATACTGATCACTGTACTAGACTGAGGAAAAGCTTATGACCATATGGTAGCTTTTGGCTGCTCACCCATTCTCAGGATTTCACCCAGTTCTCATTGACTTTCAATGGCATCTGGATGACTAATTGCCACAGGCATCTCTCAAAGCCTCAGCTACAGTACCCCAAAGTATGCAGGCTACTTTAAAGTCTAACCACACAAAACAACAGGTTCCTGCCCCCAGGCTTTTGCACCTACTATTTGATGTTTATCCTTAAGTGGTAATGATAAGTCAATCGAGGCAGAGTGGTTATGGCGAGTCTCAGGCCACAATGCGCAGCTGGAAGTTTTAGGAAGAGCTAGGCTAGTCCAACGAACATTATCATCCCCCTTGAAGTGACCATCACCAGAAAGGTGCTGAGCAGCCTGTGCCTTGAGGTGCAGGGTTTATTTCATGCTCTGCCACTGATATCCAGTAGAGCCTCTGCCAGGTCATTTAACCCCTGTGCCATTTTTCTCTACTAGGTCACAAAGTGTTGAGAACAGGAAACATCTTCCATTATCCATGCACAAAGGAGTTTGTCTTGGAGACTCTGGCATTGGCTGGAATCTGACCTGGAAAAACTCTAGGAGAAATAATAGCTGAAAGTGTTTCTGTGTCCTCGAAAGAATTGTGTGGACTCGTCTGCACTGTGTGAGCTGATGGTACCCACTTAATTGACCTGTGAAAGTAGCTGTACTTGGTTTTGCCAAGCTTTTTTCCTTCTCAGCCCCCCAGTTTCTGCAGGGCCAAGGAAATCCTTTTGAACAAGATGATTCAGAACAGAGGAAAACAGCATGTCGCGTAAACAACTATGTAAGGTAGGAAAAATAAAAAAGAAACCTCCTCTATCCTAAATAACAGCAAGACCATTGCAGAGGTCAGAATGGCCAGGGCTGTAAAAAGCTTCTAAAAATGTATGTGCTGCTGTTGAATTGCTTTGCCCTTGTCTCCAGAGCTTCACAGGGAATTGTATTCAATCTCGAGTTTTATGAAGACGAGCCCAAGGAAGATTTGGTCTGCAGCATTTCTGGCTGTAGTCTGAAATGCTGCTCAGGATGTCTTTAAAGATTTAAAAGGAATTTAGCTTTGGTGTTGTTTGTGTGTGATTATTGTAGAGTTTTTTTCCAAACCACAGAATTGCTGAAAGGTTTTATACCTTTTCTATTTTCTCCCTTCAAAGATTACAGATAGACTCATCACCTAATTATTTTGTTTCCATCTTGTAAACAAGATCTGGGGAATAAGATAGCAAAGAATATATTTCTGCTTGTATCTTACAACATGCCTACACTGAAAGAAATTATACGTAACAAAATTTCATTTCAATTTCTGGTAACAGGGCACCCTGTGAAATGGGAAAAAGAAAAGAGGAGATGCTGTTAGACACAGTCTGTCCCATGTAGTTCTACTCTGCTCCAAAGGGCTGCTAAATGGAAAATTTCAGTTTCAGTAAACCTTTATTGATATATTTAGTAATATTAATAAATTATTCAAATAAAAAAAGAACAAAAGTTCCCATGAAAATATACACAGATGTTATTTAAGCAGTCCTTGCCTGGAATATAAGAAAGCCAGGTTTCTCACTTCTAGAAATCTGAAAAATAAATCAACTATGAAGCACAAGAAAAAGGTTCTCTAATTGTTTTTTTATTTATTTCATCTTTCTTTTCCAAGTTCACTCAAAACCAGAGAGAGTAAACATTTAAACTGGCATTTTTACAGTTAAGTTTCAAAAATTCTTGCTTGCAGTGTAATTTTAGTTGGCTGTGCTCCTTCAAAAACAGCTGCAATAATGGTCTATCTGCATACATGCTCAGAATATAATATATAACATATAATATACCATATATAGTATGTTATATACATCATATATAAATAAATAAAAAATAAAATACTAAATAAAATAATAACTCTCTGCAATATTTTCATTTCATAGTCTGGAAGCCATCTCATGAACTTGAGAGAACCTCTGTGGAGATCATGGGTTGGAGGTAGACATATATTCTTAAGGTAAATACTGCTACTCTTCAGATACTTAGTTCCAGGACTGTCTAAAGAGATTGGTGATAACACCCTGTGGTTGCCAGTGCAAAGGTAGGAATATTCTAACAAAAAAAAGCTTCCCATAATCAAGTATTAAGTAAAGCATTACCATCCCCAAAGTTATATTTTCTACTATAGCGGGTTGTATATATCAAGAAAAGTGGGGGATATAAATAAAACCTCCCTCATTAGACCTGCAGCCTGAGGATGGGAGGGGTGTAAGCACTGCCATGTGTTTCCTGAGATTTGCAAAACCAGAAAATAGATGAGTGACACAAATCAAGGCAAGTCTATGAGGCACTTTAGAGTCTCCTTAATATTTTGGTTTTCCTTAGTGAGTATCCTCCCTTAAATGTCTGACTTCTGATAGGAAAGTGTAAATGGTGAGTTTGCCTTGCTGCTTTAGACTTGCATACAAGAAAGTGCCTGAGCCCTGATTTGGCAAGAAAGAAATGGTCATCTGGATTTCAAAGGAAATCTCTCGCTATTGGGGCATCTTTAAGTTCTTAAAGATATTCGCGGGATTCCAGTACACTTTAAACATGTGCATATGCATTATTTCTGAAGTGGGCCCAACAGCCCAATTGAAGCTTTCTGAAAGTCTCCAGTCCTTGCAGACCTCAGGCTGTGCTTTCCCATTATCTCGCCATCTTTTCTTGAGATTTTGGCAGTTATCTGTGTGTGTTAGTACTGACTTTGAGCAGGATGAGAGATCACCCACTATGGAAATGCTATGAGTTTGCAGTGCCCAGCTGTGCTGGGGATTTCTGCTCTTCGAGTTTTCCCTCTGTATAGAGGATGTGGAGGCATCAGGGCTCATGGAGAGCCTCCCCTCTGAAGCCTTCCACAAGCACCTCCACCTCCATGGAACTCAAATCCACACATCAGCCAACCACCTTTGCCTTTTCTTTATATAAAGTCTATAGAATGTCATGGATTTCTGAATAAATGGTGTTCCTGTAGCTTTTCCTCCAACAATTTCTTTTTGCTTATGAATTTTAAGCTCAGATTCAATTTCATTAAATGCACAGATGAACTGCCGGACTCTAATGAAGGCAGAGCATGGAAATATATTTCCATGCTTTCACTGGTCATTTCACCCAAAGGTGATGTCTTTCAAGGCTGAAAGGAATTCATCAAAGAAAAAGATGAGAGGGGAAGTCAGCCTTTTCTCACTGCCTGCTGCCAGTCCAGGGAGAAGTGAAATGAGCCGTCAGAGCTCAAAAGGAGTGTGAGAGGGAGACATGCCTGTAGCTCATGGTGCACCTTCTCCCTTGGGCCTCAGGAGGACATTTTGATGATGCAATAATCAGAAAGATGAATTCTCTGGTGCTCTGAACACGCCGCCAAAAGGCGAAACCTTCCCTTTGCTGCCAAGTCCTTATGTGAGTGGTGTTCATGCAATGACAAATCTTACAGAACCCCATGTGTGTACAAGGGAACCAACCCCCAACATCTTTCTCGCAGGTCCCAAGGCAGGGTCTGAGTGTAGCACAGGACCTTCACTGACAACAGCACTTTAAATAATAATAAATTGCTTGCCACAAAGGCCACCAACCTATGCCAACCCAGATCCCAAGGCTGCAATTTATATTGTCCTTGCTTCTCTGGAGACTCTCTCCTTGGCTCAGAAGACAGGTCCCCTGCTCCTCAAGGCAAGCTTCCTTGATTGCTTAACATCCCTTGTTCACCAGAAGCAAGCTTCAATGATAAAATAAAATTAATAAAATCAGAATCACAGAGTGGTTCAGGTTGGAAAGGACCTTAAAGATCATTTGCAACCTCCTTAAAGATTATTTGCAACCTCCCTGCCATGGACAGGGACCCTTTTAGCAATAGAAGCATTAGGGTAAAACTGGTCACTCATAAATGTACTAAAGCAGTGTTTCAGAGTAAGGCGCACTTCACTCCCAAATAAGTAAGGAAGCATGTATTTATGCTTTAAAATCAAGGGAAATAAGGATAGAAGGTTAAAATTAAATATAAGATAGAAAAGCTAAAAGGAATGATTTTTTTTCCCCCAGGAAATCACTACTTGAAAATTTCACGGACAACACAGCCACTTGAACAATGAATAAAGCAGAGTGGTTTAAATGCAGTGAAATTGCCCTGTCCTCAGCTTTCTTTTAATCTTTTGTGGCCCTACAAGGAGCCTTGGAAGAGGCAGCCCTGTGACATGATAATCCAGCCTCCTCCAGCAGCTGAGCTTAATCAGTCAGTAAGACCTGAAGCCACTATGTTACATTTTCAAGCAGGAACCTCAAATTCCCTTTTTCCTGGCTAAACACTTGTTGATTTTACATCTGCTGACTTAAAACGCAGAAAAAAACCCCAAAAACCCAACATTAACCACAAACAAATGATTAAATCCACACTGCTAATAGTTCCTTAATTGCTGACCTGAAGGTCCACAGCAGTCCTGATTGTCACTCAAGTTAATTTATAAATGCATGTTGATTTTGAAATTGTAATGATGCTGAGTTAGCAAATGGATTAAGAATGGCAGAAGAGTTTTGTGTGTCAGGGGGCCCTACATTATGAATGATAAGATTTCCCATCTGTGTAACTCCTGGGATTGCAAAACATTTACCAAAAATTAATTTCTCATCACTCAGAACACCCTAGGAGGTAATCAGATGTTTGTGTTTCACAGAAGTTAAAACCACAGCTTTAACAAACCCAATGGTTTGTGTGTATCCTGCCTTGAGGTCCACTGCAATATTAAGGCCAGGAAAGCTGATTTTAATAGAAATGGAAAGACACATTTTTTTCTGTGGGGCTGTGTCTTGTAATTAGTTATTGGTGTGTCTAGAAATAAGCAGACTGCAGCTGGACTCACAATTTCAGCCTCTCCTGGGATTCCACACTTCTCTCTTGCAAGTGGTAAGCTCTTCCTGAGCCGCCCAGCTTAGATTGTCCAGAGGGTCACTGTCACTGCACAACCCAAACAACCTTTGGGACTGTTATTTGACTGAAAAGTGGTAGCAGCGGTATTGACAAAAAGAGAAAGAGAATTGTGGAGTCATTTAAGTTGGGAAAGATTTTTAAGATCATCAAGTCCAACCATTAACCCCACACTGCCAAGTCCACCAGTAAGCCATGTCCGTGAGTGCCACATTACTCGTGTGAGAACAGTGAGATTACATGAACCTAATTTTTGAAAAAAGAAGCCTAAACACAGATTTTTTTGTTTTTATCTGTGCATTGCACAAATCTTGGTAATTCTTTTTTTTTCATTATTTTTTCCTGGTGCAACCAGATAGACTGTAAGACTAAAGTGTGGTCCTTGGCAGAGGACTCCAGTGATTGGGAAAGCCTGTGACTGGTTAGACTTCCCTGCAACAGCAGGGATTTAATGTATTTCTCCCTTACCATACAGAGCTTTCAAAAGAACCGAAATAAGCTTTAAACACTTTTGCTCTTTTTCTTAATCAAATGGTACTAAAGAAATCAGGACAAAGTATGCACAGTTAGAAACTGATTTTTCATTAATGAATGAAAAAATAAACAAATTGAGAGTGCACCTTCAAAGAACCAGCTTGACATTACTTGAAATGATATTGCAGAGAGTAGAACCAAATTCTGGCATTAGTTTGTTTATCTGTACATTGGATATTTGGTCATCTTCTTATTCTGCCTTACAGAAATGAAGGAACTCTGGTGCCACCAAGCCAGCTGTATGTGCTAGAAAAGCATCCAAGCAGCCATGTTATTATTTAACCATCTATTATTAGAGAATATTGTCCCACTGTTGAAGTGTACTTTTGGTCAGCCTGATACAGATGGAAAAGTAGATTTCCATATATTAAGGGTTTACCTGAAGCTCGTCAGAATTAAATCATAATTATTAGGAAAAATTTCTTTTTCAAAAGGGTTGCCAAGCACTGGAACAGGCTGCCCAGAGAAGTGATGCAGTCACCATCCCTGGAGATTTCTAAAAGACTGGTGGATGTGGCATTTTAGGACATGGTTTAGTGGTGGATTTGGCAGTGCCAGCTTAATGGTTGAACTTAACGGTCTTGGAGGTTTTTTCCAACCTGAGCATTTTGTGATTATATGATTCTAAGATATTTACGGAGTTAAATGTCTCCTCTGGAGAAGCCAACAGCTGATGAATATATTAGCTTAACTCAACCCCATTTCCCTCCTGACTGTGCAAAAAGGAGCTACACCAGCATGCCCAAAACGGGAATCAATTACTCCTCCTTCTTATGCTGCTAAATATTCAGGTTCTGTTGGTGCATCTCCTCCCGTTTGGCTCCAGTTCTCTTGCAGGTTAGCAAGGAAATCAGATGCAAATCACATAGGTGATTCCTCAGCGGGAGGACAGAGCTGTGGCTGCCAAGGAGGAGGCAGGCTGCCTTTGTGTTTCTCAGAGTCACATAGCACTTAGCCACACGGTTCCCATTGACTTTCAAATGGGAAATATGTAGATGCAAGTAAGAGTTATGGAAATGTAGCCTTTCACTGTATCATTAGTTTTTTGTTTCCACATGACAGAAACTCATGATTTATTTTGAATATTTAAACCGTGTTAGTGCAAGTGATTTTTTTTTTTTTCTGGTTCTTTTGGTGACTGTGAAATAAGCAACCCCAACAGTTTGGCATGGCAGCATAAAGAAGCTGACATAGCTGAAGAAGATTGTGAAGGGGTCTATTTTGCATATCATCTAATCTAATTGCAACGTATGTAGTGTCCTTATAGTTAAAGCACAGGAATATGGAGGTGGTCACCTGGGTTGTGTTTCTCTCTGCTGGACAAATCAATTAGTCTATATACATCACCTTTAAAGTAGAAATAATACTTTAATCATACGGAAGTTTTAAGCCTTTTTCAAGGCTTGAGGAGTGCTCTTATATTTTTGGATTCAGTATAACATACTATCTAGGCTGTATACAGATATCACCAAGCTTGAGACTATTATAGTTGCTTCACTCACACCATCCCACTAAACATCTTTTATTGCCACTTATGTCTATGATTTAAGACTGGGCTACATGGGACACAGTCAGCAAGATCTCCTGTCCTCATGGGTCCTCTACAGTCCTCTACACCAAAGAAAACTAGAAATCAACTCCACTAAATGCAAAGCTACATCCAGTTTCAAACTGAAACTGAGCTGCAGTAATGTCTTTTCTTTTTTAATCTCCTGAAAATCTTATGCAGTCCTGAACATTTAGATTTAGCAGAATCCCTCACCTGATGGTTTGATTTATCTTGCTTCAGCCAGCAAAGCAGTTGAGCTACTTAGCAATTCTGCTGAAATTACTGTTGAAAAGCACAGGCAGGTGTGTCTCTCTGAATCATGTCCTTATCACAAGAACTTCAGGGGCTACCAGATGATCTGACCAAGGAGCTAAGAGGGATCGTTTCTCTTAACTGAGCTTTTCTCAGAGGGAAATGGCTATTTGCATATTTTACCAGAAGTGTCAGGCTTTTATTAGCTATAAGGAAGCATAATGGTATCTACCTATATATTATCCTTCCAGAAATATCTATCTATACCTTATTTTACTATTCAGGACACTTTGTATAAGCCTCTACCCTTGTGCACAACTAGAAATTACTGGCCTCCTGTTTTTCTCAATTAAGTGACATAAATCATGAACAGTTCAACTGAAAAGAGCGAAATTTCAGTGATGTAAAACTGATGGGGAAAGACAAGAGGGCCCTTGATTCTCGTAGTTCTGTCTTTAAAACACTCAGTCCAAGGGCCTTCAACATACAGCCCCTCTCTACTACAGATTGTATTCCAGTAGGATTCTGACACAGAGTATTTGCAAAGCGTGGGGCTAAACTGTTTTACTGGGGTTTGTTTGTTTGTTTTTTAATGGGGCAGAGCTAAATACTAATATAATGGCACAGGCTGCCTAGGGAAGTGGTTGCTTCACCAGCCTTGGAGAGGTTTAAAAGACTTGCAGATATGGTGCTTAGGGACATGGTTTAGTGGGGGATGACACATTGAGTGTTAAGTTAATTGTTGGACTGGGTGATCTTAGAGGTCTTTTCCAACCCAAATGATTCTATGGTTTTAAATGCAGCACATAACACAGTCTTCCCAATAAGCATCTATTAATCAGAGAATAAAAGGATGATCAGCTGCTTCGTGACAGCTTGAAACAGAAGTGTGCCACATAATTTACTGCACACACTCTCCAAGTTTACAGAAAAATTTGGGTTGAGTTTGATGTTTTCTCAATAACTCAGTAGAGCTAAAACTTCGGAAAAACAGGTGGGTGAAACAGTTTGCAAAGAAAAAAGACAATTTTGTAACAATCTGAACTATTATCTAACCTGTCTGGTTGAAAGGCTTGGGACAGACTATAAAAAGAGAGAGCAATTACAGAAGAGGAATGAAATGAATATGGTTTGTTTGTTAGGAAGATCCTTCTTTCTTCCTGAAGCCTTTGCAAAAAAAGTAATTTGTGCTGACATTGACCTGCTTTTTGGGGGGATCTTGTATTTCTTTACTTCACAGGTTCCCAGAGGCTTTTGTGTGGCATTAATATTGGTAATGACTGAGTCTCTTTCCCTAATAAGATAAAATGGAGGTGAAAAATAATTTCTATGGCTTCTGCAAGGAAAAAGCACTATGTTCAGATCCTGAAAATTTAGCTGTGTGTTATTCTCCTGAAGACGTAGGAGAAATTGACAATGTGTATGTGAGAAGCTGGACAAGTGGAGAGGAAGAAGGCCTGGGAGAAATGAATGCACAGCCCCTGTTCCTACATGTGCCTGAGATTCAAGGTGTTTCTTGCCCTTGCTATCAATAAAAGGCTTTGCAAAACTTTTTTTCCAGAAGATGTCTTCACCAATTTTTAAATTTCTTTCACTCACATTTTTGTAATCCCTGCAAAGCTCCTTTCTTAAAGATATATCAGGAAGTTCTTCACAGGCAATTTTTTTTCAGAAAAAGTAAAATACCAGCATGTTGGCAGCAGTTTTGGTTACCTAGAACCAAAGGTGCTGAAATTGCATGGAGGAAGGGGAGGAACCAGTTTTTTAGCTAGGAAATACTAGCTAAAAACTTGATCAAAGGGTTTACAGGCACACAACCATACTCCATCTCTGTGTATGGGTTTTGTTATCCCAAACTGGTGAGGAAGATGAAACCAGTGTTCACAATCTGGTTTTGCAGGTGCAGTCTGAGGATTTCATCCCAATCCAATTCCAATTGCTCTTCATCCTTTCTTTCAGTCTTTATTCTCCCTTCCCCTGATGATGACAAACAGGGGCACAAAGAAATAGGGAAGAACAGAGTGAAGTGCTTCTTTCCAGCAGCCACTCGAATTTCAAGCAGAGTACTGAAAGAACCAGTACAAAGGAACAGAGCTGTTGTTTTTTTCCCCTGCTTGCTCCTTGTTAAGCTTCACAGCTCAACAGGTGCCCTACTTTGAAAGAGAAAAGGCAACAAAAACATCCACTCACTTTTCTAACTTGTTAATTAACCTTTTTGCTTTCCCTGTCTACATTTCTCTTCTCCAGGGCTCTCTTTCCTAATATTGCCTTTTGTGAGACAAGATGGTGGAAGATGAGACAAAACGGCAGAGGGATGAACTACCAGTAACTGGGAATCTTTTCAAGCAAAACATGTTCAGAGCATATGCAAAGGTGCTGCCTCTCTTCTTAGATCATTCCCTTGGCAGCAGGATGGGATAGGCAAAATCAAACCAATCTTCAGAGATTTTCAGCTGCAGATCTCGAGAATTGGCAAGGTTTTTATTGTTGTTTTCCAAATGGGAAAAAAAGAGAGGGAATTTGAGAACATATGGTGAGAGAATAATGAATGGGTAAACAGACTCCTTCTGGGCTCTGTCCTTCACTGAACCCAAAGGCAACAGTCGTAGATTCAGTATTGTTAGAATAGATACTGACCATGATTTCATGACCAGAAAGTAGCTACTGCAAAGGTCTTCAGTCTCCTTCTTTCAAAGCTGATGTACAAAAGTAAAGTTCGAAAACATAAATCAAAACTCGGCACTGAGTTTTGCCATTTTGCTACCCAATGTGTTCCCACTCGTTCCTGTTGAGCTAAGATCAAATAAATCATGGAATAGAGAGGTTAAAACTCAGTTTTACCACCAAAAGCATCTCTTATCTGCAGATATCCCATTCACTGGCAAGGGGAAATTCCCAAAATATGTCAATAAACATAGTAACAGATACAAGAATCTTCTTGTTTACCGGGATATTCTTCTGACCCTAAGGCCATTCACAATTGAATTAATCTAAACTTTGGAAATATATTATATGTTTAATTTAGCTAAGAACAAAATAATGAGCAATATCCCAGCAAGTATTTGGTTACCTCCTCATCTGTTTACCATGCAGGGACACATGGAAGAAGATCTGTTGTTGAAAAGGATACTTCCTTTTATTACACTGGTTGCCAGCATCCCTGAAGTTTAAAGAAATTAAAAAATGGAAAAAGTAATTAAAGCATGCTAGGCCTAATTACTTTCCTGCCTGCTTCAGCAGTGTTTTGGTGGGGAGAAATCATAGTACTTCAAACCCCCATGTCTGCTTAGGAACTGCAGTCCCCAAGCCTTCTGCTGAGTAGAAAGCTGGAATTCTCTCTTCTTAACTGGACAGCCTTCTGCTTTCATCAAGAAACTTGACATTTTCCATAGCCAGCTCCACATGAAACTCCTTCCACAAGGTACTATTTGAGATCCAGGGATATGAAGAGGAAAATACAAGTTTATACTCTCAACATATTAAGAATGTTGTGAATTGGATGCTGCTTGTTGGAGGATGATGAGGATATTTAAACTTAGAGGGTAAATACTAAGAAATAAACAAGATTGTTGGAAGGCAGAGGATGGTTCATGCTTAGCAGTTCCTGTAACTACTCCAAAGTTAGCTATTTTAGAGGTACAAAGGTTGATACAGAAAAGCCCTGGAAACATAACAATAGTAATAATAAAAAAACTAAACCCAGAAGAAAATCTCTGACAAAGAGTGGAAGAAAATGCAAAATTCAAAAGGGAAGAAAAATAATGGCAAGAGAAATCAGAGAAAATTTATGCAAAAAGTAAATAAAGTAAATAGTAGCAAACATACATTGTAGGGCAAATGTCTATTACTTTGTTTGGGGAGATATTTTCTAAAAAAAATAAGTAAACAAAAACCCAACTAGATTTGAAGCCGGGGAAAAAAATGTTATTGGAATAAGGGGCAAATGAATATTTCAGGAGAAGTACTTTCTTCCCATTTCTCAGCGCTGATCCAGCTGCATCTGGAACACTGCATCCAGCTGGGCCCCCAACAAAAGAACGCTGTTGACAAACTTCAGAGAGTCCAGCATAGGCCACCAAGGTGATCAGGAGGTTGGAGGAGGTTGGAGCACATGCTGTACAAGGAAAGGCTGAGAGCTGGGTTTGTTCAGCCTGGATACTCAGCAGGGATTTCATAACTGCCTTACAGCTCTTCTGAGCAAGTTTTTTAAGAAGACAGAGCCAAGTTGTGATGCATGACAGGGAAGGATCCATCTGGATTAAAGGGAAAAAAAAATCCAGCATGAGATATTTAAGCCCAAATAAATGATGGGACCTTCATCCTTTGAGATTTTGAAGGCTCAGCTGGAGGAAGCCCTAAATAATCTGTTCTCAGTTCAGCGTTGACCCAGCTGTGAGCAGGAGCTTGGGCTGGAGGCCTTCTGAGGTCCCTTCCAACCTGCATGATCCTCTAATTATAGGAAAGCTTCAGCAGAAACATTTTAGATAAAGCAGTCGGGGAGACCTAAGAGCTAAAAAGCAGAGTGAAAAGCTGTAGTTACTGAAATATACGGCGATCTAGACACAGGCCAAAATATTTGGCATTTAAAATGAAACTTTGGAAAAGAAACTTTGGAAAAGATGCAACAAAGAAACAAGCTATGGGGAAAGATGGCAGACTAGTCAGAATTACACTCTGTGAATCTCTTCTTTCTAGTGTAAAGAATAAAGTGTAAGGTGAAAAATGGGCTTGGTCAGACCACGTTTTCCCTTTGCTTCTACCTTTTGAATAACCATGGAGGGATAGATTCTACAGAATGTCACTCAGTGCTTTCCTTTCTACCCTATACAAATAATTTTGGTTTACGGTTGGTCTTGAACCAAGTCAGCATACTTTACACATCTGTTTTAAAGGGAGTGGCTTATGCAGATTAAACCTGTTTGTTGTCATCCTTATCAACGAGAACATATATACTACATTGCTGCACACTGGCTTTTGTGTCTTCAGGTCTGTCATTAGTCTTCTTTTTATGTAAAGTGGGTATATAGGAGAAGCTGCCAGATGTGCCAGAATATGAAGTTGAAGTATTTGGACGGATTGTAACAAAGTTTGGACAGTACTTGTTTAGCGGAGGCCGTATTTACTACAGGTGTAAACTTTTTTCCATAACAGACAAAAATTGTTGTTCACTTTGCACTGGGGTCACATTCTGATTGCCCTTCCAGTGTTTGCACTTGACTCCTCATCAAGTTTTGCTGCTTCTTGGGAAACATTTGTAGGCATTCCTGAGGGTAAAGGGAGCCTTGGTCTGATTCTGCTGAGGCCAAGATTTTAATAAATTGTAATATGTTTGACATTTAGGGAGAAAATGCAGCTCATATACATCACCAAATGGTAGCAGCTGTACAAAATAACATAGCTGTGATCCTTTCCTTTGCATTGACTGTTACGTATGCTCAGTGGTTTTGGGATGTCCTGAAGTTTCATTCCTTGGAACGGAAACTCAATCATTAAATCTGATGCCAAGCCTGTTTTGCAAGACTTTTCCTTACAGTTGCTTTGCTACACAACTAAGAAGTGCAATTGGGAACAAAGAATGGTACTTCCCACTCTTTGCTGCCAAGTCCTCAGACCACACCACGAATCCTTCTCCATGTTGGCCCTTCTTTTATTTGCCATTTGTCAGTTACAATGCGTGTATTAGAAAGATTGCCCCCACAGAGAGAGCTAGTGAACTTTTAAAGGAACCCATTGACAGGTTTGAATAAAACATCTGTAAGTTCACATGCCTGAGTTCTGTGCAGCTGATTTGATCTTTCCAAGATCTGCAATGCCCTGATGATGATGATTTTGAGGCATATTCTTGGGTGAAGAATTACAGTGTCATACCTCTGTAATTCTAACAATGAAGAACTTATCACCTTTCCAAGTAATTCTAAATTTTGTGTAGTCTCACATGAAATCAAGTATTTTTCCAGAGAAAATGAGGGTGCCTGTTATACATGCTAAAAAAATTCCCACGCATTCACTGACAAACTCCCAATAATGTATTATGAGTACATGGGACCACAGGGAAATAGAGTGTGACATTCACATTCCTACCACCAGTCTGTAAGACTTTATCTACTTTGCAGGGTGATGAGATGAAAATTCTGGTCTAAGGGACATGATTTTCCACTGAATTTAAGGTCATACTCGCAAGTGATGATAGAAGTAATTGCCACTGTGTACTTAGGGACAAGTGGTCAGAGACTGGAGGTATCAGGTGATATTTGTACAATGATCAAGTAGCTCTCGTACTACGACAGAAGATGCCTCAAGAAGATCTTGCCACACTAAGGCTTATATCCACCATGTTTTTGATACCTTTTATTTCAAGATCTTTCCGCAAGGTAAAGCCTTGAGGCCATCTGCATTTTTGGGGACTCTTCCATGCTACTCATTTCTAGGGATGCAAGTAACATGGAAAGGAACATAGAGCCTTAACTGCAGCAGAGAAAAACATTTCCTGTGATTGCCTCCACTTACACTTCATTGCATCTGGTTACTATAGAGTTTTAGCTATTCTACAGACTCCAAATTTTGCCCAAATGTGGGTAGTGCTGACAGATTGCCGGAAGCCAGATAGTGACAGAAAAAGCAGGACAAAGTATTCTCTGCTTCTAAGACATGCAGGGGTGATTTGCTGGAAACACTGAATTTCAGTACCCCATTTGACAGCCACCTTCATCTTGTACTTGTGAAGTTGAATAAAGTGGAAATGTTGCCTCCTGGGGTATATAGCCTACATGATTTGCTCAAACACCACTGAAAGCTCCAGGGTCCAAAATTTCTTGTGATGGGCTGGACAGTGCATGCAGCCACAACTGCTGCTCTGATCCACACCTGACACTAGGAAACATTTGCTGTTACAGAATCAAAACCAGACACAGCTAAAATTTCTGAGAAAACCAAAAGAAAAATAGCACCAAAAAAAAGAGAGAGGGGAATTAAAATTAACTCAGCTGCTTCATTTGGCACTTGATATGCCAGGGGATCAAGAGGAATTATATGAGAAAAATGCACAGAAGACATACTGTGCATTTCTGTTCATTACCAAATTAGCACATTTCGTATCATGTTTCAACCTTCTTTCAGGCTTTGCCTTGTAATACACGTGTTTAGAAGGGAACTAATAGTAGCAATTTTTAGTGACTACTTAAAAATGAAAAAGGCATTTTTACAATATTTTTAAAGAATACTTCATTAAGCAGAGGGAGGTATACTAGAGACACAAAGCTCCATGCCCATGAAAACACAGTACAAAATTTCCAGGCCTCTGCCTTTAATTGCATCCAAAAGTCATTGTTCTTCAAACAAAAGAAGCCATGGGGTGAATGTTTTATGTTTCATTGTGTCTTTATAAATTTCCATCACTCAAGATGAAAGAGGAACCAAGTCATTGGAGCTATTTTTTTTCTGGTCTAGCTGCTCAAAATCTTATTTTTCCCAACTGATTTATTTGAGCTATTATAACTATTCATGATTATTCTCCTGTCTCATGATATGACACATTCACGTGGTGATTTTTCTCTGGTGACCTCAAATTCTTTAGGCAAGTAGTTTATTTTACATCACTGTGCTGCAGAGAAGATGCTCTGCAGAAGACAGAATCAGACTAGTAGGTTACTCAAAGTCTGAAGTCAATGGGTGAGACAGTTAACTTTTACTTTTCTATTTTATTATTAATTTTTAAGTTATTAAAAATTATCCATGTTATTATTATTTTGTTACTAATATTTTACTTTATTATTTATTATCTTATTTATTGTTTTTTAAAGAGTAGAGAGTATAACTCTGTGCATTCTGTCCTCTATTGTGCAAAAACAGAAGATAAGAGTATGGTACAAGGTGTGAAAAAACTATCCTTGTTCCAAAAGAAAGGATATGCTGAGTTGTTTTTTAATTTTACCAAAATTAGTCAAACAACAAGCCTTATAGAAGATACACTAGCTAACAAGGGAAAGCAATAATTACAGTCTTACTGTTTGAAAAGTATTGGGAACTGTAAGGAATCGTTTTTCTGCCTATAAATGAGAAAACAGGAGGATCCAGACAGAGCAAAAATATGTCTGAATGAATCACACATGTATGTGTGATTTCATTTTCATCACGGATTTAATTGAAGGAATATATTCCTTTTCCCCTCCTTTCCAAGTTCTTTCCTTAGCCCTCATTTTTTTTAACATACAAGGAGAGAGAGAAGAGAAGAGAAGAGAAATAAATTATGGGTGTCCTCCTCACGTGTGGATACAGAGCTTGGAAAGAAAGATGAGAAAAAGAGCTACAATGAGAGCCTTAAACATAGGTAAGTGTCCCTGGGGTTAGCAGAGCTCAGTGATGAAGGGAAGCATTAGGATTTATGATAAACATGAGGTGCACACAGACGAGACACGGTTAAATCCCGTCTGTCCCCTGCAGACATGCAGATGATACATTTTTCTTTCAAGTAGGCTGGTGACACTCTTGAGTATTGCCCCCTGCCCAACTACCTACCCCAGGGCTTTTAGCATCATTCCTTATGGAATTCCTTCTGTGAAGAGAGCTAATCAGGAGCAACAGACAGGGACTTCAGATATTCTGTGGGCAGCATGTACCAATAAGGAGCACTTTCCTTTGTTTCACAGAAATAAGACATTATAACCATTAAAAAGTAAGCCAGTTGAGACATCATCTTTTATGCTTTGGGTTCCTCTATTTGCTTTCTGGTTAAAAACCAGAGACAAAATTTATTATGGAGCATAAATACATTACTCTACTAGTATTATCCCTTGCCTTTATAGGAAGGTTCAATTATATAAAAAAAAAGATGCCAGGCAAATTGGACCTTTCAACCACCCAGTTATGACTCCGTTTGCACACTGATTTCAAGGCTGAGTACC
Organism: Falcunculus frontatus; assembly: GCA_013398115.1. Lineage (NCBI taxonomy): Eukaryota > Metazoa > Chordata > Aves > Passeriformes > Falcunculus > Falcunculus frontatus. The sequence continues at coordinate 222,749 of VZRV01002450.1, read as the reverse complement.
TTTGTTCACGATGTTGAGTACCTTTGTCCATTCACTCGATATGGACCATATGTAAGCAACAGCAGGATATTAATCACAATGAAAAAGTGTGTTCTCCCTCTTCTTGGACTCACTATACTTGTTCTTTTTCCTAAATATTATATGTTCAGAATCAAGGAGTTACTACCAGAAGCTATTAAAATGGAGATAAAACCTTTCAATTGCTCTTTTGCAATGGGAAGCAACATATATCTGCTCTATCTTGGAAAATAAAAACCCATAAAGATGGTTTTCTGCTGGTTTTTTGTCCATGCTTAGTAACACTGTTCCTCTCTTTTAGACAAGCATCTCTTCTCTCCATGATCTCCAGAGATAAACTGAAGGTGGTTTTGATTTGATCCTTCTCACTTTCCAATCTTCTTATCTCTTGAACTAATGTTCTCCTCCCCAGTGCTTGTGTTTTCAAGAGCTGAAAAAACTTTGAGAAACATCCTGGTTTGAAAAAATTCTCCTCTCCCCATTGTTGTGGACTTTCACAGACACACACACACTCATATTAAATCTTTCTTCCTTTGGTTTTCTTTATTTTCCAGGCTTCGCTGCTTCTTGCTTAATCAAGCATACCATGAGCATGATTGTCAATGCCAGATCATAGAATGTCAGACTACAGAGAACAGATTAAAGCAGAATTATTCTGCCTTATTGTGTTTTCATTTCCTGAAGTTTCCTAAGTGAAAATCTATTGAATTTATCATTTTAAACACTATTTTTCATATGTGCAAATAGAAGAAGAAAGTAGACACAGAACTATTTATACTAAATGTGCAAATTCAAAGCAGGTGCTTGCTATCACAAACATAGCATCCATAAAACTCAAATAAAACTGTACCTTGAAAAACCATTTTAAAATAAAACAAGCAAACAAATGAAAGCAGTTCATTTTGAAAGGGAACAGAGGCAAGAATACACCAGCGTTCTTAGAAGAGCAGTCTTCAGTCCATCCCTACTGGTTTTGAATCCCTATCTTTCTCCTCAGCAGTCTTTCTGTCACTTTCCCTGTGTGGTGTTTTCCTCACTGCCTCCAGGAATTTGTCTCTTCTCCTCCTCTTTCACTCCCCATCTTCTTACCTCTTCTCCCCCAGATTCTGCTGCTTATAAAGGAAATAATATTCCCATCCTGGAGTTCTCCGAATTTGTTCCCTGAGTATGGAAGCATCTCTCCTAGCTTCTTATTTTTGGTTCTCTTGCTATTTTTCTCTATCTGCTCCCTTTCTTTTCCACAATAATCCCATTTAATTACTCCCTCTTCTCTTCTTCCTACCTATATTCCCCTTTCAAAACCCTTCCAGAATTCATGCTGGGAATCTGATAGGTAATTATTTATTGCCAAGCCTGCAGACAAAGGGAAAGTGCCCTTAATGAGCAGGCATTGGGGAAGTCCTAACGACAAACCATGACACAACTGCACGACTCATTTACGAAAGTCAGGAGATTTCTAATGAGATGAGATCCTCAACTGGTACAAAAATATATAGTTCCTTTCAGAAGATGATCAAGGATCTGCCACTTCAGGATCTGTCCTTCAGGTAGAAATGCAGAATATAACTAAAAAGACATTGTCCGACATATTTTCAAAATGCCCTGATTTGCATTTTGCACCTTTAATTTAGATGTTAAGAGAACTGAATTCTGGATACTTTAGTACCAGAACTAAATACTCAGTTTGGAGTTTTATCTGGTTTTGGTTTTGGTTTTTTTTCCTCTTTGTTTTTTTACAGTTATTCTTCCCCCAAAGATTATATGCAGCACTTAAACCTTTTTTTTGCGAGATAATCAGGCTTTTTGGTATTATTATTATTTATGTTTAACTCTTATCTGAAATTAGGCAGCAAACAGGAGCTTCTCTGCTGGCTCAGCAAGCTGAGGGACTGCTGTATAGATTGGTTTGTGCTCAAGGGACTGGAGGCTGATCTCCTTCCCACACAAGCTATTTGGGTAGAAAAATCACAACTACTATAATGAGTAGTATCTTTATCTCCATGTGTCAGCTCAGAGGGTGCTCTTCTGGGAGAAAATTAAATGTGACCTTCTGCTGTTGATGTGACACAAACACACATATATTGCACAAGCTTCTGCATCAATGGCTCCTGCTTGCAGTTCTCTGATGTGCATTGATCCTTAAGAAGGGTACAAGCCCCAGCACTTTTCTCTGAGGATCCAACATTATATTTGAGAGATTTTGGAAATAGGCTGAATATGAAAAACATTTTTGGACATACTCTGCTTGGCACAAACTGGGCGGAACCCTGTTAATTTCAGTGTCACCCCTGGACTAAACATATATTAATAACAGAATTCCTATTTCTAAGGTAAAAAAGTGGTTTAGTAACTTAACAACATCATGGACTGCAGGACTGTGCTGCTCTACACCTTGAACTACCAAATAAGTACCAGATATCCCAACAAACACACTATTTGAGACAGAAAATGTATTTATTCTTCTGAAGTCAATGACATTTTCGGAAACATGGACGAGATCATGGTCCAAACCACTTAACATCCAGCTCTTTAGACAGCCTCCACCAGCCTCCATTTCCTTCTCTACTCATTTAACCTTGGAGTTTGCATACTAGATTTGGCTGGGATAGAGTTATTTTTCTTCATAGCAGTTTGTTTCAAATTTTTGATAAAAAAGTGTTGGTACACTGTTGATAAATAGTGCTTAGTTATTGCTGAGCAGGACTTACACAGAGGGAAGGTTTTTTCTTCTCCTCACCCCGCCCCACCAGTGAGGAGGCTGGGGCTGCAGAAGGAATTGGGAGAGGACATAGGCAGGACAGCTGACCCCAACTGACCCAAGGGATATCCCAGACCATATAATGTTGTACTTAGAAATAAAGCTGGGAGAAGAAGGGAGGGATGTTTAGAGTGATGACGGTTGTCTTTCCAAGTCACTGTTAAATGTGATGGAGCCCTGATCTCCTGCATGTGGCTGGACACCTGCCAGCTCATGGGAAGTGGTGAATTAATTCCTTGACTTGCTTTGCTTGTGTACACAGCTTTTCTTTACC